>VMDR010000001.1:0-399053 GCA_007922815.1 Macrotus californicus
GACCAGGACACAGACCTGGGCACTGCTGGCATGTCCTTGTCCACTCGTGGCAGGTGCTTGACAAGCCCTCAGTGTCTCAAATACCCACAGCATAGTGTGGGCGGGAGTGCAGATAGCAACCCGGAGCCTAGCCTGCAGACTTCCCCAGGTGTGCTCTGGGTGCCCCGAGGGTGAGGGTGGGTGTCTAAACACCTGGGCCGCTCCACCTCCCTGAGAAAGAGGCCAGGCTAGCCCTCCGCCAGGGCCTCGGACCCCGCGGGCTCTCTGTGCCACGGAGCTGCCTTCCTGCGTTCCTGGGGAAACAGGTGAGCACTGTGGTTCTCAGAGGCTCGGTGAGCTCAGGTGTGGTGTGACCAGGCCGGCAGCGTTATAGCGCCTGCAGGTGCGCCCACGGCGTGAAGGGCAGCTGGGAGTCTTCCAGGGAAGGAGACATGGCAGGCTGAGGTCCATCCAGGCAGAGATGTCTCTGGCCAGGCTAGACAAAGGACAAACCGTTCCCCTCTGGCGGCCCGGCATGCGTGCCAGCAGCCTTGGCCTGCTGCAGCCGGGGAAACATGGCCCAGGCTGAGATGCCACCGGTTTCTCCGCCTTGTCCCCCATGCTCCTTGAGCATGAGCTTGGAGCACCCAGACACCATCGGGCAGCGTGGCGTGGTCAGGGCGCCTGGGCTGGAGCGGCCCCTCTGCGCAGTCGCTGTGTGTCCTCCGACAGCTGGCTTGGCCTCTCTGGGCTGGGTAAGCTCCATAAAGGGCTTAGTGAGAAGGGTGCTGGTCTGGGAAGCCCTCAGTCCCTGACGACGACCATGGTCACTGCTGCTATTCCTCCTCGGATGCTCAGGTACCAGTGATGACACGGGTGAAGGGAGAAGCCAGTGGTGGTCCTGGGCTCGGGCTCCTTGGTGCCAGGCCAGAGAGAAGGAGGGAAAGTGTCTGCCTTGCTGCGGCCCTTTCTGGGGGGGCAACAGGATGGGCCCTCTGTCCTCCTGCTCTCCACTGAGGAGCTGGGGCCCTGGGTGGTCCCAGCCCCCGAAGGACCTGTGCTCTGCAGAGAGTCAGACACTGCTGGCCAGGGTGAGCCAAGCGGCCGTGGCCAGAGCCACTGCGACCTGGCGCCCTTCCCCGCGGCCCCAGCCTCCCTTGACAGCGCGTGGCGTGACTGGGTTTTGCAGGGGCCCTCTGGCTCTGACCTAGTTGTCCTGTCCCCGCCTCGCTGTGCCCTGAGTGTTCGTCCCTGACGTTCTTAAACCCCAGGCATGGTGCCTCTTTCCCCCATCTCATCCTCCCTGATCGCACTGGGCAAGGTCAGGCAGCCTGGCCCGGGTCCGGGGCAGGGCTCGGGGTGCCTGACTCAGTGTGGGCTTTTCAAGGGCGGTCGTGGGGGCACCTCCCGTCCTCCTCAGTCCACGCCCAGGAATGAGCAGAGGCACCGGAGGGTGAGGCCGGTCTGCACGCAGATAGCTGAGCAGTAGGCAGCCGGCAGGGCAGGACCCCATAAGAGCCAGCCCCCCCCGCCAGCGCTGTGTCGGCCGTGTGTGGAGGAGGGGCAGCTGACGGCACAGGCTGGCATGAAGTCACGCGGGTCAGGCACCAAATAGGAATGTCCATCTGTCCGTCTCCTCCTTCTGCGGTCACTTCCTTGTCTGCTGAATGCAAGGACCAGATGTTCTGGTGACAGGTGTGTGTCCTCAGGTACCTTGTGTTTGCCATGGGTTACTTGCCGGGTGCTGGCTGGGGCCGCTGCTGGTGTGGCAGCCTCCTCCTTGGTCCGGGTGACCATGTATGGATCTAGAGGGAACAGAGGGCATGGACCCTTTGTCCTTCAGCATGTCACTGCCCTGGAGTCTTCACCCGCCCCGTGGGAGTCCAGGCACGTTCTTATTTGGGTTTGGAGTTCTGACAGCCTGTCAGCATGGACCGCTGGGATGTGGTGCCTGTCTCTGACAGTGAGGGTTACCCCGGGGCTTCGAGAGCTGAAGGGTTCCCACATGGCTCAGGGCCATCTGCCTACAAGCGGGGGCCTTGAGAGAGGGCCGACCGAGGGCACAGATGACTCTGTTTGGAACACGGGGCCGACGCTTTCACCAACTCCAGCGCCTGAATGTGGAGCTTCAGCTGAAACCGCGGGAGCCTCAGCTGCAGCTCCCCACCCTACCCCTCAACCCCCTCCCCCTCCCCGTCTATGATTTCAGGTTCGCCTCTGCTCTGTCTCAGAGCACCTGGAAGCCCACAGGCGGGGACCCTGTCCTCTGAGGCTGCATGAATAATAGAGCCGAAATCATCCCTGGTTAAAAATAGAGATTCTTCTTCATAAATATTTTACACACTGACTTTAGGATACACAGATCGCCTGACTGAAGAGTTGAAGCAAAGCCTGTTATCGAACCCAAGCAAGGTAGGAAGGCCGGGCCCAGGCTCTGCCTGCATGTCCCCGTGGCCAGGGCTCCTGCTTCGGATCCACCTCCGGCCTTGGTGACGTCCAGTGAAGACAACCCACACGCAGGGAGCATGGGATTGTAGCTGGGAACAGCTTGGGGCTTCTTGGGTGTGTTAGTCACCTCTGAATTTGATGGAGGCACACCAGTCATAAAACGCCCTTTGGTCAGTGAGGCTGGTAGTTCGGAGGAGCCAGAGACAGGCTCTTCCGTCCGCTGTGCGGCGGCAGGGCCTCCCCCGTGAGCCGGAGCGCAGGATCTGGGGGCAGGCAGCCCGGGAAGTCCTCGGAGTTTAGAACACCAGCCCATTTCAGAAGACTTTGCAAATGCAGTTCACCCTTGAAGGCCTGCCTTAATTAGGGCACGGCATGATCTAGATACAGCGAGTGAATCTGAGTAACACGCAGAACGGGCTGGCTGCCAGTGTGACCTCCTCTGCTCCACCCCGGAAGGCAGGCAGGTGAAGGCAGGAATTGTGGGGTCCGTCAAAGTGACCCCCACTTGCAGGTCCTAGGAGATGAGAACGGTTAAGGTGTCTGCACATGCGGGTGGGGAACCGGATGTTGGAGACAGAGCTGAGACCTGGACGGATGATCCGATGGGGCTGGGGCCCATGCGTCGGTGCCGCTGCCTCCCCTGAAGCGGCCAACCCTCACCCCATCTGGTCTCCTTGGGCTGATCTCAGAGGCCCTGCCCTGTGAGGCCTCGCCCTGAGGACGGGACACTCTGTCCCTTGTGCCCAGCATGCTTTGAGGACATTTTGGTTTAGCACCCAGCACGATGGATGGCATGTTGGGTTCCGGGTCTGTCTCCCTTCAGAGAGGGCGTCCTTGACGTAGAACTTGGCACACACCGGTGCATGTGTGGGGCAGAGACCGGACAGAAGGATGGATGAAGCGGCGGATGATGGGTGGTGGGATGGATGCCGGGATGGATGGATGGGTAGATGGGTGGGTGGGTGGTGAATGGATGGGTGGGCGGATGGAGGGATGGAAGAAGGCACATGGCACCAGACTCCAAAGGGGAATTGATAACAACATAAAAATTAGAGCTCCGTCACCTCTAGAACTCTAGAGTTGATCATACAAGTGGTCACGTATTTGACTCCATCTCCCCTGCTGCCCTCTACCTGTTGCTTCTTGGTTCCCAACTGGAAAGACAGGGCTTGGGGAGCGGCGAGGAGGAGGTGGCGGCCCAGACCCTGAGTGAGAGGATGGATGGAGAAAGTACAAAACCAGGCACTGGGCTTCTCCTGCGTGGTTTTCCTCAGGAGCCTGGGAGGTTGCGCCGCTGGGCCCCAGGGACCTGGGCGTTGTCTGTTTCCTGGTATTCCTCAGGCAAAGTGGGGCGTAAGCAGCAGAGAACCCGAACTCGGCACCCGCTCAGGCTCAGGTCAGGCTCGGCTCTGCACCAGTGTAAAACAAGTTAAAAGATAAAAAATTAGCACATTCAGTTATTTCCATAAAAAAGATTAAAAAAAATCTATGTCACTTGTTTTATGTTTTTATTTTGGAAGCTCTAAGGGAAGAAAATCATAAAATATTTTCATTTCTCTGTGATTGATAAAACTCTTAAAATATTAAACTATTGCTTAATAATTGATTAAAACTAATCTCAGTGGGAGCCAATCACCCACTCGGCAGGATCTCGTTAAACTTTCAGGGGCTTTTGGCTCCCCCTGGCTGCCTCACCTTTGTCTTGTCTGGCTCGTTCAGGGCTCAGCAGACGCCTGTCTCTCATTGCTTGCTGAGGTCACAGTGGGGCTGTGGCCGCATCCCAGGGACTCTGTGTCTGGGCGGAGGGGAGGAGGTCAGGACACCTGTGTGTAATCACACCATGGCCTTTAAGCTGCAGAAGCAGAGCCAGAGATACAGCTGCGTGGCCTTCAGGGCCACGTTAGAGGCCTGTGACTCGACTTCCCCCACATAATGACAGTTATTGGGGTGGGCAGCGATGTGACTATGAGAGTTTACCAAGACCAGGGTGCAGCAAGTTGGGTTTTACTCCCTCTCCAAGGGAAGAGAGGGGCTGGTGGGGAGGAATAGCCAGTGCTGAGGGGCAAGGTAGGGGCTTTGAGCTTCTATTGGATTATAATTGGATTAAAACAGGTGGGCGGGGGTGCTGTGGTGGGGCCCCTGGGCTGCTGGGGCAGCGAACACCAGGCTGCAGTTTGCTCCAATGTCATCTTCCGCCTGGGGCTGTCGGAAGTGTGAGTCCTATTCTGCTCTTGCTTTCCAGTAATTCCAGGCCTGGGGACAAATGCTCAGAAGGATAAAATGGCCTCGTGTTTAACAAGGTCACAGGCCTGCTGGGCAGATGGTGGCATGACAGGTGACTTTATCCCTTTCACACTTTCCTCTCTGTTTTTCATGGGGACACTAGAGCCATCGAGCAAAGTGGTTAGAACAGGGGCTCGAGCATCAGGCTGTGTGGGTCCAACGCTACTCCTGCAGGTGACTTAATGTGTGATCTGGGTCGAGTTGCTCTCTGTGCCTCAGTTTCCTCATCTATAAAGTGGGAATAATCCTAGAAACCTCTCCTGGGCAGATTCAGTAAGACATCTGAGCATTAGCTGGGGCTGGGGAGGGTATTCTGTATGCCCCCTAAGCAGTCCCTCCTTTCCCTAATCTCTAAAAATAAAAAAATAATAATAGAAAAAGAAAAGAAAAACAACTGCTTTGAATTTAATAAGACAAAGAGCCGTTAGGTAAACAGCCAAAGTCCCCCAAACTGATGGGGGACTCAAATGTTGGAAAATTTTTAGTTTCAGATAATAGCTAATAAGCTCAGTAATCGATGCATGTAAAAAGCTATTGTTCCAGGAACTGAAGGAAGGACCCACCCTGACTCCAGGAGACCAGAACCAGGTCCACCTTTGTGCCTCAGGAGGGCTGATGGAGATGGAATCTGAGCCTCGTGCTCCAGGGGTAGACACCCACTGTCCAGGTCAGATCTCTAGCCCTCTGAATAAGTGCCCCTAAAGATTCACTCCCTGTGTCTGCTTATTGGTTCTAGTAGGTGACAGGCAGCACGAACACTGGCTTTTCCGGTTTCAAAACAAAGTACTGTCTCGAGGAGATACTGGTGATTCACAATCGCCAAGAGGTGGAAACAGCCCCGTGTCCATCAGTGGATAAATGGCTAAACAAAACCTGGCCTGTCCACCTAATGGAATATTACTGGGCCTGAAAAAGGGAGGAAATTGCCACATGCCACAATGCAGTTGAACTTTGAAAACAACACGAGCGAAATAAGCCAGATGGGAAAGGACATACATTACAGGATCCTAACGTGAGGGACCAGAGCAGTCAGATTCACAGAGCCAGAAAGTAGGGTGGCGGTGGCCAGGCACTGGGGTAGGAGGCGGGGCCGTGTGAGTGTTCCGTGGGGACAGAGCTTCCGTTTCGTGAGATAGGAAGTCCTGCGGGGGACAGTGGCAGCACAGTGTGAGTGTGCCTGATGCCTTGGGGCTGAGCACTCAGACATGGTTAAGGTGCTAAGTTTCACATTATGTGTATTTTACTACAATTAAAAATAGCAATTAAGCCCTGGCTGGTGTGGCTCAGGGGACTGAGCGGGGACCTGTGAACTAAAAGATCTCCCATCCAATTCCCAGTCAGGGCACAGGCCTGGGTTGTGGGTCAGGCCCCCAGTTAGGGGCGTGCGAGAGGCAACCGATGGATTCATCTCTTGCACGTCGATGTTTCTCTCCCTCCCTTCCTCCCTCCCTTCCCCTCTCTCTAAATCCTCTCTCTCTAAAAGAGATGAAAATGTCCTTGTTTGATAATGTTTTAAAACAATATTAAAATTCCAAGTCCTTTGTAATGAACTGCTGTGTGGTTGTAAATCCCCTGAGGTCATGTGAGGTAGAAGATTAGGAGAGGGAGGGGTGGGGGATCCATAGCATCTGCTAAGAAACTCATAAATAACTTGGATTAACTGCCTCCTGCCAGGGTCTGTTTTTACCAAGGGATAACGAGAGGTGGTCAGCAGCATGAAAAAATCAGAGTTAACAGACACCCCCATACCCGTGATTAACAGGGCATGCCCTCCTTCCTTCCCTCCGAGGAATGTGCCCCACCTTCTCCCCCCAATGGAAATGTAATTCCTTCCCCTACCCTACACACTATGTAATTAATTCCTCAGGACCCTGTGCCTGTGCCTGTCCCACCCACCACAGCCAGGCCTGGAACAGGTCACCAATAAACTCTGCTTGCACACTAGCCGACTTGCTGGTCTGTGATTCTTTACTGTGTCGGCAAGATCAGCGCCTCCTGCTACAATCAGGGGCTGTGCCGCCCGGGTGTCCCCCTCGGGTCCCCAGCACCTAGCCAGCACAGCGCTGCATCCACGCCTGTCATGTGAGTGAGTGAATATTGCATATACAGTGAAAAAAATATGGTGCATTTTATTTAACTAAAAATACGAGCTTTTCCAGGAGCTGAAGGTGGGAGCCACCCGGAGAGCTGGGTTTCCAAGCTGTCTGTTCACACAGAGTTCTCCTAAGCGGGCGCAGGCCTCACTGGCTTCCTTGCCTACTGGCTCCAGGGGAAAAGGCGCAGCCACCCCGCCCCTCCGGGTCAGCTCCGCCCCTGCCCTGCTCCATCCACACCGCAGGTCTGAGCGGGGTCCTGCCCTGGGGTTTTAGAACAGACCTCCAGGGCAGCTAGCTCAGAAGCTACAGGCGGGAAACCCATGGGGCCTCCACACTGAACAGACTCCGTGGTTGTTGCCTTGAACAATCCAGTTCTGCCAATTAACCCGAGGGCCCAGCCCCTAGGAGTCTGAGAGCAAGGCTGGTGGCCTCGGGGGCAGGTGAGCAGGCGCTCTGGCCACCATCCAGATTACGGGCTGAGGAGACTCAGTCTCATTTCTGTCTCATTTCGGGATGCACCTTTTAACGTTGTTAAAATCGAATCCCAGAGCTCAAGCACAGGGCGCCTCTCATCCTCGTTTCTCTCATTGCAGAGGCCCGGGGGCAGGTGACGCCTGCGGGGCGGGCCCTGGGGGTGTTTGGGGCAGGGGAGCTGTCCCAGTCAGGGACATTGGGAGGGACAGAGCCCACAGGACTGTATCTGTGTCTCTGTCTGTCCGAGGTCTGTAGATGTTGGAGGTAGAGAGGCTGATTCATTGTAAGGAGCTGGTTTCCACAGGTGTGGGTGGGGCATGTGGGTGGGAAGGGGGTGGGGTCCAGGTTGCAGTCTGGAGGCTGAATTCCTTCCTCCCCTTTTGAGCAGCTTGGGCCTCCCCTTGGAAGGCCTTCCACTAGTTGGCAGAGCCCCCACATTATGGGGGTGATTGGCTTCACTGAGGGTCTGCGGAACTGAATGGCCACCTCACCTAAAAAACAACTTCCCAGGAGCGTCTAGCCTGGTGTTGGAGCAAACAGCCGGGCACGTGGCCCACGACAGTGGACACAGATGAGTGAGCCTCACAGAGGGGCTGTGGGACACTGGGTGTCCTGGCCCCTGTCTGCCCAGGGCAGCAGGGTCCCAGATATGTGACAATCAAGGACAAGCCCCCTCCCCTCAGCGATCCCTGCCTGGGGTGGCAGGAAGGTCAGAGGCTGGACACCACCTGGAACCCTCGGGCCACTGCACCGGGTGCCAGGCTCCAGGAACTGTGGGGCTTTTCTGCTCAGCTGGCTGAGAGCTTGTAGCTCAGGGACCACCTCCTCGTCTGGGTCCCCGGAGCTCGGGGCGTCCTGAAGGCCTTCCTGCTCCCCTGCCCCCTCCCCCGTCTGATTTCTCTGGTGATCAGTGCTGGTCCGCTGGCTGTGGCCGGCTCTGAAGAATGGCCACAATAGTGACCTTGGAAACCAGCCCAGAAATCGGAGATTTCTGTAATAATTAGAGATCATCTATGGGGCCAGCTCCCGGCGACAGTGCGTGTTAAAATAGAGCTGCTTTGTCTTGTGCCTGTGTGACCCTGTGACAGGAGGGGCTCTAATGAGGCGAGCCGCTCCTGACCCCCAGCTGCTGTCCTTTAGAAAGCGTGACATCGGCCACTCGGGGTCCCGGTCGGTAATGAGGGGAGCCTGTAGTTTAACCCTTGATATTTACCAACTATGGTCAGTTCGCCAACCCCCAGTCCCAAACTTGCCCACGTAAAGGCTCTGCCCTTGTCATAGGGCTGTCCCGCATGCCCCCGTGTTCCCTTCTCCTGGCCCTCAGCAAGCCTGGCAGCAGGTGCCTGTGGCATCCTGGGGTGCTCTAAGGATAAGCCTGAGGGCACTAGGGACAGTTGCACCCCCTTTCTCTTGCAGCCCAGCCTGGCTGCCTTGGTCCAGAGCCCCAAACCTAGTCCAGGGGTGGATCTGCCCCCTTGTGCATACCCGGCAGAAGCAAGGGTTGGACCCTCCGGTGCCGGCTGCTGGGGTCTGGCTGGTCAATGTCTGGGGTGTGGAGGGGGAGGGGATGGGATGGGGTGTTTGCTCGTGGACCCCAGTTCTCCCTGCTTGGCTGTAATGCTCTCGACCCCTGCTGAGACCAGACCCACCATCCTCAGCACCTCCCACCCCATCCAAGGGCAAGGGGAGGCTGGGACAGGGCAGGAAGGCAAAGAGGTGTGTCCTAGACTGAAGTGGCAAACCCCTGTGACCATAAGCTGCTCTGGATTGAGCATTTTGCATGTGAGTTGCTGCATCGGGCCATTTGTGCAGACTGTCTCGTGTACCGAGGAGGGTGGCAGCCCACTGCACACGGTCCTCTCCCCACCCCGTGTCCCCGGTCCCTCTCACAGACACGCAGCCCCATACTGCCTTCAGAATAGGGTCGAGTGGATAAGGAGTGACCTCAAGGGCCAGCTCTAGATTCAGAGTTGGACCAGGACTCAGTTCACGCTAGGATTTCCGCGCTGTTGTCTCTTTGGAAAGCTGTGTCTTTTTAATGCTGTGATTTGGTTATTTTATTGAAGTGGCTGCAGCAGATATTCGCGCGGCTCCCAGTCACTCATTTTGACTGACAAAGGGGATTATAGGTCAGAGACACCTGCCCTCTACGACCTCATAACCTCGAAGGAGGGACCAGGTCACAGCGTAACACCCAAGGCGGCTTCCCTTCCGAGCCCCAGTCCTAAAGCACTTCAGAGGGGCTGTGTCCCCCGAGAGGGCTCGTCAGACGGTTGGCCGAGTCGATGAGCTCTGGAACCAGTTATCAGGCTGAAGGAAATATTTTCTTCTGAACGATGCTCCCTCTTATCAGTGTCATTCTGTGGAGGTGGCCAGATCACTTTATTTGTAACATCTGCTTTTATCCTCACAAGATCCTGATGGATCGGGTAGGAAAAGAACTGCCCTCACCTCATGTTGCAAAGGAGGGAAGTTACAAGGTTACTATGTGGTAGATGCTGGGGAAGAACTTCTGTTCCTTGGACAGAGATTTGTTTATTCCTTCACCCATCATCCAACCATCATCCCTCCATCCATCCCTCCACCCCTCCATCCATCTGTCCATCCATCCCTCCATCCATCCATCCACCCGTCCATCCATCCATCCATCCATCCATCCATCCATCCATCCATCAATCCCTCCATCCCTCCATGCATCCATCCACCCACTTATCCATCCATTATCCCTCCCCATTCATCCACTTATCTGCTCAACCATTCACCCATCTATTCATTGAGACCCGCCCCCTCCCGCCCCACCGTTTGCCAGCCTGGGGCTAAGTGCTGGAGGACAGAGGTGGCTTATCGAGGAGCACGGGTCTGGAAGGTTATTTGGATCCCTGGGTTCCAGCGGTAATTTACGTTCTCCTCGGCATTTCAGGATTAGCTTCTTCCCTCACTTGCAGTCTGGGAACAGGCAAAGGCACCTGGTACCAAATTCTGTGCTGGGTTTGGGGTGTTGGTACAATGACAAAAGATGAGGCACAGGGCAGGGTGCAGACGTCCCGGGACACCCCGTGGTCCTGGTACAGGGTGCTGAGCACTGTTCATGGGGCTGCCTGGGCCTCCTGGCTGGCGTGTGAGGCTTTCTGGCCTCTGCCTGGACAGTAAGAAGTAGCAAATCTCCTTCTGAGGGATTAATGGATCCAAATGTTGGAAGGGCTCCTGATTTGCAGTCTATGTTCTCAGCTGCCCTTGGTGGCCTGACGGAACCGTAGAGGAAAGGTCTCGGGCACCAGGGTCCAGTGGAGGTTGCTCATTTAGAATGAGAGGGGAACATTGTGACGGCACCAGGATGTCATGCACGATGAGCCCTGCTCAGCAACTGAGGGAGGGGCAGCCCAGGGGGACAGCTCTCTGCCTGGCAGATCAGACACCCAGCCCTTCAGAGCTCAGGCCCTGGGGAGCTGACTCATGATAACAACCCACAAGAGACTGAAGGATGAACCCAAGTGGCGGTTGGTCACCTGTCCTGGAGCCAAGCCAGAAAAGAAGGATAGGCTCACTGAGGGGCAGGGAGTCCTCCGGAGTGCCCTGGCGTGTCAAGGCAGAGCCCCCGGCCCCTTCCCAACCTTCCTGCTTCTCTGCCTGGCACAGCGGCTCACCATCCCCTTGTCCTCAAGGGTTGGAACTTGGTCATAAGACCATCAATGTCAATGTCTCTTCCTTGGAGACCGAATTAAAGGCCAGAATGGAAAATCTGTATGTGCGGCGAACACGTGTGATTCTTGGAGACCCACGAAAACAAACAGAGCAGGTGGGTTTCCTCCTGTGTGGCAGCAGCCAGCAGCGTGCCAGGCTCTGGCTCGGCGAGTGGAGACAGCCGGGGGCTCTCAGCAGACGTTGGCGGCTGGCCGGGTCCTCCTGCTTAAAGCACAGAGGGGTCAGGAGCTGGACAAATACCACCATGTCCTCGTTTTCCAGGACCCCGGGCTCAAGACCCCTCCTGCCATCATTCCCCGGAGACACTGAATTCTGGAAGATTCTGTCTCAGCCAACAAATGCTGTGTGTGTGTGTGTGTGTGTGTGTGTTAGAGGCAGAATGTGGGAGATTGAGGGCTGTGGAGCCTGGAGCCAGAGTGGGGGTTGGGGTGACTGGAAGATGCAGGCACTTGAGGGAGAAAGAGCTAGAGCCCAGGGGGGCTTCGAGGTAGCAAGGAACTGCTGACCGTGGGAGGCGCCCACTGCTGTGCCGCGAGTCAGCCCCAACCGGGGGGCTGACACTGACCGTTGTGCCCCCAGTTTTGGTGGGTCAGGAACCTGGTGTGGCGGCTGGTCCCTCTGGTCTGGGCCCCACCTCAAGGCTTGTGTGGTCCCTGGCAGGACCAGTTCCTTGCGGGCTGCGGCTCATGCCCTGGACTCCTGTCCTAGAGGAGGACCCTGGCACAGAGATGCCGGGAGCCGGCGAGCCCTGGTCTGCGGGTGCCAGGCCTTGCCCACCCTCCCCACCGTGTCTTTGCTCGGTTGGTTTTGCATTTCTTATTCCCCCATCCTTCCCCATCCAGACAAACCCTGCTCGCTCAAGTTCCAGCTCTGCACCTGGACACTAGCCACCGAGAGCCTCCCTCGTGAGGGCGTGCAGTCGGAGCGTCCCATGTGGATCTGCCACGCCAACGGGCTGCTGCCTCTTGTGGGGGGCCCGAGGAGCATCAGGGGGCCTCTCTGTTTCCCCAGCATCTCCCTTTGTGGCCCATCGCTGTGCCTGGGGACCCTAAAGCAAAGAGGATGCTGAGGGTCCCTGTTGAAACCAAGGCAGGGGCAGGGGTCAGGGGCCTAGGACAGGAAACGGGCAGGGAACAAGGGCCAGGGGCCAGGGACAGGCCTCTAACCCACTCACACCTCTCTGATCCCACTGACCACCGGGTGGTTTTGCTCTCTGGCAGTCGGGGGAAGCTGGCCTCAGAGAGCTAGAACACAGGACAGGCCATTTAAAAAAAAGGTGGTAAAGTACACGCAGGGTGAGATTTACTGGTTCAGCCACGTTTATGAGCGCAGCTCAGCAACGTCAGGCACATCCGCGTTGTTGTTTGGCCGTCCCCACCATCTGCCTCCAGATATTTCTCAGCTTCCCGAACCGAGAACTTGTGCCAGTCACACAACCCCCAGCTGCTCCCTGAGCCCTGACAGCCCCCACCCCGTGCCCCGTTTCTCTGAACCTGACCCTCCAGGAGCCTCACAGAGGGCTTGCACAACACTGGCCCCTTGTCGCTGAGCACGGTGTCCTGCGGGTCCGCTCCTGTGGTGACAGGACTGCCTTCCTTTCGGAGGCTGAATCACATCCCACAGTCTGCGTGGACCCTGGTTTGTTCGCCCAGCCTCTGGAGATGGGCGTCTGGGTTGTTGGTGCCTTCTGGCTGTTGTGAGGAATGCTGTTGTCCACGTGGTGCCCAGCCTCTGCTCGGGGCTGCTCAGCCGTGAGGGGCGGGGCCCCAGGACCGCCAGGCTTGGAGGGAGGTCCAGGGGCTGGGGGTGCTGAGGGGGGGCAGTGGGGGCTCTGGCTGGACCGCCTCTCACTCTTGGAGACACTGCTTGGTTGCCATATACCCCCGAGGGCCGGGACCATGCCTTCCCCATGACTGGTGTCTCCCCATCGTCCCCAGGAGGGAGGGAGACATCGGGGAGACTCGAGAGCCATCACAGAATCACTGACAGGCGGCTGAGTCCAGAACCGACTGCCCTCGTTCTGGGCCATCCCAGGGATCGGCCCCCTCCACGGCAAGGGCGCACAGGGAAGCCCACCCCACAGAAATGTCCCTGTCCAACGGCAAACAATGTTGACCAAGGCACTGGTCCCCTAGCTCTGCGCAGAAATGACCACAGGCCTTGGAGGCCCTGCTGGGAAGTGGGAGGTGTCTGTCTGTCTTGGTCAGCTGTGGGAACCCTAATGATGCTCAATCAGCCAGCACCGCCTTGGCCTCTGTGTCCACTGTGGGCCTCTCTCCCTGCCTGGGTCAGTGGGCTCAGGGGGAGGCTGCTTGTTCTCAGAAAGAGGTGGGCAGGGGTCAAGGGTAGCCCCAGGCCCCTCCCAGGCCCTGCCTGTTTCCTCAGCCAGCGTCTCATTGACCTAACCTTGCCCACAGGCCCAGCCTGGGGCCAGGGTCAGAGCAGAGGGGAAGTCATGTGGCAGGGAGAGGGTGGGACCCAGAGAGGGGCACAGAACTGGGGCAGATCTGCTGCCTTTCTGGAATGTTCCAACCAAAGCTGGGCGACTTCCCAGCGTGGGCTCCATTCTGGCCCCCAACAGAGGTCTGTCCCTACCATAAGCCACTCCGATTCTAGCCCCCAGATTCCTGGGCTCCTCACCAAGGCCTCGCACTCCTGCTTCTTAAGGTCTCTGCAAATCTGCAAATCCGCGTTCTTCCCTCTGGTCTCACTAGGAAATGAGAGATTTGTCTGGTGCCGATGGGATCAGCAGGGCTCTCTGGGATTTGGGTGGGATTGTGGAAGGTGTGGCTGGGTCTGTGGGGCGGACCCAGCACCAAAATCCTGCCTGGTGGTGGGTGCAGCATCTCTGACCACCAGACACACCCTCTGTGTGTGTGTGTGTGTGTGTGTGTGTGTGTGTGTGTGTGTGTGTGAGAGTGTGTATGTCCTCACCGATTGTGATGGGAAGTCCCTGCTCTTGGCAGTTTCCGCGAAGGGCCTGGATCGCTGAAGATCATCCAGCTTGTGTGTCCAAGGGCAAAGCAGGCCCATTTGTCTTTGAGGTGCACACACTTCATGTGGCTCCTGAGGTTTGACGTTAAGGAGGATTTATGTGTCCCCAGATGGGAGGGGCCAGCCACAGCTTGCAGGGGGCCTGGCTGCCAGCACCTGGCCACCAGCACTTGGCTGCCATATGCTTCCTATGGGTTAGGCAGGGCTGTTGTGAAGCTCCACCCTAACATCAGGAAGCGATTCTGACGTGAACCGTGGACCGTGTGTGGCTGGAACTTTGTGATGGGACTCGGGAGCTGGGCCGCAGCCAGGGCTGGACACAGCCCAGAAGTGCCCCGTCACTTTTGTGCATCCGTGGCTGCTCTCTGAGGTGCCCAGTTTCAAACAGGGGGACTCTCAAGTCTTCAGACATGAGTGGGCAGGGAACAGTGGTTCTCAACCAGGGACCACTTTCCCAGGGGACATTTGGCCATGTTGGCTGTGGCCTTGGCCATGGTTGTCACCACTGGGTGGAGGGAAGTGCTTCCCACATCTGGTGGGTGGAGGTTGGGGTGCTGCTGTGCACCCCCAGGGCACAGGATGCCCCCGGGGCAGGAGCTTCTGCCCAGAACGTGACTTGGCTGAGGAGAGGAAGCAGCATGGGGGAAGCTCGAGGACATCAGGCTTGGTGACAGCAGCGGGACGTGACAGGACAGGTCCTGTGTGATTCCACTCCTACTAGGTCCCTGGAAGAGTCAGATTCCTAGGGACAGACTAGGATGGTGGGTGTCCGAGAAATGACTAGGACACCAGTCGGGTCCGTGGGGTTTCCCTGCTTAGGATCCTCCAATGGAGGCCATGTCTCGCTCAGTGACCCTGGATCCCTGCAGCAGGCGCTCAGGAGAACTCCAGGGACTGTCCTACCGCCCGCCCAGCCCCAGGACAGCCTGCTCGCGGACCTTATCCATCTCAGGGACTCCTTCTTGGCATTCCAGCGGCCGACTCCCTTTGGGCCACTCACTCAGCAGGCGTTCACCTGGTGCTGACTCCAAGACAGATGAACTCCCCGCCCTGACCTGGCCTGCCTTCCAGAGGGGTCAGCACACAATAAATAAATAAACAGTAAATGGTAAGTGTGCCGGGTGCTGGTGAGGGCCAGAGAGAGAGAAAAGGCGGATGAGGGGACAGAGGGGAACAGTCAGGGGAGGCCTCTCTGAGTTGTGATGTCAGCAGGGGGACCCCAGTGAAGTGCGGGCAGGAAGCATTCGGGCGTCTGGGGAAGTGTGTTCCTGGCAGTGGGGGCAGCACGCACAAGGCCAGGGGCGAGGGTGAGCTCGGCTTGGGAGGTCCCAGGAGGAGCACGAGGTCGGTCATTGTGGGTGCAGCCAGGCGGGGGGCCGTGGAAGGACATGTGGTCAGACAGGAGACGGGGTTGGGCCCCGAGAACCTCAGGGTGACGGCGGGAACCGCGTTTACCGAGCGATATCAGGCTGTTGGAGGGTTCAAGCCCTGGCTGAGCCCTGAGGAGGTTGAAGCTTGAAAAGAACCACTTTGCAAAATGCCCTCTGAGTCCCCACGACCTCACAACTCGGGGCCGGGGTGAGCGCCTCTCCTCCCCATTCTGCAGATGCAAAGACCGAGGCTCAGAGAGGTGGAGTCGCTTGCCCAAGGCACGGCAGAGCTCTGATGGGCAGAGCTCAGCTACAATCGCCTCCATCTTATTCCAAAGGCCCTGCTGCCGACCGGACCTCTTGACCACTCGCTTCCACAGGCCGCGGGCTGGACGGCTGGACAGCCAGCTGCTCCCTTTGGGATGTTAGTGGGCTCGTGAGACATTCAGCCACTGCCTGGATCTCCTTCCCTTTGAGATCTAACTGAGAGCTTGGGGGGAAGCGCATGGTGGGAGGAGGGAGCCACAGGCACGCCCTTGGAGCTGTGACTTGGCCCAAGATAGGGCGGTTCTAACCCTGGTCCTGTTGTCATCGACCTTGAACAACCTCAGCTCAGTGATGCAGCTGCTGGCCCCAGAGGTGAATGTCTGAGCTGTATCCCTCACCATCAAGGCCTCTAACCCAGCAGAGGCCGGTGCGCTGGTCACAGGCTTCTTAACACATTTTGTTTCAATTTCCTTCAATCAACCTGTGCTCAGGTTAGGGCTGGGTTGCTCAGCAGCCCCCAGGAAAGCCCCCGCAGGCTCACTAGGGCACAGGTGGTTTAGGGGATTCTTGGCTCACCCACAGGAGCAGAGCAGGGACACTGTCCCTCTGGGGATGTCGTGGAAGTGACAGCTGTGCTCTAAGGAGAAGGATGGGTCCCCCGTTTGTCCTAGCTCCCTTCCCACCTCTTTTGGGGAGCACAGATGGAAAGATGCATAAAAGCGCAAACCATACCCCAAATAAATGAAGGGGAAAATGTATTTGGGAAGAAGATACCCACGACATCACATCTGGAACATAAATCTGTCATAAGCACACCTGGCAAGCCGAGGCGTGCCCTCTGCTGAGGGTGGTGGGGCAGGGAGCCTGCTGGGGGGCGGGCGGAGACCTTCCGACGCGCTCTTGGCGTGTCCCTCTGATTAAAACCGCGAGAGAAAAAATATGAGAGGAAGATGGAGAGTTACGGGGGGAAATAAGGACCAAACTATGACAAAAATTGATCACACAAATTGCTTTACAAATTCTTCCCTGGCTGACACTCTGCCTGGACTGTGGTCACATATCATGAGGTGACAGCTGTGAATAACTCACGGGGGCGGGTGTTCTAGACCGGGCACCCAGTGTGCTGGTGTGTGGCGGCTCCGATGGCTGCCCGCCGCTCTGCGGACCCGCTGCCACCTCCAGCCCCTGCAGCCAGCAGGCCGGGCTTGCCACGGTGACAAGCCAGCCAGACAGCACTCTCGCCCTGTGGCAGCTGAGTGTCTGCAGAAAGCCGTCCAGCCCTCCTCGCCGGAAACATCAATTTCAGATGGGGAGATGGAAATTTTGGTCCTCTCTGCCTCTGACACTTGCTTCTGCAGGAACAGAGCTACTGTCTGGGTACCCAGCTCCCGCCAGCTCAACGCGCGCCCATCCCAGCTCGGGCTGTGTCCTGTGACGGTCACTCGCTGCCAAGCAAATGCCCTCCGGTTCCTGGGCCTGGTGCCCAGGGCTGGCGCACACCGGCCCGTGCCCCGTCCCCAGCCCTCAGGCCGGCTGCGAGCCGCCCTCTGGTTCCAGTGATGCCGTGGTTCCTGAGACTCTTTGCAATCTCTCTTTCTCGGGAGTGTCTATCAAAACAAAAACGGGCCCTGGCCGGCGCAGCTCCCTGGGTTGGAGGGTCTGTGGTCCCCTAACAGAACGGTGGCGGGTTTGATTCCTGGTCAGCGCACATGCGTAGGTTGTGGGTTCGGTGCCTGGTCCAGGCGTGTACGGGAGGCAGCCAATCAAAGCTTCTTTCTCCCCTTCTCTCTCTCTAAAAGCAATGACAAAATGTCCTCAGGGGAGGATAAAAGGAAAACAGAAATGGGAAACCATCGCTCACAGCTGAGTGAGGAAAGCACAGTGCGGCTCCTCGAGCTGGGGGAGGCAGGACCATCGCTGAGCATGTCTCTCTGGAAGCCTGTGTGGGTGTCTCAGGACTTTTGAATATTAAGTCAGGGACTTAAAGTATTAAAGGACTGTCCCCACTGTGGCTCTAAGGTGTGACCAGTGGGCCTGTGCCCTGCTGTGCCCACGAGTAGGGCCGCCGCACTGTCGCCTTGGGTCCTGCCCGCCTGAGTCACTCCGCAAACGCTGCCTGCCACACTCCCCAGGCCCTGTGCCATCTGCCGGGCAGAGCGAGAGGCGAGGCTCCTGTCCGCAGGGAGCTCGCACGCGGCTGGGAAAGGGACGTCAGGCAGACACACGTTCCATCAGGACAGTAATGAATGGAATGAGCAGGAAGTAGAGTGTCTCGAGAGAGTGGGTAGGAGGCGGGGGGACTCGTTTATCATCCAGCCAGGACATCTGTGGGAATGTCAGAGGGCACTGTTGATAATTTTGTCAGGCCACGAAAGGCTGCCCCAGGTCACCCAGGAGACCTGGCCCGGCCCACAGGGCCCCGGCCCCCGCCCGCCACGGCACGCACGTCTGGGACTCAGCCGAAGCGCACCTCCCAGGAGTCCACCTCCCCGCCCCCACGTCGCTGCAGGCCGAGCTCGCCTGTGTGGTGAGCACGGTGGTTCAGACGCAGGCCTGGGTGCTGCCCTCATGGGTCCCACACTTCCCTGGAGACCCCAGGTCGCTGTCCAGCTGCCACCCCCTGACCTCAGGGCGAGGGGCAAGCTGCCCTGCACTTTGAGGGCCCCTCCCCCTGTGAGTCTGCTGTTCAGCAGAACCTGGGCCCCTCTGCTCTGCCCCTCAGCCTGCAGGTTTGAATCCCGGTCCCACCCTCCTTAGCTGTGTGACCTCGGGCGAGGTAGTCGTCAGCTTCCTCATCCCTAAAATGGGGCCGGCAGGCGTGTGGTGAGCAGTGAGTTCGTAGGTGTGTGCCGAACAGAGTCTGGTCCACGGGGACTGGTTAGCCGTGGCTACTGCGATTGTTCTAGTCAGGGCTAAGTCCGACACGTACAGCCTTCCGAAGCCTCTGCATGCTGCTCCAGCGTCCCTCAGGATGGCTTTGGAAATGAATGGAGGCTCTTTGTGACCCCAGGTCTAGCCTGTTGAATTTCATCAAACTAAGAGCAGGCCGGGGCTTCGTGAAGCACGACCCTCTCGATAAAAAATGACAGCCGATCTCTAAGGGACCCTCCACACTCTTGTCTCTGTCCACACGGGGTACATGCAGCCACCGTGGACACTGGTTTGGAGAATGCAGGGCAAAGGCCGCAGGACCTGCTCCTGCTGTGCGTGAGAAAGGCAAGTTGCAGAGGGAAGGACTAAATGGGGTGGCTTCCGTAAAACAGAATGATTCTTTTTGGCAACGATGATACAAGTCTGTCTGTCTGTCATATGTATTATGCTGTGTGCTGGGAGGCTATGCAAGGCAACATTAGTAGCAGCTGTGTCTGGGGAGTGGATTCAAAGTGTCTGATTTGTTTTTTATCTTCAAACTGTTTTAGAATAATGTGGTTTTTAATGTAAAAAAAACAAATAGAAGCATAGATATTTATAGAGAGAGGGAGGGAGAGCAGAAGGGCAGAAAGGAAACACACAACGCGGGAATGGCAGCTACTCTGGGCTGACGGCAACTCTAATTTTTTTTCTTGATCCTTTTTGACATTTTCCAATTTCCTCCAGTTGCTATTTATTGCTTTTTATTTTCAAAATTTAAGTACAGTTGTCAAAGTACTATGTGATACTGTTTAAAATGTCAAATTGCATTCCGGGCATTATACAGAAGGGAGGGGCTGTACTGGGTCCTGCCCCAGCTCGCCGCCCCCCACGGCGGCCAGGCCACGCATTTGGCCGTTTCTACGCAGCGTGTTTATGGGGGGATTTCTTCACTTAAAAAAAAATTATTTATTTTTAGAGAGAGGGGAAGGGAGGGAGAAAGAGAGGGAGAGAAACGTTGTCCCTTGACCCAGCCGTGCACCGTGACTAGGAATCGAACCTGCAGCCTTTCGGTTTGTAGGCTGGTGCTCAACGCACTGAGCTCAGCCAGGGCTCCTCCACCCTTTAAATCCAGTATACGGCCTTGCCTCGTGACATCTGAGAGACACCGCACATCCTGGTGTTCCGTCTTCCTGCCACCATGCCATGTAAGGTTTTCATTTAGAAAAACAATGAAAATTAGTCCAAAATAAATAAACAAAAGGAAATCCGTTTTTGAGGCACACATGCCAGGTTTTCCATGAAGCCTCTTTAATCGACACAGGCAGAATTTATTTCTTACAACAACAGGCCGCCGCGTGCAGAGCTCACCCGGGCCAGGCCAGCACCGGCTCCCTCACTCCCTACACTGTTTCTGTGACACAGACCCCCAGCTTCCCTGTTCTGTGAAACCGGGGCGGGCGCCGCCAGCACCTCTCCCAGGGTCACGGCCATGGACGCACCAGGGCAGGGAGTTTGGACGCAGGTCTGTGTGACCCTCGGAGGCACCAGGAGGGCTCCGGCTCCCCCTGGCTCCCCCGGGCTCCAGGACCCTGCCTCCCCTGACGCCAGTGGGAGTCCAGCCCAGCCCTGGCCGGCACAGAGGGCTGTTTAGTTGTCTGTCTCGATTTCTTTACTAGCAAATGGATGTAAAACGACAGCCTCCAATGAGGTTATTAGGAGGATTAAATGAGTTAATTCTTGGGAAAACAGCTTGGCTCACCGCAAACACGATCGGGATTATAATATTTTAGTCACAGGCCTGCTCTCTGATCCCCCATTAAAGGCAGAGCCAATGGTTGGGTTAGCCGAGGCTCCCCCAGGACCGGGCGTTTGCTGAGAACCCGAGCACCACTGGTAGGTGGGAATGTTACGTGAAATAACAGACGGGGAGCTTAGAAGGACGTCAGAAAGAGACAGTGGGTTATATCGTTTGTGTTTTCATAAAGGTGGGATCTCGTTGGAGGCAGTATTATTAAAATAAAAGGTTGTAAAATTTAGTTTACATATTTTTTACTGGATAACACATTTTCTCAATATAGTCCCAATCAAAAGGTTCTCCCCACCCCCACACTTGAAACCTTCTGTCTGCACTGGACATAGAACACATCCTGGTGTCTCTCCCTCCAGCGTCCTGGGGAAGAAGAGGTGCTCATGCCAGTGTAGCTCATGAAACTGGCCTTGCCCCTTCTGCACAGAGTTCCCAGCAGCCGGACAGCAGGGTCTGAGCCAGGAAAGGCAGGGAGCCACCGGCACACCACGCCCCGCAGGCTGACCTGCCAGGGCGTCCCTGCTGGAAGCCCAGGGGTGGCTCCAGAGTCTAGGCTCCCAGCCAGGCTCTTCACTGTCCACGACGAAACCACCCCGGAGTGGGGAGGAAGGGCCAGGGGGACTGTCACCATTCTGTTAAGGACTCACTTCGGCCCCTTCCTCTTGGCGCATGCCCTTCCCAGCTCTGTCTGTGACTGGCCCTTTCAGGCTGAGGCCGAGCAGAAAGTCAAGATTCTGAGGGAAGCAATGTGGGCAGTGGGTGGGTTTTGTTCACCAAGATGCTTTCTGCCACAGCCCCCACGCCGCTCAGGCCTCACCCCCTTTTAGGAGTGGAAAAGTTATGGATAGAGTGGAAAGGTGTGCTTTGGGGTGAAGCCACATGCAGACGTATCCCGTGTCTTTGGACACATGACGCGGCTGGAGAGGGGGCAGAGCTCGGGGCTCCTACAGCCCAGCATCTCTGGGAGGGTGGAGGACAGTATGAGGCCAGCCCTTCTCTCCGCCTTTCACTGCCCGGGTCAACAAAGCCTCTGACCTGCAGGGGGGCGGCTTGGGTTTGCTAAAAACAGTAATGATGCGTAGACAAAAGCAAAGTACTTTGTATCTATTTTGGTTTCTCTTGCGCTAAGCAGAGATTTCTCTGGAAAGGATGGATGGAAGCTGGCCGGCCTCCCCGAGTGGAAAACAGCTCAGCGAAGCACCGGCTTTTCTCCAGTCCTCCTGACCTCCACTCTTGCTCCTGATTCTTGATGACAAAATGCATTTGATGCCTTGATTGATCTAGTGGAGAGACTGCATGGAGGGTGGGAGGAGCCTGTCCTTTCTGCAAATGGAGAGCCTGGCCAGGGCTGCAATGGTCTGGGTTTGAGAAAAGATTAGGTCCCTTGCCGCGGGCCAACGCTGGGCTTGGCGGCTGTGAAAACACGGCCAGCCTCCTTAGCTCTTCCCAGGCAGAGGGCTACCTGGGAGGTGCTTCCCCAGACCCTCTCCCCGCCCTCCTAGGCCCCTGCATCTACCCCTGACTCCTGACTTCTGTTGTATTTGACCAGCACACTCAGGGTTACAGCTGTTCACATGGAAAATGTGACAATAATTAGTAAATAATAATACAACCCCACACCTACTTTCGCCCACCCGTGTATCTCTGGCTTCGGTTGCCAAGCAGCCAGAAGTAGGCTGAAAAGGGTCACCTGTCACCCTCACCTGCTAGAACCAGTCCCCCTGCCTTGTCCCGCAGGTGGAAGGCTGCTCTGCTGCTTCAGGGGAGAGCTGGGCCAGGAAGCCCCGCCCCCTCCCAGTGCCACATCGCAGCCTGATGTTCAGCGCCAGCAGGGTGTCATCAACGCCCACTTCCATAGCTTGAATCAGACCAGGCTTCGTGCCTCTTCCTGAGATTCACAAACCCTGGTTTTCTACTATCTTATTTAGAGGCTTTGTGGGAAGCAGGCGAGGTCCTTGTTTATGAAGACTGGGAGACGCTGGAAACCGGAACTGCAGGCCCCAGGGGCCAGCAGATCTCCGGCCGTGGCGGCAAGATCACCCTGGGGAGAAGGATGAGCCCTCGAGTCCCAGCCCGCGGTCAGTCATGGATGCTCACAGCCTCCCTGAAACCTGGAGCCACACTTCCACCTGCCGATCCGGGGCTCGAACAGTCATCGGTGACACACCGGAACGAGGTTTCTTCTAAATGTCACGATGCTGTTAAATGACTCAAGCCCGTTCCTGGAACTCCGGGCTGGGAGCTGGGCTGTCACCAGCCCCGTCCTGGTTTTTACGTGAATCACAGAATTTTGACCCTGAAGTGTCCTCAGCGATTCACCTTCTTTGGTTCCTCACGTCACCGATGTAGGGCCTGAGGACAGACAAGGGCTGTGTCCCCACTGCTGCCTGCAGGAATTGGTGGGGGGTGGGGGCCAGCCTGTGTGCACCCTGGTCCTGGGCTCCAGACGCAGACCCCAAACGGCCCCTGGGTTCTGGGCTCATGCTGGTAAAAGTGGACGGCGTGCTTGGTTCTGCGGTTTGGGGGAGAGCAGAACCAAACCCTGTTCTGGTTTCTCGGGTGAAAGATGGCGCAATTGCCTCAAGGTATTTATTCATTTATTTGGTGCCAATATTTCCTGAGGGCCCAGCGTGTGGCTGGGATGGAACCCCTGCCCGAGAAAACTGTCTGGCGCCCTCCACATCTGGCTGATGCTGGGCTCCCATTGGGGCTCCCGGACTTCAAAACACATGCAGACCCTGAATCCCCGCCTTCCCTCTCCCTTTGGCTCCGTATGTCCAAGGTGGGCCAAACGGGGCCTCTTTATTCTAAAATAGCTTCACTGCAGTTCTGACAACCTGCCAGGTTTGGGCTCCACAGGGTCCTTTCTATCGTCCCAGAGACCGTCAGACAGACGAGATGATCCACAGGTGAGGAGACCGAGTCAACTACAGACGAAGTGGGTTCTCGCGGGTCTCACAGGGAGTTAGGAGTGAGCCGGGTCAGTGCTGCTGCTTTTCTGTAGGTCTGGCTTCTGTCCAGCGTGCCTAGAGCAGTGAGTGACCTGCAGCCCAGGGACCGGGGCCTTCACTGTGGTGTGCGGCAGGTGACCCAGTCACGCTGCCTTCAGGACCCCCAGCCCCGGAGCCTCTCAGGACCCCCAGCCCCGGAGCCTCTGCTCCTGACTGCGGTGTATTTTGCCAGCATGCAGACGAGGGAAAAGGAAGTTTTAGCCTCCATCTGTGCGTTGGGGACTTCGTCCTGGGTTTTAGTGGAAGACTCAGTCTCTTGAGCTGTCACAGCGGAATGGATGTTTGGAATGACAATGATTTAATCTCAGAACTTCTATCAAATGCTTGCTCGATGCTAGGCCAGATGCGCCTGGGGCGGGGCCGTTCCCTCGGGTGGTGAAAGGCGCACAGTCACCGTGGAGATGTTGACAGGGGCCACCACGTCGTGTGAAGGCCCTGGGCGACCACGCCGGGACACGGGGAGCCGACCAGAGCGCAGCTGGGGCTGTAGATGAGTAACACGCCCAGGTTGGTAGGCTTCACCCTAGCTGTCCGCCGCTAGCAGTGGACGGGGCACCCGCCACACGCGGGGCGCCTGCACAGCCTCAGTCTGTCCTTCCGGGCAGGTGTTACTTCCCGTTTTATAAACGCGCAAACCGAGCGGAGCAGGCCGAGGGCCCGACCGAGGCCGGGAGGTGCCACGTGACCCGGGCGGGCCCGGCACCGGGCGACCGCGGGGAGGCGGGCGCGCGCACCTGTGCCCGGCGCTGGGGCCCGCGCTGCAGGTCGCGCGGTCGCGGCTCCCCCGGGGCGCCCGGGTCCGCACGGGCCGAGCCCTCGCGACGCCGCGGAACCCCGGCGGGGGCGCGAAGGCCGCAGGGGGCGTGCCTGCGCGCTGGGACGCCGCCGCGCGGCGCGGGGTCCGAGTCTGAGTAACCACGAACCGCTCCGGGAGGGAGGTGGCTGAACGAAAACAGCCATCGTTGGACTTGTTTTTCCCCAAACACATGAAAAAAACCCTCTAATTGATGCTGTGAACGATACTGTACGCACACAAATGGGCAAACGGACAAAAACCAACAAAGACCCCTCTCTTCTTCGCTAACATTGTCACTGGCTCTTGCCGAAGCTTTCGCGGCTGCCCTTCCACCATCCGGGAGAAAGGAGCAAGGGGTCGGTCGGTCCGTTCAATTTCAGAAGCACGCAGGTCTGTGCGTAGGAACAAAAAGGTTTTTTCAAAGTTAATTCACGTAGTTTCATTTGTAGGATTGACTTTGATATCTTGCAGCGACGGAAGGGCGATAAACTCTGGAAAGCAGAACTGTGGTAACCATGGTAACGGGATGGGGCCTGGACCGAGCTCCGTGCCTCCGGGGAGTGCGGCCAGAACGCTCTAACGTCGTTTGGCCTGTTCGCCACGCCGTAGGTCGCGGTGCATGCTGGGCCTCGCAAATATGGCGTCCTCCTTGATGTGCTGATGAGAGGAGTTTCACTGTAGCTTCAAACCAGAGGACAAAACTCCGCAAACCCCATTAAGCCCACGTTATCCGCCTTCTGCGCGGCTCCGTGTCGCCCGTTTTTTAGGACTTGTTCTCGGGCAGGAGAGGGCCACGGGGCCGAGGGCCAGGACCGGCCCGGTCGCACGGACCCGGGGCTGAGCAGCCGGTGCGGGCGAGCACGATGGGCCGGTCCTGGCTCTGGTTGCAGCAGCTGCAGCGAGTGCGGGACCCGCAGGGCTGAGCGTGGCCGGAGGAGGCCCTAGGCGCTCTGGACCTCTTCCCTTTGGCCGGAGACCTCCGCCCAGGCGCGAACCGACGGCTTGAGCGGGCCGCCTGCCGGCCTGTGCTCGGAGGCCGAGAGCAGGGTCATCGTGAGGCCTCAAGTGTCGCACGCCTTTGACAGCTCGGCCTGCGGCCCCTTCGGGCGCGGACGGCCTCTGGAGCAGCCAGCGGCCCGGAGCCCGGGGGCGTGTGCGTCCGTGCGGCGCTCCCGGGGCTGCCTCGTTTCCCACCGGCTGCCCCCCAACTCCGACGTCCCGCTCGGAGTTAGAAGGATCTCAGCAGACTTTTTGCCTGAGTGAGGGGCTCCGCGCACGCTGCCTATTTCTTTTTCTGCTCCCCCTCTTTTCTGTTATTTCCCCGGTTCTGGGACACACTAGCCTTTAAGGCTGGAGGTTCTCGAGCGCTTGCTGCCAAGGACCCCCCCTCCCCCACCCCCCCTGATGGAGTCCGAGACGCTGCAGTCGCCTCTCCTGGGGCTCGGGGAGGAAGACGAGGCCGACCTTACCGACTGGAACCTGCCTTTGGCTTTTATGAAAAAGAGGCACTGTGAGAAAATTGAAGGCTCCAAATCCTTAGCTCAGAGCTGGAGGATGAAGGATCGGGTAAGTGGACTCCGACTGCGCCCCTCGGACCTTGGTAGCTTTTTCAGCGGAGAAAAAGTTCGGAGCCAAAAGCTTGTCCTTGGGAAAGCGGCGATTTCCCCCTCCAGTCATGCTGCAAGTTAACCGAAAAGCACGAGTCATTTCAGACTCCAGTTTTTGGTTGCCAGTGTGAAAGCTGTTTCGGGTTGTAGTTATGCACTGGGTAGTGTTAATTCAAACTAAGTTTGTTTAAGACAATAGAAGTTAAACAGTTTCGCAATCACAGCATTGCGAGTATTTTTACACACTCTGGTTTACTTAGCGCCGTTAACACTCAGTGGAAAAGCAACTTGTGATGTAATACTTGTACCCGCATGTTAGTCTGTTGTGGTTAGTTCTCTCGTTGGAGCTGGGTGAAGTGCAGAAGTGCGATATGGTGTGCTAGAAACAAGGTTACTGGCGATTGTTTAGCTGGTAACAAGTTAACACAAAGTTGTTTTAAAGTTACAATGAACTGCACCACAGCCTTCTAAACAGTCTGTCTTGGGACCAGCCTTCCTCCTTTTATGTGGGGTCCTGCGCTGTAACGTGGAGACAGAGTTTCTCCAGCAGCGGAGTGAGTATGATGTGTTGGAAGAGGGTCCAGGTCTCAGGATGGTTCCGGGAATGCTGGAGTGTGGATGGCGACTCCCAAGCTGGCAGGGGGAAAGAAAACAGCCAGTTTTGCTCACTCTGGCCTTAATCAGCCACCGTCTGTTTCCTGGTCTCCAAAGCAAATGGGCAGGACTGTCTCCTGTGCACACTTACCGTTTGTCTTTTCGTGATTTATTTCCTCCTTCAAGACGGTCTTTATTTATATGAACGTCCAGTGGCATAAAAGGGGTAGCTGGTGTTACAGTTCAGTGCGATTGCTCTCAGCTTATGAACATGTGTGTTTATATCAGATTACTGTATTTGGCATAGTACGTTAAGCGTATGTAAGGTTATCCTTCCGGTGATTCTAGTCAGTCAGTCACTAGTAACCAGTGCTGCAATGATTGTTTTGGCTTACTTTCAAAAGGTTAGGAACGTTTGTTTCATCCGACGGTAGTTAAGGGAGTAAGAGGTGGTCTTTGGGAGGGACTGTATAAAACGTGCCTTATGGACGTCTTCAGTGCTGGCCATGTAGTTCAAGGCTTTTGTGGTTTCTCTGTGCATACAAAAAGGCATTTATTTTATTTTTTAAAAGATTTTATCTATTTATTTATTTATTTTTAAAGAGGGGGAGGGAGGGAGAAAGAGAGGGAGAGAAACATCCATGTGTGGTGGCCTCTCACACGCCCCCTACTGGGGGCCTGACCTGCAACCCAGGCATGTGCCCTGACTGGGGATCGAACCGGCGACCCTTTGGTTCTCAGTCTGGTGCTCAGTCCACTGAGCCACACCAGCCCGGGCGAAAAGGCATTTATTTTAAAAGTTACTGCTTAATTGCCTTATTTTTTTCATTCTACTTGGAGGGCTTTTTTTTTTCTCTCTTTTGAAATGTGGTTTCCTCTGCTACTCTAAACACAGGTGTAAACTGTTCCCAAGTGATTAATGAAGATCTTTTTTACCTTTTCATGAAAACATTAATTTGTGAAAGATCAGCATAACCCATGATAAGTTCTTCCGAGGTTATCGGGAGAAAGGAAAGCTCTGTGGTCTGCGTGGTTGCCGAGACAGCTACTTAGAAAAGGGCTGGGCGAGAACGTCGCTGTGTCTGACATCTGCAGTTGTTAATGGGGGAGAAAACCAGCAGCTAACAGTTTGGGAACACTTGGCATCTGAACGGCCCTGTGGTGTCATTCCCCTGGTTAGATCCTGAGGGAGTATTTTCAGCACACCCAGTAGGCCAAAGGTTGCAAATGCAAATGCTGATAAGATGCAGTGTAACGGGGTGTCACACTCACGTTCACCCGGGGCCGCATCAGCCTCGCGTTGGCCTTCAAAGGGCTGAATATAATTTCATCTCCTTCACAGTTAAGGAGTAGTTACATTTACACAGTCCTAAAATTATTTTGGCCCTGTGAGGCAACCGTGAGGCTGCTATAGCCCCCCCGATGAAAATGAGTTTGACACCCCTGATGTAGAAGACAGCATAAATGAGTGCAACAGGCCAGGTACGAGAATAATGCTAGAGGTTCAGAGGTCAGTGGCCGCTGACCTCTGACCCCTGTCTGAGTTTCCGAAGGGCAGGGCTCCGAAGAGGTGCAGTGGGTACCAGGGCAGCTGGGCCGGGCCTGGTCTCCTTTCCTTCCTCTCTTTTCTTTTTCTTGGAGAAGCCAGAAAATCTTTCTAAAAAAATTATTTTTTTAACGTGAAGTCTTATCATTTTAAAATATTGGCAGTAGTTCAGATATTACAAAACACGAAGCTGGTTCTGGCCAGTGGGCAACTTTTGCTCTGGTGCCTCCCGGCAGCCCCTGCTGCTGGGGACCTCGAGCACACGGGCTTGCAGGTCATGTGCCTGTGCTCGAGGGGGCCGCCCGCAGCCAGATGGCACAGCCTCGAGGGGAAGCAGCAAGTGGGGGCCTAGTTGTCTCGTGCTGGCACCTACGGCGGCGACTGCCAACTGGTGTGCTGCGAGAATTTTTAAAACTTACAATAAATACCCGACGGTTTAGTCACGGGCCACTGCCCCTTTTTCCCTCAGATGGTCAAATAAAAATGACAACAGCCAACACAACAATAGCCATCTGGTGTGAGTGATTCAAAATTACACCTTTTTTTTTTTGTCAGATCGGCAAAAATATATATTTATTGGTATGCCATGGAGTTTTAGCCACTAGTTTATGTGCCGTGAGATGGGAACGGGTGAGAGTTGCCGGCCAGTTCTGGCGGGCCTGCGACTGCCCGAAGGCAGAGCCAGTGTCTGTGTCTTCCTAGGACCAGCTCCTAGGACAGCTCCAAGCACTTGCATCGTGTTGGCGGTTACTTGTGACACCGGGAAAGCTGGCCTTCGTGCTGCCTGTCACCTGCCAGACCCAATAAGAGAGACAAGGATCAAATCTCTACGGGCGCTTTATTCAGATGCCGGCGATCTGAGAAGATGGGGGTTTGTACCGTCACAGACTGTCCTAAACTCCATTTTAAACCGACCCTTTTTATAAGGGGAAGAAAAGTGTAGGTGAGGGGATTGGAATTCAGGGGGAAAGTTAATCAGATAAAAGCTGCAGCTTTCTTTCATCTGTGCCCTGGGTGTGGGCATCTCCCCCTGGAGCACGAGACTCAGATTCCATCTCCATAGCCCTCCCGAGGCACAAAGGTAGAACTGCGTAGGGTCTCCTGGAGTCAGGGTGGGTCCTTCCAACATTTGAGCCCCCCCCCCCACCCCCATCACTTACTGGTGTCCTATGTAGTGACCTTGCTAAGGGTTCCTAAAATTGACATCTTTGCTGAAGTTGATCAAGAACTCCAAACAGTTTCCTGCTACTGGGCATTTGGCACATTCCTACAGAGCTGCAGACGCGCTCGCTCTCCACTGGCGCCCGTCCGTCCGTGGTCTTTGTTTGCAATCAGTCCTGGTTTTCAGGTGCCACTGTTGCTGCGTCCTGGTGACTAAGTTGCTGTCAGTTTGCTGCTGTTGTTACCAGCTTGTTGTGGTTAGTTTGTGTCTATGCATCAGTAGCCTCTATAGCTGGCAATTCTCAAGTAACTAGACATACATGAATCCGGGCTCAGAGTGAACGGTGCACAGACCCACGGCCACAGCAGACGTGTTTAAGTGTCCCCATCTGTGGTCTGCTGTGCCATTTCATTGTTTCCGCAGTTTGTCTTCCACCAGAAAGGGGGCCTGCGGGGATGACTGGTCTCAGGTGGGTCTTTGGCCTCGGTGTCTGTGGGCTGGAATGGGGAAGCTGGAGGGCTGCTGCTCCGGCAGGACGCCGTTGGCAGACTCGTTTTAGCTGCCTGGGAGGTGGAGTTGTAGCTGCCGAATGACGTGTGTAGTGGCCAGAGGGCTCTTGAGAAGTGTGAATCAGACTCTGTGACTTCCTTCCTGCACCGCCCCCCTGCCCACCCTCCCCAGCTTCCTGAGGGTTTGGAGCAGCATCCAGAGTCCTCCTCACCCTGGTAGGAAAAGCTCTGTGGTCTGGCCCCACCTGCCTTTCTGCTGCGCTCTCCCCTCTGACCCTCGCACACCTGGCTCCTCCTTGTTCTTTGTGCTCAGCTGCTAGGTCCCTTTCTCAGAGGCCTTCCCTGGTCACCTCCTCGGAAGCAGCTCCCGGTCACTCACGGGCACTCTTTATGTCTCTGATATTTTTCTTCACATTCTCACCCTCAGAACTGAACTTTTTTTTCCTTTTTAAAAAGATTTTATTTATTTTTTATTTTTAGAGAGAGGAGAAGGGAAGGAGAAAGAGAGGGAGAGAAACAGCAATGTGTGGTTGCCTCTTGCATGTCCCCTACTGGGACCTGGCCTGCAACCCAGGCCTGTGCCCTGACTGGGAATCGAACCAGGGATTTCGCAGCCCGGGCTCAATCCACTGAGCCACACCAGCCAGAGCAGAACTGAGCTTTTTATCATAAAGTAAGGACCTTGTCTTTGCTGGTGTAACACACGGGACGGAGCTTGGCCTATCGTGGGGATTCAGTGAAAGTGTGCTGATGGAGAGACGAACAGTGTCCAAAGGGCTTCCGTACAGGCCGTGTCTCTTACGCTCAGCACACCGTAAGTTAGTTTGAGATCCTTGTCTCCGTGTGCCTGATGAGGAAACTGGGCTTCAGTCGAATGGCCTAAAGTACCATAAGTTACATGGCTAGCAATGAGAGGAGGCGGAACTTGAGAAACCACGCCTCGGATAAAAACAACCAACCAACCAACTGACCAACCGACCGACCGACAGATCTGACAGATCCATGTTGTGAGGCCAGGGAGTCTGAGACACAATGTGCTGGGAGGGCCACTGAGTACCGATGGGCGCGCAGCCGACAGCGACTACGCTGTGGGCAGCTCTGCTGTCCTCACAGTGGCCTCGGGGGCCACGAGGTCAGCACTGCTTCCAGTCACAGAGATGTCGTTGGCCTTCCGCCACGCTGCGACCCGGGTCCAGGTGGCACCCCACTGCCGCAAGAGCTGCCATAGGCACTGTGGGCTGGTTGCCACCCTGCACTCGCCATGGAGACTTCCAGCTTCGCTTGAGGATGCCCGACCGAGCAGGAGAAGTCACCAGTGTCATTAGACCCTGGCTCTCGGGTGCACGCCTCTTTGTTCCCATGCACCACAGCTTTGCGTGGTGACCCTGTGCCACGAGCGGTGGGTTGAAACTGGACCGGAAGAGGCTACCAGGCCAGCCCCGGTCCCTTAAGCTTGGTGCTCCGCAGGTGTTTCCTAGAAAATGAGCGAAGCGAGTCATTGCTTCCAGGAAGTCAACTGAGCGCGTATCTGTTGCCAGTGGTGCGATCCGAGCTTCCAAGTGAAAGCTCAGCATTTTGGGAACCCCGCCTCTGCTGCTGTGGGCATCCTGGCTTCGCAGGACTTCCAGACTTTTCTGATGGGCCGGTCGTGGCCAGGTGGGTGGCCAGGGGTTGTTTTTTTTTTTTGCTGCTGTGGAGTGAACCGTGTCCACTTTGGAACAGCTGCGTACTTCAGTGAGCCCCTCTTTCCGGGTGACTGATCCGCGACATCACGCACTCGCCCGTGGGTAGAACTCCATCGACAGTTGGTTAGACCAGGGGCTTTACTGAAACGGGGTAGAAAAGGTCCCTGCTGTGCTTCCGGATCAGTTTTGTGTTTCGTGCGCTGTTAAGACAGATTTCAGTCACCCTTCAAGAGACTGTCATTTACCGAGTTTGAGTGTGACATCGAAGAAGTGTTCTCAGTCACTTCGACACTGCAGCTCTCCTGCCTTCCCACCACTCACCTCCGGGAGGCCAGACCTCCCTCGTCCGCCCCGACCAAGTCAGCAGGGCACAGCGGGCGGCCACGGGCGGCCACTGTAAAGGGGCTTGAAAATACAGTTATGTTTCATAGAAACCTGTATTTGACTGTGTAATGAGTCTGACTTGGAAATGAACTAATAAAAATGGCATCTTCTTTTGTTGTGCCCTCGTCTGGAGGGCACTGACAAACGTGACTCATGACAGCTCTGTGGCGTCCTTGGTCATCAGATGCGCAAGTGTCCTTCCAGCAAACATTGGGGACTTGCTTTAAGTTAAAGGACAGTGGGCGCCAACCTTGAACTGGGAGGAAGGACTCGAGGGTATCAGGTACTGGCCAAAAATATCAGCATCGACCTGAGCAGAAGTCAGGTGACAGACTTGGGAGGCACGTGACGCTCCTTCCCTCCCCCAGGCTTGTGTTCCCGGAGGGCCTGTGGAATGGTGGAGACACTGGCCTTCGGTGGGGCCACGAGCCCGAGTTGGAGGGTCTGCAGGACCAGGGCCGGCCCCTCTCGTTTCGAAGCGGGAGAATTGACAGCTGGGCTCCGACTGGGGCTGGCGGGCAGGGAGAGCGCGTGAACCGTGCAGGTGAACCGGCTGGAGCCGTCTCTCTGCACCTGAAACGTGAGGGCTGCCGCTGGCGTCTGCGCGTGGGCTTCTGGAGCATGGAAGAGTGGCCGCGGGACTCTCCGGGCCTGCTGTGTGAAGTGCGCTCCAGTGTGAACCGTGGCTGTGGAAGGAAGAGCCCGAAGTGGGCGAGATCGGCCCTGCCCTTTCCTGCCTCGGGGATTCTGGAGCTGCGGTGACGACAGGCCTGCGTGCGTGCCTGCAGGCTGTTCCCTGTTCCGGCCTCCCGAAGACTGTTTGGGCCCCGCCGCGTTTGCTCTGGTAGAGCTGGGGCCGGACACCTTTTTCGCCTCGCGAGTCTGGTTGGGCATCTGAAAACCGCCAGCCTGGTAGGTGCCGGGCCTGCTATGCTAATCCTGTGCCTGACCCTTGACCTGGACAGCTGGGTGCATGCACAGGTCCTGCCCATCCCTCTGTGCTGTCTGAGGACCAGACTCTGTGCTCCTCGGTGCTCGCAGGGGCACGGGCTCTGAGCAGCGTTTAGTCTCAGTGACCCACGAGGCGCTGGGCCAGGCATGTGGGCGAGGGGACGCAAGACACGGGCGCCTGAGGAACTTCTGTCTCGATGGAGGAAAACGTGCCTGTGTCCTAGGTTAAGTAGAGCACGGCTCAGCACTGCTGTGTCTACACATGGGGGACCAGGCTGTGACTCAGGGACCCTGCTCGCTGGACATTTGGTGGGGCAGGTGTGTCTATGGCGCCCGGGGAGCCCAGTGCTGGGTGCAAGGGGAGCCCCCGGCAGGCAAGGTGGGAGTGCGCGCAGGCCGCGCGGTTGGGTGCGGGGTGGGAGAGGTCTGCGGGGCTCAGTGGCTCAGCCAGTGTCTGTTGAGTGTTCACGTGGCAGGTGCCGTGCTGAGCGTTGTTGGTGGGTGAGCCTGCTCTCAGGGCGTGGGCCAGCTTACTGGGGAAGGTGGGCCACTCACAGCTGGAGGCACAGCCAGTGGGGGTGGGAATTGGGAGGCGAGAAGTGGCCACAAAGGTTCTGCAAGGGACAGGGCTGGCAGAGGAAGGAGGCGGGAAGGCGGGGAGGGGAGCCCTGTGGGTGAGAGCTCGCTGGGCCTGGGGCGCCATCGTGAGGCCGGGCAGGCAGGAGGCTGCCTGGGCTCTCACAGGGATCGCTCTGTTTCATCCCCAGGACACCCCTGGCAGGGACCTCAGGTTGAGTAGCCTGAGGCTGCTTAGAGAGGGCAGACAAGCTCCGCCTCCACCTTGCTTCTCACCTGTCCTCCCTGCCGCCTTGGTCTCAGGAAATTTCCCTTCGGTTTTAAGTCATTCCTTATGGAGACTCAGAAAATCTCAATGAGCTTTTTCTTCTTTTTTTGCCAGTTTGTGCTTTATTGACCCTGCGATGCTCAGGCCTTGACCGCGTACTTCCGCAGCGGGTCCAGTCGCTCCTTCCGCAGCTGCTTCCTGGTCTTCAAGTTCTCTTCTTGCTGGTTGGGCCGGCGGCGCATGGCCCGTGTTTTCTTGGGTCGCAGATCCAGGGGCTTGTACTTCTTGCTCTTGTAGAATTTCCTGAGGTTCTCTTTCTGCGTCTGGTTAACGACGGTGAGAACACAGGCGATGGATTTGCGAACAACTCGGATCTTAGAAAGCTTGGAAGCTGCGCCGCCTGTCACTTTGGCGACGCGCAGCTGGGACAGCTCCACCTTCAGGTCGTCTGGCTGTTTGAGCAGCTCCTCTTTCTTGCTGCGAAGGTCTCGAGCCTTCATTTTGGCCATGTCTGAACGAGCAGCCGCCACCTGCTAGGACAGAAAGAGCTCAATGAGCTTTTTCTAAGAATCGAAGAGAATGCTCTTTGGTGTCAGATGGATTGTGGCCCAAGCTGGTTCCTTTTCTAGCTGTTTGCTCTTGGTGTAAATGTTAGGGTTTTCGTCTGCACACTGGGTCCAAGGTGCCTGCCGCGTCGCATGGTTGCCAGGGTTACACGTGATGATATTTGGGAAGGCCAGGGATGGCTGGCCACAGCCCAGTGCTCGGAGTGCCAGCTCTGCTCTTTCTGAGGGGGTGTCAGCTCACCTGTGTGTTCCACAGGTGCCCTCCTCTGTGCACAGCTGCTACCCAGCTCATCTGCTTTAAAAAAGAATTATTTCTTTTGAGAGAGAGAGGAAGGGAGGGAGAAAGAGAGGGAGAGAAACATCAACATGTGGCTGCCTCTTGCACGCCCCCTACTGGGGACCTGGCCTGCAGCCCGGGCCTGTGCCCTGACTGGGAATCGAACCAGGGATTGGTTTGCAGGATGATGAGCAGCCCACTGAGCCACACCAGCCAGGGCTTGCCCTCTCTTGTGTGGCAGCTTAGATATTGCAAATGACCTACTATGTGGAATAAAAAGAGCAGACATTGCCCCAGTCTATACAGCCGGCTGTGCCTGTGACTTTCGCCCATGGTGTGGGGCAGTGCTGAGCAGGGGGCCGCCGCCTTGAGAGGCACTCCAGACTGAGCGGGCTTCCGTTCTCTCCAACCCTCGTACTGACGCCAGCCCCTCCTGAGCATGTCCGCAAAGCTCTGGTCGACGTGGCAAGCCAATCAAAATAGACTGTAGGGCACACTTCCCGTCAGTCTCTGCGAGCCCACAGACTAGGAAGTGGTCTTGCAGCCATGGGGGTGAGGATCGGGGATTCCGAACGGTGCTCAGGCCTTCTTGGGCGTCAGGCTCCCTTCTTTCAGAGCATGTGCCCGTGTGGAAACAGTGCTGGGGTCTGCCAGGTGGGGCGGGAAAGGGGGGCCACTGTCCTTTCCAGGAAAGGCACCGTGAAGGCGAAGCACCTTGTCCCCACGTTGCCCTGTCTGTGCGGCACACCACTGGCGTTGCCAGTAGCCACGCCAGGAGCTCCGAGCGGGCGCCTGCCGCCCAGCCCTCCTGCTCGGCTGCTGGGCAGTCCCTGCCCCTCCCTGTGTGTCCCCCTTCCTCACTGCCGGGCAGCCATCTCTTTGTCCCGGGCACTGGGACGCTTGTGCTGGGTGGGCCTTGGTGGACAGCGCTCTTGGTGACGAGCCTGCCTGTGGTCTGTTCAAACTCCTGCCTCTGCAGGGTTAGTTTTCACCAAAATTTTGGAAAATGTGCTGCCATTTTTTGCCCCCCCAACTCCCCTCGGTCGTGCAGAACTCCGCTGCGTCTCTCAGATGCTCACCACCGCCCTCCCCTGCTGTGTCTGTCCCCGTGTGCGGCTGTCCCTCGGTGACGCTCCATGCCTCTCATCCCCTGTCCTGCGGGGTTGGTGTGTCGTTGGTGGTGAGCCCACCCAGCATGTTTTTCATTTCAGATATTTTACTTTCCTTCTCTAGGAAAGGTCTTTTTATAGTTTATATTTCCCTCTTTACGTTCATGTTTTCCTTTAATCCTTGAACAAATTTATACTGCCATTTGAACGCTCTTGCCTGTTATTTCCGCCGTCGCTGCTACTTCTGGGTCTGTCTGTGTTGACTGATTTTCTTCTGCTCACGGATCCCACTCTCCTGCTCGCGGCTGCGTCTGGTGATTCTGGAGCGGGCGCTGGGCCCGGGGAAGCGGCGCGGCTGAGCATCTGGTTTTGTCGTCTTCACTTAGCTGATGCTGGCTTTTGTCCCGGCAGGAGGTAATTGACCAGTATCTTAGCTCCATCCTTTGAAAGCTTGTTTTCTGGTTTGCTAAAGCATGTCCAGGTCGGAGGTTGGCCAACTGCGGCCCACAGGACAAATCCGGCCCGCCAACTGTTTTTGCAAAGCCTCTGGAGCCACGCCCGCCCACTGTGTATGTTTTCTGTGCCGCCTTCATTGCTGCAAAGGCGGGTCGTTGAAGCAGACTGTGCGCCCCACGAAGCCTGAAACATTTGCTCTCTGGCTCCTCACAGAAGAAATCTGGCGACCTTGGTCTGGGGAAGCCTTCGCTCGGTCTGGTCCAGCCTCAGGGGCGGCCTCTGCGGGGTCTGGGGTTCAGTGAGCCTCTTCATTCCGACTTGTGGGGATGTGGGCCGTTCCCAGCCTCACCCCATGGTTAGCTGTTCTTCGCCCGCCCTCCCAGAGACTCAGGTGGCTGGGACCCGCACCCTGCCGAGGATGCGGGGACCCAGGGAGATTTCTTTTTTTTTTTTTAGGTATCTTTTATTGATTATGCTGTTACAGTTGTCCCATTTTTTCCCTCTCTTTTATTCCCCTCTGTCCTGTACCCCCTCTCACCCTCATTTCCCCCCTTAGTTCATGTCCATGGGTCATATATATAAGTTCTTTGGCTTCTACATTTCCTATACTATTCTTAACCTCCCCCTGTCTATCTTCTACCTACCATTTATGCTTCTTATTCCCTGTACCTTTTCCCCCTCTCTCCCCATCCCCTTCCCTGCTGATAACCCTCCATGTGATCTCCATTTCTGTGATTCTGTTCCTGTTCTAGTTGTTTGCTTAGTTCGTTTTATTTTTGTTTTTAGGTCCAGTTGTTGATAGTTGTGAGTTTGTTGTCATTTTACTGTTCATAGTTTTGATCATCTTCTTTTTCTTAAAAAAGTCCCTTTAACATTTCGTATAATAAGGGCTTGGTGATGATGAACTCCTTGAACTTGACCTTATCTGGGAAGCACTTTATCTGCCCTTCCATTCTAAATAATATCTTGGCTGGATAGAGTCATCTTGGTTGTAAGTCCTTGCCTTTGATGACTTGAATACTTCTTTCCAGCCCCTTCTGGCCTGCAAGGTTTCTTTTAAGAAATCAGCCGACAGTCTGATGGGCACTCCTTTGTAGGTAACTGTCTCCTTTTCTCTTGCTGCTTTTAAGATTCTCTCCTTCTCTTTCATCTTGGGTAAGGGAATTATGATGTGCCATGGTGGGCCCAGGGAGGTTTCTGAGCTCCCTCTCTGGGGAAGTTGTCTGGTGCCATGGCCTAGCACTTCCAGCTGCCGAAGCCTCCAGGACTCTGAGCTCTGTCTCCTGGGCTCAGTGACCCTGTCTTGCTCCTCTTGGCCCCCCCCCCCACCCCGTCTCCTCATGGAAAGCTCGGTGCCCCTGCAGCCCACCCCAGTTGTCTCCTTTCTCTTGGACGGCGTCCCAGCAGTGTGTGTCATTCCATGTCACTTGGCTGAGGCTTCCAGCTGCGTATGGTGGGGGCTCATCTGGCACGAGGGGTCGTGCCTGTCCTGGAGAGGAGGTGCCGCACGCGAGGTGGAAGGACGGGGCTGTCGCAGGCAGTCGCGCTGCGTGGCCAGGCCGCTGTGAGTTAACCGGGTTGGAGCGGCTGAGGCTGGCCCTCCGCAGTTAGTAAGTCGCACGTGTGGGTTGTTCCTTCCCTGAGCCTCCCACCTCCCTCGTGGAGTTTCCCTCCCCCCCGCAGCGTGGCACGCACACTGAAGGTGACGTCGGTGTGTTGGGGAACAGCGCAGACTGGGGTTCAGAAGACGGGCCATTTACAGGTCCGGGTCGGCGCCGCCGTTCTGATGGAAACACGGGCGTTCCATCGGGTTTTACAGAGCCGGCGGGGCGCAGGTTGGAACGGAAATAATCGGCGGTCGTGGAGGAGGGTTTAAGCCCGAAGCCCGTCTTGCTTTGGTGCTGCAGGTCTGCACGGCGGGGGTGATGCAGCCCCAGAACGCTGGGCTGGACCTGCCGCCTTAAGGGTTTCTAGTTAATTACACAGAAATCCACTTTGGTGTTACTGATTCTCAGAGCCCAACAAGGAATTGTCTAATCGCTCTTTTCTTTTTGATATTTTATTTAAGAAGGTTGTTTCCAGTCTTAATTTGATTTAATTTTCTTAAAAATTTATGGGCTAAAAACGCTTAGAACATCTGTTCACAGTTGAGTCAGTGTTTATAAAAGGAATGCCTGGGTGTACCTTGCCCGGGTCAAGAAACCGGCCAGACGTCCTAGAAGCCCTGGATGCGCCAGCTCCCGCCACGTGACTCCCTCCGTCCCTCCCTCCAAGAGGGGAAAACTACATTGACTTTTGGGTGACACTCACCTCTTCACTTTTCTCAGTGGTTTCTTCCCGGGCTGCGCCCCTTCGCAGTTGAGACAAGTGCCATGTCTGTGCTGCGTGGGCCTCTGTCCTTGGCCCGTCGGCAGGACGCCCCAGGCCGCGCGACGTGTGTGAGGCCAGTGGCTCACTCTTCTGCATGACGTCTCACCACGCGTCCTGCTCGCAGGCCCTCCGCCCCCGGCTGAGGGGTGGGGGGTGGGCCTGGGCCCGGGCATTCTTGTACCAGCACACGGGCCAGGGGCAGGTTCGGTGTCTACTCTCTCTTTAAAAAATTAAAAGGCTGTTCAGGTCTTTTGCCCATTTTTCCTGCTCGCTTGTCTTTTCTTACTGACTTTAGATGCTTCTGCACATTTCGGGTGTGTGCTGCGAGTGCCTCCCCAGGCTGAGGTTTACCTTCTCACTTGCTCCTTGGGGTCCCCGGCATCCCACCGTCCGGGTTCAGGTCCTTCCCCGCCCCGATGGTGCGAAGCGGCTCCCCTAGTTCTGGTCCATTACCGCTGTGTGTGAGGTAGGGTCCAGTTTCCTTCCTCCCCACGTGGGAGTGTGGTCGTCTCCGTGTGTTTGCTGAAAAGTTCGTCCTGTTCCTGAGCTGCAGCGTCCATGTCCTTGTTGGTGTCCATCTGTCTGGGCTTCCTGCTCTTTCCCGTCTCCGGGGCTGGGCTTTGAGATAAGCCCACTGGGACGTCCTCTACTTGTTCTCCGGGGATTTCTTCGCCCTTGACCTTTTGGTCTTCCTGTGAGTTTAAGAATCAGTTTGTCGGGTTCAAAGAAAGAAAACCTGGTGGATGGAACGTGTACCTGGCCTGGGGAGATTTGACTTCCTTCCGAAACCCAGCGTCCGGCCCGCACCTGTGGTGCGCCCGTTATTTGGAAAGCTTAGTTCTCTCACTTCCCCGAGTGGAACAGCCTGCTTTTCCCGGAGGAGATGTCTCCACGTTTTGTGGGACTTCTTTCACGAGCTCGGTAACATCTGGGTGCTTTCCTAAGTCGCGTCTTTTAGAGGTCTGATTCTTGGTTGTATCTTTTGCTAGTCTCCAGGAAATTTAGTTTTGTGCATTGCTTCCTGTGCGGCCTTCACAGCAGCATCCCCCGTCTCATCCGGAGCCCCCACCCCACCTCCACTGCCACCATGGGCAGGAAGCAGACGGTTTCTCACAGTCCAGGACTCTGTGACGACGGGTGCCGTCCCCCAGGGCAGAAGGGCAGTGCCAGCCCACAGAGCGCAGCTCCTAGCCTTTCCGCGCCCTGTCCCGGGCCCAGAGCTGGGAAGGTGACCCCACAGCCTCCCTGCCCCGTGGCCCTCGGGGCAGGTCAGGCAGCTGAGTCACTCGGAGCCCCGGAGAGGGACCTGTCCACGTGTTGCGTGTCTGCGTGGAAAGATCCAGGAGTGCCTGGTAGGCAGGACCTGGCCTTGAAAATGTCTTTTTTCGAAAAGTCGGTTTCAGCTCAGGCACAGGTTTAGAGGGCACTGTCTGCTCACCTAGGACCGAATTTACGGGCACAGATTGTTTACAGTGTCCTCCTGTGATCTTTTAAAGCCTGTAGACTTGTGTACTGTTCCCTTTTTATTTCTTTATTATTGAGTACTTATACCTCCACTGTTTTTCAGTTCTTACAAGAGGACTGTCCATGCTGTTAGCCTTTCAGATAAGCAGCTCTTGGCTTTTTAAATGCTCTGTAGTATGCTTTGTCAGGAGTTCATTAATTTACCTTAAAGTCTTATTTCCTTTTTTCTACTTTCCTTGGATTTATTTTATTGCCTTTCCTGCCATTCTTTTAAAGATCTTATCTATTTTTAGAGATGGGGAGGGGAGGGAGGGAGAGTGGGAAAGAAACACTGATGTGGGAGAGACACCCACCAGTTGCCCATTGTGTGCGCCCTGACCCGGGCTGAACCTGCGACCCAGGCCTGTGCCCAGACCAGGAATTGAACTGGTGACCTTTCCCTTTGCAGGGAGACGCCCAGCCCACAGAGTCACACTGGTCAGGACTTTCCCCCGGTTGTGAGGGGAGGTTTTCGAAATGGTTACTTGGCTTACTAATTTCCAGTGATTTGCCTTTTCTAATGTAGGCATATTATTTAACTACTTAAACTGTAAGTTATGTAATTAAGTGCTTAGCTGCATGCAACAAGTTTTGACATACTCGAATATTTTTGTTCTTCAGTTCAAATTTTCTAAGTTTCATTTTGACTGGATTAATTTGTGAGTGATTTAGAAACAAGCTTTGCAGTTCAGCATGGAGGGCATTGGCTGCTGGACAGCTCCGAGCCGCGTCCTCTGCAGCCTGCTGACCAAGCAGCTGATGTGAGATGGTCCCAAAATGCTGGATGGTGCTGGAGGTGGGAGGCGGCCTGTCCAGCCCCAAACCTCTGCATATTGTCTGTACCAGAACAGTTTTAGAAGCGCAGTTGATTCTGGGGGGCTGGCGCTGTGGGAGGGGTTGAAACCTGCGGCCACAAGGGCACACGGGAACTGTTCAAGGAGGAGGTCAGTTGTAGCAATGCTGTCGTGGGCAGCATCACCGCCGCTCCTCTTCTTCCTCGTTTTTGCTCAGGTCGCATCGGGCTTTGGTTTCTGTCAGTTGCCCGTGGCCGTTTGCCTTCCGGGTGGGGACGGGTGAGGACGGAAGGACGGAAGGACGGCTGGGGCTTAGCCGGCACCCAGCTATCCGAGCCGCAAGCAGGAGAAAGTCTGTGGCTCGGGCAGCAGCTGCCGCGAAAGGCGCTAAGTCGCGTTTTTTCTGAGTTACAGATGCAGGAAGGCCGTGGTCGCCAGGTCAGTGAACTAAACTGAAGTTAATGAGCTGCCGGACAGGAGTCCAACATGTATAGTGCGTTAGCTTGCATGTAAATAGTCGAAATTTTAGAAAGTGGTATTGCTTTCTGGTGTCATGGTGGTTTTATTTCAGGCTTTCCATGTCCTCCCACAGAATTACACCCCCACCTGACAGGGTGACAGGGTTAGGGTTATGTGGTCGTTGACACATGCATGCACATGTCCGCACGCTGACACATGCACACGCCCTGGAAACCACGAAGCACAGCACATACGACCCCAGCAGAGACACCTCTGCTCGGCCTGCGAGGGGCGCGCCCTGCCCGGGTCACAGTGCCTGCTCCGGGAAGCCCGCGGCGGCGCTGCCTCTTCGTGCCTGGGAACACAAACTACCTTCCCCTGTGGTTTGCAGGTTTGTTAGTTTTACCTTTTAAAGATTTTATACTGGTAAGAACGCCATTTCATAGCAGATTCGCAGAATTGAAGGAAATGGTAATAATAATGAAATAACACTGAAATGGTAATAATAATGAAATTAATAGTAATAATAATAATACAGCTACTTGAACGAAGTTGGGAGTTCCCTTTCCTGTCGTTTTCAAGCCCGTACACGAGCACATTGTTGTCATGCGATGTTCACTCAGTTCTGTGTTTGCGTTTCCGGGCTTACCTTGTGCTCTGCGGTCTCCGGGTTGTCACGTGTCCCTGGTGAGTGTTCCATGGCTCCTCGGGAGTCTGTCTCTGTTCCCCTGCTGTTGGATACTCAGGCTGCGTGTGGTTCCTTCCCCACATTGTGAATGATGTCATCAGTAGAATCCCGAAGTCGGGTGACCTGGTGAGGGGCGGGGGGTGAGGGGCGGGGCCCCCCGCGGCGGGGATGAGAGAGCCGGCGAGGCAAAGGCCCTGCGGCCACCTGAATGATGGCCTCTGCCCCCACACCTGCTCTCATCAGCTCACCTTCTTCCAGAGGTGGGGCCTCTCCCTTCGCTGGAGCCCGCAGGTCTGTGACAGGGCCCCTGTCGGAGTCTGCACTGAGAATGGTTTGTTCTTGCATTTCGGATAAGGGCTCTGTTCACGGAGGGACAGCGAGCTGGTGTTCTGTGGAACGGTGTGCAGCCAGGGCTGTGGCCGGGCGGTGGCCCTGTGCTGCCCTGGGGCTGGGAAGCGAGCGGGGAGGGGTGCTGGCCTGGGGGTGTCTGGACCACATTTGCTCTGGAGTTAGTGCATATTTACTGGCATGGTCCTTACTGGGGCTCTTCCCCGGCCTTTAGGGGGCTGCTCAGCACCTGTCCTGCACGTGGGTCTTTCTGGGTCCCTTCTCCCCCGCCCACCTCCTGTTGCTGTGTAAGGGACCCGGTGGAGTGGTAGGAGTCAGGCGGCTGGGTGCGGGCTGGCTTCACACCTGCACCAACTTCATGGTTGCTGGCACGGCCTGCGCCTCAGTTGTCAAGCCTGAAGCGGCAGGACGTCCACCTTGCAGGGTGGCTGTGACGTGGGGTCATTGTCACACAAGGCGGTGTGGACATGCCAGTCTGCTCTCATGGTGTCGGGAAGTCTGCATGTGCACGTGCACCTGCGGCACATCGCTGTGTCTGTGCACACACGTGTACGCATCCACGCACATCTCTGTGTATGTCTCTGCAGGAGAAAGGCCGGTGCCAGCAGTGTGGGCTGGGGGCTGGCGTTCAGTGTTGCGGTCCCATCCAGCAGGACCGCGTGTTGTGGAATACTTGTCCTATATCCTCGGACGAGTGACGAACAAATTCATGTGGACTAAAGGAATCCGGTGGAGAAAAAGGGATGCGTGGCCGATCTCTCGAGGATCAAGAGAGAGGGACCCAGACCCCTCGCCTGGACAGGCTTTTATTAACACTCTAGGTACATTACCTCCAGGATGGTTCTTATTAATTATGCACAGGTTTGCTTTAGGTGGTTACCATAACAAAAGAAAGAATGTTGCTAATCCCTTTAAGATAAAGGTTATTTGCAAATGTAAAGGAAAAAGAGGTTGAACTGGTTACACCCAAACTTGAGAGGTTTAGCATAGATTTTAGGAAGTTCCTTTAAAGATATGCAGTAAACACATGTTTCCTCAATTCAAGGTGAGGGAGTTTTTAGCAAAAGCAAGTCTCAAAGCGGCCTAGGTACAATGCAGGCCTGATTCCCCACGGGAGACCTATTCACGGATGTTCTCTGCACGCCACGTGTGTCTATCTGCCTTCAGAACCAGAGCTGAACCACAAGATAGCATCACTCATGGATAGGTTCCTTATAGCTCAGCCTGGACTTTGCGTCGCTGTGACGCACCTCTGCGCCACGCCATCTCTTAGCGGTCGGTTTAGATGGCCTTCCAGTTGAGGCACGTGCTTGTGTGGATGTGATCACCACCAAAGCTCTTCATTTGGTTCCTGCAATAAAGGCATTTTTCTCTAAAGTCCACTGTATTTGCACACCATCAATTTTACTGGAAACCTGCGCCTAGGCAGGTCCATTGAAAGGTGAAACTGGCTTTTCCTAGTCTAAAAACGACTTCAGTTCACTGTGAGTGACAGGAGAGCGCTCACAGCGTGGCTGAGTGAGGGCAGCGGGACCCAACACCGCCTGTGTTGTGTGGCAGAGAAAGCATGGTCACGCCCGAAGGCGCGGAGTGTGGCCGTTTCTGGCCCTTCTTTCATAACCAGAGTAACTGTAATTTACTTTAAAGTTACCGGCAAACACGAAGGTCACAAGTGAAGGCCGCGCGCTGGGCGAGGGAACTGGTGCAGAGCAGGTGCAGGCCCGAGCCCTTCCGCCTGCCTGGCGGTCTCCTCCCGCTGTGGGTCCCCGTGGGCTCCTCTGTCTGAGAGCTCCCAGCGCAGCATTCCCACCTGTCCCCTCCCCCCTCCCTCCCTTGAAGGACTCAGACATGATGTGATGTCACGGAGGCGGCTCAGTGCAGGGACTGGGCTGGTGTCCTGGAGACGAGTGTGGGGGCTGGTGCCGCCGTGGATGTCGGCAGTCCCGGTTACGGTGAGGCTGCTTCCACCCGAGATTTGCAGAGGAGAGAACAGAGGTGTGAGTGGTGACGCCACTGCGCAGGCCTCTGATCCGAGGCCCAACTGTCTCCCAGGAGGCTGGCGGTTGGGGGTGTGGCTGGCCAGGGACGGGACACATTCCAGCCACGGTTCTGACCACAGGCTGAGTGTCTCATCCGTGGGCTGACAGCCGACCGATGAGGCACAGTGGGCAGTTTCCAGAGCTCCGGGCTGACTCTCTCCTCTTTTCTCTGGGGTGTAGGTGCAGCAGTCAGGGTCTGAGCAAGAGAATGGGACACGTCCTGGCCATTTCAGCGAGGGAACTGGTTCCTCAGAAGTAGGAGGCGGGAAGGGCAGGAGGGGACGGCGGGCTGTGGCTGCCCAGCTGCCACATGGGCTGGGAACAGAGAGAAAAAAGATTGTCCAGAAGGGGCCTGGTGACTGGGACCTGGGACAGAGCCCCAGAGGGGCGGGGATGCCGGCCTCCCTGTAGGTGTGTGTTGGGGTGGGTTCTGGGAGTGCGGGCAGAGAGAGGACTGGTCTTCCTGCTGTCCCTTGCCAGTGTCCCTGAGGGCAGCGCCCTGAGGAAGCCCCAGGAAGGACTGAAGCAGCAGCCCTGGAGCCTGCACCCCAGGGCCAAGGCCAGGTTGGGGGGGTTGGTGAGGGCTGGGCCTGGAGCAACAGGGGCAGTGCGGCCCCCAGCTCAGGGCCCTACTCCTGGGGCCCAGCCCTCGCTGCCCCTCCCACACCTGTCAGAACCGCTGCTCACAGACCGCAGCTTTAGGGCGTGCTTCATCAGCTCACAGCTGGCCTTCATCCGAGGTCATTTGTAGGGTGTCGTTGCACGGAGAGAGCCCATGTGCCTCGCCCAGGTGAGGGGCTTCAGGACCTTTGTGGGCCCCTGCAAGTCACCACTCCACCCCGTCACCCTCTGGCCAGAGCCCCTGAAGCTCATGTCCCTTTCTCTCTGAAGAGAGGTGGGAGTCAGACCCCCGCAGGCCGCTGACCCCATGGTGCTCCCGCTGGCCCGACCGAGGCCTGTCCTTTTAAAGTGAGAGAGCTCGAAGCTGCGGCAAAGGGGCCTGCAGTCCCCGCGGGCCTAGAATCCAGGGCCTCGCAGGACAGCCGTGTCCGAAGGTCTTCAGTTGTGAGCTGCTCCGCTCTGCCCAAGGAGCCGCCAGGAAGGGCCGCCGCTCTGCTTGTGTAACTAACTGGTCCTCCTGCTGCGGTGCTTTGGGAAGAGAACCAGAATGTTCCAGGAGCTGGTTTGTTGGTGTTCAGAGAATTGATGGCTGGTATCGGTGAGCGTGGCCTCCCTACGCGCAGCCTGTGCTTCCTGACCTCACTTCCCTTTCAGCGGTCTCTCTGGAGTCACACACGCGTTGCCACCCTAATGTGAAAACTAAGGTCACACTCTGCGTACTGTTTTGTGTCCTGCCTTTTTGCTGTGGCTTTCCCCTTATCGTTTACATATTTTTAAAAAATATGGGTTTTACTGGTTTCATAGTAACTTCAAGCTATTTATTACTAAAGTTTAAAGTTACTGGGATGTAGTACAATTTTTAAACCATTTTTCTACTCTTAGACGTTTAGACTATTTCTGATTTTTCAGTGCTATAAATGTTGCAGTGAAGATCTTCATACATAAATCTGTCCAGATTTCTGTATGGCAACATAAATTTATTTTCTTACGACTTCCTTAATTCCATTTTCTGTTCTTTAGCTTTATCGTAGGAATGCACCATGCAAGACCGGTGGAAGGCACCATTCGATTGCCTGTTGTGGGCGAGGCCTCGTTTGGCCCTGGGTATTCTGTCTGAAGAGGCCGTCACAGACCAGACACCTCAGGGCAAGTTGGAAAGAGCAGACGAGTGAGGAAGGAGGGCTAGAGGGGCTCGGCTGGCCGGCCTCTGAGAGGGGCCCGAGACCCACGGCCTGCGGCCCTGGGGGTGGCCTGGGAACTGGCCCCTCGCCCAGCGCAGCAGGGTTATCCCGGCCGTCTGTCCTGTTGCTGCCTTGGAGACCTCTGAGGAGGAGCTGCATGGCGGTCCCCGGATGCTAGAGTTTCTGTGTCACTAGGAGGACGCTTCAGGGTTGCAGGAGGCACGCCAGGTGGCTCTGCCCTCAGAGTGCAACTCGCCGACTCTGGGCTTTGTGGCTCCAGAACGGCGGTCTTTAATCACTCCGAATGTGGTGTTTCCGTAAAACGGGGCATTGCTACCTGCTTCCCATGATTGATTGTTCAGCGGCCATGCCTCTACGTCCCAGGAGGCCACTTCCCGTCCCTTCCCTGAAAGGACCTGAGTCAGTGGCCCAGGCTTCATCTGGGCATGGGGCATGCATAGAGGAACCACTCAGCTTCTCCTTTCTTCAGCATCTTCGATTCCCAAACCAGACCAGCGGCACTGGCCTCCAGGTCCTGGTAGAAAGGCGGAGGGACCTTTAGGTGCAATCTGGAGAGTGCTGTGAGGTCCCCAGGAGAGCTACTGTGACCAGAAGCCAGGCTGTCCCCGTTGTCACCAGCCCTCCTGATGACATTCATGATCACACGTTTCTTAACGGGCCATTCATTGGCCACAAAGAAGCAAAGGACATTTAATGTTTTCTTCCTGGTGGACCATGTTGTGTGGAGGGCTAGACCTCTGCCCAGCGTCCATTCCATGGAGGGACGGCTGGAGGCGATGTTCCCTGGTTCTGAGGCCTGCCCTCTCTGCCTGCAGCCTGCGCCCACCATGGGCCTTCGAAGCTGACTAGGAGCGGGTGCCGCCCTCTTTGCTTCCTGCACAGCACCACTGGGTTGTGGCCCCGACTCGCAGGGGAGGTGGTGGTGCGGAGGTCTGGCTGTCCGCAGAGGTGGAGCCGAGGAGTGTGTGCTGCAGAGCTCGGCGTGACCTGGGGGAGGGCCGCCGACTATACTCGGCCCCGTCGTTCTGAATGTTGATGTCAGCCCAGCTCGCCTCACAGAACAGTGCTGGCTGGCCGCGTGCCTGGGCGCCATGGCTCCGCCAGGCAGACACAAATTACCCATCGCGGTCTTTCTGCAGAGAGGCAGTTCCTGTGGCCGCCGGCCCTGCCGAGGAGGCTGCACGGCGTGGGTTGGGCGAGACAAGCTGGCACACCGCAGTCTCCCCCCCTTTGATTTCTCTTGTCCTGAGTGCAGTGCTCCTTCTGGGTCGTAAGGGAGCAGACCAGCATCCTGAGCTGCACTTTAATGGAGCTTGTCTTTCGTCGGCTGGGGCTTCGCTGGGAGCCACAGAGAAACGGCCCCCCGGAGGGTTCGGAGGCTGTGGGGTGCCGAGTTTTTCCTTGAGCTCTGAGGGTCAGAGCTCATGGGAACTGAAAGAAACGTGAGAATGAACGTTTAAACTTGACAGGGTGACTCATAAGTCACCACCTTTCCAGACAAGTGGAATTCTTGTGGGGCGAGCACTGTGGCATTTCCCGACCACCTGGGGCCGAGGCCACTGCTGTGGACCCCTGGGGCCCTCGGGGCAGTGAAATCCCCTCACCTGGGGCCCTCAGGGTAGTGAAGTCCAGAAAGATGTGATTCCTTCTCTCAGTGTCACAGTATTTACCTCGTCCCCGTGAAATGACAGGGAAGGTTCTGTTCTGCTGTTTTCTTTTTTTTAATTATCCTTGCCTAGGAATATTTTTTGATTGCTTTTAGAGAGGAAAGGGTAGAGAGAAGCATCTCTGCAAGACGGAAGCGTCAGTTGGTTGCTTCCCATACGTGCCCAGACTGGGAACTGAACCTGCAACCCAGGCGTGTGCCCTGACTGGGAATTGAACCCGCGGCCCTTTGGTTATGGGACACACTGCAGCACAGTGAGCCACACCAGCCGGGACTTATAGTTTTCTTAACTCTTCCCCTCCACTTCCTTGTATCTCCCCTCTTTCTGAGGACCGGCTGCCTGCAGGGCCCGCGGTCCCACGTCTCTGTCCGCACGCACGTGTGTGGCCTCGGTGTGGTGCTCCGCTGCCCTCGGGCTCATTTAGGACAACGTTTCACTGTGAGAAAATGGGAATCATGTTCGGAACTTTTCATTGAATCAAGTCTTTTGTAGCTGGTGAGTCAGGGAACTTAATTAAACTAAATGGTTTCAGGTGTGTGGGGATGTTTACTGACGGTGCTGAACCCAAGTTCAAACACTCAGAGCAAAGCACAGATGTTTGTGTCACTTCGTGACACAGAGGAGGGGCACGTGCTGTGGCTGGACTCTGTCCCCGTCCCCAACTTCCTGTGCTTTCCCAGAAGAGAAGGAGGCTGTGCTCTGACGTGAGTGGTCTCCAAAAGCGGGGGGCGGGGCCAGCTGGAGATGGAATTGCAGTGAGTTGGGGAGGCAGGCTCCCACGTTGCTTCGGGGGCTGCTGTGTTACTCTCCTGGTGCTCCGAGGTTCGGAGAGCTGCTGCCTCGAGGGGGCCTCTGCCCCACCCACCAGGGCTGCCCAGCCACCGCCTGCCGTCCTTGTTGGCACCCGGGTGCCCAGGCCTTAAACACTCATGTGGCTAAAGGACAGGTGTTCTCAAGGAGATCTTTATTTAGAGCTGTTCACATAGAGTTTAGAAATAAGACTTAATTGTTTTTTACTTTATTGACTTGAGAGACAGAGAGAGAGAGGAAGGGGGGGCAGAGGGAGAGAGAGACTGCCGTGTTCTACTCATTCACACACTCATTGGTTGCTTTTTGTGCGTGCCCGGACCAGGGATTGAACCTGCAACCTTGGTGCATCGGGATGATGCTCTAACCGACTGAACCACCCAGCCAGGGCAGAAATGGGATGTCTTACAATCTGTGGTTGTGAAGAGGACCCCAGAGACGTACTTAGTAGAGAGGTGATATCTAAGTTGGGTTTGAAAATATTTGGGTGCCTGTTAAACAAGCACTGTAGTGAGAGGCGTTGGTTCGAACCTCGCGGCGTTGACAAAAACCCTCGTTCGAACCTTGGTGCACACGTGCGCAGTCTCGGCTGAGGCCCAGACACAGGGCACTCAATACTGCTTTGACGTTGGCTGCGTTCCCTCTTCTCCGTCGCGGCTGGGAGTTGGCATTTCCCGCATCCGTCACCGTGCCGTTTGCAGTTTGTCAGCGGCGCCGCGCAGTGGCAGATGGAGGCCGCGAGGCGGAGTGCAGAGGGCCAGGAGGACATCCATCCTCGGTGTCTGGCACAGAGCTGATTGTCTGGTTCAGGGGAAGCCATACATTAGGTCCCTCCTCCGCCGCCCTGATCTCCCCCATGCCAGCCTCACGTGGCCCATTTGTCTCGCAGACCGAGCCTGGGGGGTGGGAGCTGCACTCAAGGTGAGAGAGATTTCACTACATTGAGACCCGTGGAACTGGTCAGCTGCCTTCTTCCTACCCTGGTGGCCCTGCTGTGGTAGCCAGGTCACCACCACAGGGGACCCTGGTGGCCAGAATTCCGCCCCGAAGTGTCCTTTCTGAGAAAGCACCGAATAAGGAATTAAAGGGGAAACAGCGGAGGTCGGGCAGTGGTGCCCTCCCTCTGCGTTTCTGGAGAGTCGCCGCAGCCGCAGCTGTGTCTGCTTGGCCACACCTCCCCTTCGGCCTGGGAGGCCCCTGGTTCAAGCGCCCAGGTGGACACAGGCAGCAAAGGGACGTCTGTCCCCTAGGCTGAAGGGACAGCTGGAGGGTCTGTCATGGGGTTGACTCCTGGCGCTCCCAGCTCTCCAAGGTCTAGCTCACTGGTCTGGTTTTTCCTGGGCTCAACTCTGTGTTCTCAGGGACTTCACCGCTCTTTGCTGAGTGTCACACTTGCTCCTGCTCCTCAGGTCGATTTAACACTCATGATGGCGAGAGGTCCCTCCCCCACCTCAGTGCCCAGGGTGTTTGGTGGCTGGTCTTCCGGAGATGTGGGTAGAGCACAAACCAGTCACGTGCCAGTCCATCTGTGTTTTCCTCAGTCACCTCCACACAGTCCCCCCTGTGCCACACACCTGGAAAGGCGTGTCAGACACGTGCGTAATGGAACGAAGACCCCAAAAGTGACACTGGAGCCATCGGGGCCCCGGATACGTCCTGGAGGTCATGCTCCCTGCTGGCGTGGGTGCACACAGAACGCATGGGCGCTGTTTGTTCCCGTGTTCCACAGTTGGGGGGTTTGGGGTTCCCAGCCTTCGTGCATTACGGACGGTGCTGCTGCAAACGTTTTCATGCATGAGGCCTGTCCGGAAAAAGTCCAGCCATTGTCAATATAACGAGGACAGTTTGCGTGATATCAGTGTGACCCGGCTGCTGAGGAGAGTGGGCTGGAATGCACGTGCGTGAATGGTGATGACTTCACTGTTCTAGTCAGCAGGGGTGGTAGACGCTGAGCATGTGCACTGTGTGGCCGTCACATTCAAAGTGACTTAGCAACTAGAGCAATGAATCTGCATCCAGTTTTGCATTGAGCTTCAATGTTCCTCCACGGAAACCATTCGGCTGATTCAGAGTGAAGGCCACAGCTGTGGGCAACTGGTGACTGGCAGCTTCATCAGGACAATGTGCCCGCTCGTGCATCACGTCTTGTGCAGATTTTTGGTGAAACATCAGATCACCCAGGTGACTCAGCCCCCCTACAGCCATCATTTGGCACCCTGTGACTTCTGGCTTTTCCCCAAACTAATGTCACCTTTGAGAGTAAAGGGATTTCAGACTGTCCATGAGATTCAGGGAAATACGACCGGGCAGCTGATGGCAACTGGGAGAACTATGTGAGGTCCTCAGGTACCTGCTCTGAAGGGGACTGAGGCGTCCTTGTCCTGTGTGCAGTGGGTCTTGTGTCTTCTTCAGTCAGCATGTCCACTTTCCGTATCGCCGGCCGGACACCTGCGCAGGTACGGGTTTGGTAGCGGAGGTGGGGCCAGGACGGGGACAGGGTAGCAGGCTAGTAGGGAACACAGATGCTCTGTTCCAGAAGGTACTACAAACGGCTCTTCATGGGGTTCCTGCCTCCTGGGGAGCCCAAGGGTGTCTCTGGGGAAAACACGTGGGAGCCAGGCAGACCTCGGTGCCCTGCGCCTCACAGATGCTGTGTGTTTGAGAAGTCAAGGCACCAGCAAAGGATGGCGGCCACTTCCCTGCAGTGCTTGCTGTATCGCGGTGGTCTGGACCCCGGCCTGCAGCATCTCCGAGGTGTGCCTGGAGTGGGCTTTTTCTTCACCGGGCACTGTTTTTCCTTCAAAGTCCATCTGAAAGGATGTCTCAAAAATGAGCAAAATGAGCCTATCGCTCCAAGGAAAACAACAGTGATGTTTGTTGCCAGTGATAAAGTTGAGCTTTTGACAGAAAGTCTGTGTCTGCACAGCCCTCAGCCGAGGGACAGCAGCATGGGGCCACCGTGGTGGCCTCTCTGTGTGCGAGTGGCCGAGGGCTTCAAACCTCAGCACAGAGAACCGGCCGTTTCTGAGAACTGAGCGCTCCACGAGGGACGCCCACGGCGGCCCTGCTCTCCCTGCACTTCTCAAGCGTGGCGAGTGCTGACAAACACGGGCCGCGCCTGGTTCCACGGTGAGTTGCCAGGTGGTGAGTGGGCTCCTTTCCCATGAAGCACTTGGAGTGAAAGCCCTGCAGCATCTGTTCTGGTGACAGCCGTCCCCTCTTTATTCTGGGCTGTGTGTGTCTCAGAAGTTAGAGATGGGCGGTGACAAGAACCCTCGGCAAGAGCCCAGCAAGCGCCGGCTGTCTGTGTGCCTGAGAGGCAGAGAGGGGGGAAGACACGCGACAGGCACGTGAACTCACCCGCAACTGTCCTGTCTGTCCTCTGTTTTCACCAGGACTCACGGACGGGCTGGTGCTTATTGGGGGTCCGAGGCACCTCGGTGCGGCATAGAAACCTCAGCCCTGTACCTTCTGTCATTGAGAGTATCAAATTTTTTTTTTAAAGATTTTATTTATTTCTTTTTAGAGAGAGGGGAAGGCAGGGAGGAAGAGAGGGAGAGACACATCAGTGTGTGGTTGCCTCTCGTGCACCCCCTACTGGGGACCTGGCCCACAGCCCAGGCCTGTGCCCTGCCTGACTGGGAATCGAACCGGTGACCCTTTGGTTTGCAGGCCGGCGCTCAGTCCACTGAGCCACACCAGCCAGGGCAGTACTTTTTTTTTCAAAACTGTTTTATTAGAGTAGTCAAGAGGGTTCGACGGCACGACGCCTGCTGTCCTGTTCACACGTACTCAATGAAGTTAGACGGAAGTGCGCTTGGTCATCCTGTGTTCCAAGTCCCTGTAGCCCTCGGGTTACCCGGGTGAGGGGGAGGGTGCTGGAACTTCAGAACTTTTTAAAGCTTCGTCAGTGACTGAGTTGGGGGTTTCTACCCCAGCGTGACAGTGGGGTTCATGTTGATTTCTGCTTTAAAAAGGAGTCAACCCTTAAACCAGCCCCGTTTCTTCCTTAAACGTGCGGTTTTGTTAGGTGGACAGAGAGCTGCGGCAGCGCCGACAGAAGTCCGGTCCTGCAGCAAGGACCGCGGCTCAGCACCGGGCGGCCCCGCGCATGGCCACCGCCCTGGCTGCGTGGGGCATCCGATCACCCGCGCCTGTGTCCGTGAGTGGGCGCGCCCCCCGCTTCTAAGGTGTGTGGTGTCGGTGTTGATATTTTCGCCGATACTGCAAGCGGTGTGGGGATTCTTACAGAGGCTTCTGGCCCTCGAGCTGCCCTGCAGGTCTGGGGCGCAGCGTTTTGGGGAGGTCTTGCTGCAGACTTTACTGAAACGTAACTGAAATATTCACTTACCTTTTGGACTCATGTACGTTTGAGACTGGGTAACTTTTGTGGTGGTTGTAGTTTTTCTTTTATTGCTGTTTAAAGTGAACGGCCGGGAGGTTTGTTTGTGTGTGTGCTCACCTGTCTCGGGTTGAAAAGCTTGTTCTGTGGACGCGGCGGTGAGGAGTGCACCCAGACTCCACGGTCCTCCAGAAGCCGTTTGCGGGGGTGTCGTCGGTGTGTACGTGTCGCTGTGAGGACACCAGCTCCTTCCTGCCCCCCCCAGTCCTCACGGCTCCCCCTGGGGGTGGAGTCAGGCTGGCAGGGCTGACCTGCCGGCACTTGGCGAATGTCAAACAGTCGGTGGGAAAGAAGCCGTGCGTGGTGTGGGCTGCATCTGCTACTCGAGGTTCTCCTCAAGTCCCCTCCCCCAAGTCCTCAAAGGCTGGCAGACTCCCTTAGGCTCCACCTTGACTTTGAAACGTTTGCCTGAACGGCTGTGGGTCCTCTTCTGGCTGGCACCCGGCGCAGTGTGGGACCGTGTGGGCACTGCGCTGGGGCGGAAGGGTGCCGGGCCTGTGTGGTCCAGAGCGAGTTCCTCAGACCTGCAGCTTGTGAATGTCATGGCCCTGCCCTCTGAGGACGGCGTTGGTGGCCGAGCTTGGGCAGGGTCGCTGACCGCCTCCTCCCAGAGACGGGCCTCCGGGGGGCGAGCCGGCAGAGCCAGTACCTGCTGATCCCCAGCGCTTTCCCACGTTCCTGCAGCGGGGTGCTCAGTGCGGGTCGGCCTTTGGGAGGATGGAGGGCCTGGTACTGGGCAGCCCGGGCCGAGGCCTGGAGGCAGCAGCTCTTTGGCTCCTACAGAGGCCCAGGCGGTGTGGCAGCACAGTCCTGGTGTCGGCTGCCGCCTGTCTCAGGCTTGCCTTTGGCACTGTCTGGTGGGCGTTAGAGGGGGTGGCAACAAGGTTAATGTAGCTTTGTATTCCGGGTGGGGGCACATGTCCCCCAAACTGCAGCAAGAGCCTGTGGTACAGGCTGTAGCTGAGTTAGGATGTGAGGCAGAGAGTGAGGCCTGCAGAGGCTGCCATGGGGGCGGCAACCCACTGGGCCCGAAGAAGCTGAGTAAGGGGCTCCGGGTGTGGGGGACACAGATGCAGATGTCCAGAGGACACACGGGGGTGGGGGTGGGGAGCAGGCAGCCATGAGCCCTCCCAGCCTTCTCCCTGTGCCTGGGTCTTTCTCTGAAGCCTGTGCCGGGCTGTGGATGGAAGTACTTTCCTTTAGAATTTTATTTATTTTATTGTACTTATTTTAGAGAGAGGGGAAGGAAGGGGACAAGAGAGAGAGAGAAACATCAATTGGTTGTCTCTTGTACACGCCCCATCTGGGGATGGGCCCACAGCCCAGGCCTGAGCCCTGACCAGGCTGGTGACCTTTTACTCTGCAGGACGATGCCCAACCCACAAAGCCGTGCTGGTCTGTTGCTCCTTAGACTTTTAATTCAAGCTGATTTGAAAATTGCCCTCAGATGTAAGGCTGTGTGTGGGCAGAAAGTGTAGGGAGATAATAATACACGTATGTTAGTGCCCATGTACAGTTAAACAAATGAAACAATTCAGATTTCCCAGAACAGAAACATCACCACTGCCCTGGGAGCCAAGCCCCCTCCATCGATGGTGAGAGCAGCCCGCCCCCCGGAGCTGGCCGTGGTCCTGCCCAGCACCCAGCCTGGCCTGAGCGTTCTCTCCGCGGACTCAGGTCCCACGTCGCTGCTCCCTGCTCGGCCTGCCGGTTCCATCAGACAGGGAGAGTTCTGAGCCCTTTTTCTTTTGCACATTTCTGGAAGGACCTCTCACATGCACCCCCCCTTCCCTGGATGGGAGATTTACTTATTGAGGTGTCCCCCCAAACCCGCAACCACCTCTGATGCCAGAGGCGTTTGGGGAAGACATTTGGAGTGAATTTTCAGAATCTATCAATTGTGCCTTCTTTTTATGGTTCTATCTAACAAGCAAGTGTGTATTCAAGGAGAACAGAGCAGATGCGGTGGCCCTGGGCTTCTCAGGGAGCGCGGTTGTGGTGGCATTGCGTTTGCCGACCACATGCCCCGTTCCCAGCTCGGTGTAGGATGGCAAGCCATCCGTCACCACTCTCCACTCTGCCCGGAGGTGGACAGGTCTCCTGTCACAGGACTCAAGGAGCATGTCGACCTCCTTCCTGGTCTTTGCAGACCTCCAGGGTCACCGCTGGAGTAGTAGAGGGGTCCTTGATTGTCATCCGGCTAATGAAAAAGCCGACAGCCCCCCTCTTTCCCATGTTTACCCAGGACCTTGTTCAGACCAGCATGGGCCCAGATGCTGGGCTGTCCGTGATGACCAGGCGTGGACGGCCTGCCTGAGCGTGCATGCTGACAGGCCTGGAGCTGCTGTCCAGGAGGCCTGCCGGGCTGGCCCTGGGACAGAGCCGCGGCTTCACTGAGGGGACCTGCCTGCAGTGATGCAGAGTTCTTGCCGTGACTCATGTTTGAAATGGTCCTGAAGGATGTCATTTTTGAAATTGGCTCTGTGCTCTTAAAGAAAAGAATAACCGACCTAAATGTGTTTATGAGGCCTGGCTTGGGCTTCTCTTTAAATTACTGTGTCTGGGAGGGGTTTGCTCGCCACCAGCACCCAGTCTGGCTTGGTTTTACTTCTTTTTTTAAATAATAAGTTTTGTTGGAATTGTTAATGACCTTTACGGCCCCCTCAGGAGCGTTCGACCCTCATGCCTGGCTGTCGCAGAGGGACCCATGACTCCAGCGTCACTGCGGCGTGCTGTGTGATCTGCCGCGGTTCCTGAGGTCAGAGGAGATAGAGTGTTAACGAAAGAATATTTTTGGCAAGAATGTGAGGAAGAAGTGCACGCAGGGCCGGGCAGGCTGCAGAAGTGGCCGGCTGTGGGCGGCCCCCCTGTGCCCGCAGGGGCCACGGGTGCAGTGTGGCCTGCCTGGTAAATCCCCGGCCACGAGCTGGATTGATGGGCCACAGCTTAGCGGGGGCAGTCCCCAAGGATGTGTCAGTGTGCACAGTCACCTTTGTCAGCGCGACTTTGAAGTACAGGGGAGCGCTGCCATTTGTTCCTAAATGTTGGTGGTGCCTTCCACCTCGATCCTGTCCTACAGCAGTTTCTCACAGAGGATTCCTTTGAGTAATTGGGTCGTGGGGGAGTTCCGGCATCGTTTTGTTAAGAGGAGGCTTGCCGAGCCTTCCTTCTTTCGTAGGTGGCAGGGAGATCCCTGGGCAGCCGGCAGCAGGCAGCCTGTGGCCTGTGTGTCCCTGGCTGCAGTGCCATCTCTGCCCCGCCACTCTGGCCTGCTGCTGGCCCTCTGCGATCACACTTGGCCCTGCTCTAGGGCCCCCTGCCTCACCTCACCTCTGGACCTGCTGCTCAGAAGGAACGGAGTCTCCAGCACCAGTTTTAGATCCGAATGACTGAGGTCAAGATGCTGCCTCTGGTACTGTTAGACTGGGTGTGTTCAGGGCCTGGAAGCTTCTCCTTAGTGACGGCTGGTGATGCTTTCGCTTGAGCTTTGGCCTCCTCTTCCCTCCCTTCCGCGTGGCCGGCCCATGTGGGACTGGAGGTAGAAGTCTCCTTTGGGATGACAGCCCTTCCATCTGTGTGTCCTTGGTTCCCTGGTGTGATGATGCTGGGTTGGTGATCATTACAGACGCCCATATAGATGACATCTCATGGCGATTTTGGCTGAAGAGCCTCAGGAATTCATAGTTCCAGACGTTAGAATCCATGCTGGCTACATTAAGCAAGAGAAGGACCCAGAGCCAGACCCTGAGGTGACAGAGACCCCAAGGGGGCTTTTGTAGCTGCTGAGCAGCTGGGACATTGGGAAGAACCCAGGTGCCCTGCTACCCACCAGCGCCAGGTGCCGCTGCTGCCTCTCAGCCCCAGTGGAGAATGGCCTGGTGGGATTCAGAGCCTGAACTTGGGCAGGTGCATCTGCCTGGAGGAGCACAGGCCCCATGATGGCCCCTTAGCTGCAAGAGAGTCCAGGCCCAATTGCTTCTGTTTTTCTACCTTGGAAAGGAGAGTCCATGTGTAGGAAGTCATCAGGATGTATGGGTGGTGCTGAAACATTGAGGGAACCACAGACAGCCTGTGTCGCCTGCCATTCCCGTGGGGCGTGTTAGTGAGGAGCTTATTGCAGTTTCAGCCAGGCGGGGCCGTGGATTGGCCCATGTCTTTCACCTCTGCCCGCTGAGTAGCACAGCCATCACCCATTCGCTTTGAACCAGAGGGGTCTTCCTCTTTCCGCTGCTCTGTCCCTCCCCTGCTGCCATGCCTCCTGCAGGCTGTTGTTTCCCGCTCGGCTTCCCAGCCTGTTTCCCTCCCTTCATTCTCTTCCATCCCAGGTGGGTGTTAGCATTGTCACCGGTCCCTCTTCCTGAAAACATCTGCTTGGCCACGCTTGTGCCTTGACGATCTGCTATAAAGTCCACCTCACCCTCCAGCTGGCGCCCTGGGGCCTCAGCCCCACCCAGAGGCTGGAGGGAAGGGAGGAAAACTGCCCCCTAGTGTCCCAGGACTTCCGCGTTGGGCAGTGCCTGTCACCTGGGGTTTTGGCCAGCATAGCTCGGGAGCTCCGCGAGGTCGGTGTGCCTGGGGACTGCTCTGAGGGAGTCTACACCACGGGGCGACGTGTTGCTGCGTGACAGAGAGAGGGCCCGAAGGAGTGGCTCCGCCCCATGATGACACCGTTGGCCCTGCTTTCCACTGGGATTGTGAGGCAGTGGCCCTACCTCTGTCAAGTGAAAGAGGTCTTGAGACAGCCTCGCGGTTGACCCACCTGCTGACTGGGGTCTCATTGTCCCTGGGGAAGGTGCCGTGGCAGTGGGCTTGGTCTGGTATACTCCGGGGATGGGCGGAGGAGCCAGATGGAGGACAAGTCCTCGTGGGTTACAGGGCTCTTGTGGGATGGGCGGCAGCGCCGTGCAGAGGAGGACATGGGCTCTCTCGGCCCGCCTGCAGGGCGTCCCCTCTCCTCACTGGCCCGCTCACCGTTGCCTTGGTTACTGGTGTGAGCTTCAGCTAACTGGATGAGTTATTTTCTCTTTCTTCAGAGTGTAATAAAAATTATGTATATGTACACACGTGCATAAAAAACCCTCGACAGTTGTGATAGCGTTTCTGTTACTTCCCTGTGCTTCTAGGAGCCGTGTGTGCTTATGGTGGAGCCCTTGAGAACACAGATGCAGAAAGGCCAGGCGCCGAGCAGCGTCTCAGAGCAGGGCAGGGCACCCACGTTTTCCGCCCTCGGTGGCCAGTGGCACAGCCACGCCTCGTGCCTTCGTCCTGTGTCCTTGCACGTGTGTCTGAGTGTGCAGTAGCACTTTTGGACAAGGAGCCGCACGCTCTTTCACCCAGGTCCTGGGGGCTGTGTCCCCGGAGGTGCCCTGCTTGGCAGCTTTCCTGAGACGCGGCTCCCACCGCACTGCTCACCCTTGTGCCAGCGGAGTTTGCCGAGAGGGCCGTGCAGCCTGGGAGGAGTGGGTTTCTGAAGCTGTGGCCCTCTGGCCTTGAACATCTGCCCTTCGCCCCCTTCCTGTCCAGCCTCGGGCCGCAGCGGGAGAGTTTGCCTCGTTTAGACTTGAGGCTGAATTACTTACAATTAATTTGTATGTGTATGCATGTCCGGTTTTTACATTTTTCTATATTCCTTGGAGACAAATGTGTTTTTCCCCCACTTTTTAGGTAAAAAGATTGAATAGTTAATCGGATACACATTCACGCACACACACGGGGTCTTCCAGAAAGTGTTCACCACGTGATGTGAAAAATAGACATTCATTGAAGAAGATACAGGACACAAGAAACACTGCACACAGGACAATGACACCTCAGTCCCCTTCCAAGCAGGCACCTCGGGACCTCACACAGCTCTCCCAGTTGCTGTCAGCTGCCCCATTGTGTTTTAGAATCTCATCGATGGTCTGAAATCTCTTCCCTTCCAAAGGTGACTTTAGTTTTGGGAAAAGCCAGTTGTTCTGAGCTCAGTGATAAACCTACTTTGCATGTATTTCTTCGACTTGCTTCTCAGAAACCAGGCTCTCCTCGGGTCTGTGATGGGGAGGGAGCAGAGTGTCGTTGGGGGGGCAGTGGTGGGCTGGACTCCCCCCTTCCGCTGTGAGGGTGCCTTCATCCCCTCCCTCCCATCAGGCTGTTTCACAGGACCGGGCGGTTTTAGAAAGCAGTGACAGAGACAGAATTGGGGCTCAGAAAAGAGTGTGTAGCCTGCACGAGGCTTCTGGCTCACGGCAACCAGCCGAACTCGCGAGTCCCAGATCTGCGCCCGGTCCCCAGTCCCCACGACAGGAACAAAGGAGTACCCGAGTGATGGCTGGTGCCAGTGCACTTCTTTGCTGCTGCTGCTGCTGCTGCGGAGGCTCTGATTCTGTGTCAGGGTTTGGTGGCAGAAACTCCGTTTGATGTTTCCTGCTGGTTGATTGCCTCCTTGTCTTTAGCAGTCTTTGGGACTGGAGCTAGAGGTGCGCTGGCTTTTCCTGTATTCAGCAACCCCCCTTCACCCCCGCCCAGTACATCTACTCTGTGTGCTGTGGTTCCACTTCTGACTTCATCTATAAATTATGCGTTTGTTCGGCTTCGGCTCTGCTCCAGGTTTTCGCTGGATGCTCTGATTCTTAATGAGTGCGGCTGGGAATTGGGTGGCTGTGCCTCCGAAAAGCGGGACAGTGGCTGTTGCAGCAGAGACGGCTTGCCCGCCTGCTTCCCGTCCCCATCCCCTCAGCTGCGGTGCTGGGCTGGTGGGCAGGAGTCGAGCTCCTGGGGTGGGGACTGGCCGTGCTCCGCCACTCTGCCGTACCTCCGGGGCGGCCTGGGAGTCCACATCTAGGGGTGGCCGTGGCGCTTCCTCAGCTGTCTTTTAAAAATCTGTGGTTTCTCACATCAGCTCAGCGGGAAGAAACCAGTGAAGGAACCCGTGTGACTGCTTTGAATTCTTAGGCGACAGGCGCGAATGTCTTGGTAGTCAGCGAGGTGACCTGCGCTTGAGTGTAAGGGCGTCCACGGGAAGGTGTCCGGGCCCACAGGCCTCGCCTGCTGCCTGGAGCTGCTGGCGCTGCCCGCTGGAGTGCCTCCCAGCTCGTGGTGGGAATGTCAGGCGGGGCCGCGGGGTGGCTGCTGAGAGTCACTGCAGTCCTGCGGGTGGGCCGGGGTCAGCGCCGTCCTCTCCCTGTGGGAGCTTCCAGCACTGGGCGCCGCTCCAGGCCTCCCGGGGTGTCACTTGTGGTGTGGGGTGTGGGCCATGTTGTCCTTTCAGAACCCTGAGAAGCTGCATTTCCAAACACCCTGGCCCCAGAGGGTTGTGCAGGACACCACCCGGGCTGTGAGAGCGTCGCCCCACCGCCCGGCCGTCCTCAGCCTCTCCACCCCGTGTCTGAGGTGACGGCCAGGCTTTGGGCTGGGCCCAGAACCATAAGGCAGTGTGCCCCCTGCCCGCAGAGCACCGCTTTGCCCCACCTTCCTGGAGTGGTGAGGACACTGCTCAGAAGAGGTGACGGGGAGCTGACATGTCTGAGGTTGCAGGCTCTCGGTGATTAGATCGCTCACGGTTTCGGTTTCTCAGAATGGTGTTCTCTGCAAATTCAGAGCTGAGCTCTGGGGATAGAGCTCTGTCCTCTTTCATTGTATCGCACAGGAGAGAAATGTGTTCCAGTCCAAAATGGCTGTTTTATGTGTTAGTGTGCTGTTTGGGCACACGGAATTGACAGCCCGTACATTTTCTTAATGCTGCAACTGTATTATTAAAAAATGTTAATCTAGAATTTTTTGAATGAGGTTTCCACAGAAATGAGAATAAAATACTGAAAAGGCACTTTGGGGTGTAGCTAAGGGTTTAAAACTCTCCGCGTTGGAAATCAGGCCGACTCTGCAGGGGAGCGAACGCCCGGCGTGGTTGGTGGGCTTGGGGCTGTTCACTGGCCAGGCCTTCTGCTGGGCTGCGGCTCTCGGTTGGTCGCCAGGCACAAGACAAACACATTTTTGTAGTTCCTATGCCCAAATATTCCTGACATTTGTTTCTTTTTTTTTTTAAGATTTTATTTATTTATTTTTGGACAGAAGGGAAGGGAGAGAAACATCAATGTGTGGTTTCCTCTCATGCGCCCCCTACTGGGGACCTGGCCTGCAGCCCAAGCATGTGCCCTGACTGGGAATTGAACTGGCGACCCTTTGGTTCACAGGCTGGCAGTCAATCCACTGAACCACACTGGCAGGGCTGTTTCTTGTTTTCTTGTGCAGGGTGTCAGGCGAGGTGGTCTGATTAAGCAGGAGTGAACATGTGAGCCTCTCTGTCCTTGTGCACAGCATGTGGTTCATGTCATACCTGCCAACGGAGGGCCAAGCGCTCCCCTATATTTAAAGCGCCCACAGGTCTGTGTCTAAAGCCTCCTGTGCTGCGTTGTAGAGCCTGGACCTCGAGGCGGGGCGGAGTCCCAGGAATCCTTGGGCCCAGGGGCAGTGTGGTGCTGGTTTGGAGGGGGGGGTGGCGAGAACAGATGCAGGGGCATGGAGGAGGTAGGACAGACGGGGCAGGGCAAGAGGTCTGAGGCAGGTGCAGGGGCGCAGGAGCAGGGCAGGGAGGAGGGAAGACTGCCCTGGTTGAGACACCTTGTGCTCCGCCCACGGGGACTTTCACTTCCTTCATTTGCCGATGCCCCTAAAGATGCCTCATTTCCTTCATTTGCCGATGCCCCTAAAGATGCCTTGGAAAGCAGGGACTGGCGTCTGGCATGTGGTCAGCAAACATTTGCCGGGTCCGTGAACAAATGCCGGAGGAGGCCCGGACTCCTGGCCTGTACCTTCCGGGCCGTAGGCTGACATTTCCCAACTGACGGGTGCGGGAGGGGGAACTGGTGTGCAGGAAGGTGTCTCAGTCTGTGACGGACCAGAGGCTGTGGTGTGTCCAGCAAATCAGGAGGTAAGCAGTGGGCTGGGGATGTGCTCAGCAGCCCACAATGTGGATGTAGTGTTTAATGGGTAAAGAACATGTAAAAATTAATCAGGAGAAACCACTGATACAGTAAACAATGGCAGTATGAACATGAGTAGGAAACCCACAAAAGATGAAAGATACAAATAATACTAAATAAAGAATGTCAACCAAATCAATATACTTTTCCTCCCATCAAATAAATAACGATCTTATGTAACTGTGTGTGTGTGTGAGTGTGTGTGTGCGTGTGTGTGTGTGTGTGTGTGCGCGCGCACGCGCGCACGAAAGCTTTGCAGAGGGATCTGGCAGAATGTTACAAGCGCCTTACAATGTTTACGCTTTGGATCGACTTCTTTCTGGAAATGTATCAGAAGGAAGCCTGAGAAAGGCCTCTCTTGCCATCTGCCCGCTGTACTCTGAAACGGCTGGAAGAAGCTGCCGGAGAAAACACCTGGCGGCGCAGGTGGCAGTGATGGCGGCGGGCTGGGGAGGCAGGGCAGGGCAGGACTGGAAACCGGTGCCCATGGCTTTTATACTGAAAGGTTTGTTTCTTCTGTCATATTTGCAGATGAAGACCGTCAGTGTGGCCTTGGTTTTGTGCCTGAATGTTGGCGTGGACCCCCCAGATGTGGTGAAGACCACCCCCTGTGCGCGGTTAGAGTGCTGGATCGGTAAGTGCCAAGGGTCACTGTGCAGGGCGCCGCCCCTGCTATGTGGGAACCCGAGGAACTCATAAAAGCACGGTGGTCGGACTCTGTAGCTTTTTCCTTCCAATTTGCCCCACACCTGTCCCCTTAGAGCTGCTCTCTACACTCCAAATCTCGAGCGACAGACGCCTGCATGCAGGTGCCTCCCTCCCAGAGTGAGGTGGCCTGTCTGTTCCCACGAGATGCTGCCCCGGTCTCGGTCATCGTCCCCCAAGCGACCCCGGTGCAGTGCCGAAGGGGAGCAGGTGCGGGCCTAACCTTCCTGTGTCTCTGCTCCTAGGGAGGAAGTGCTAGGCCTGGCCGTTAAGGGTATTAGCCGGGGGGTAAATGCCTTCTACGAGGTCAGAAGTGCCTGTCCGTTCTCAGTTGCTGAGAGGTTGTGTCAAGAATCAGTGTCGACTCTGACAGGACGCTTTCTCGGCACCTGTCGGGATTGCTGCCCGGCTTTTCTTCCCAGTCTGTCGATGGGGTGAGTCACATCGGTGCTGACCTTGAACCCCTGGGACAAGCCCCACTGTGTGGCCTTCTCTCTGCGTCGCTGGACGAGACACTGGCTCTCTGTTCACGAGGGACGTTGGCCCGCAGTTTCCTTTCTTACAGCGTGTTTGTCTGATTGATGTTGGCCTTATCGAACGAGTTGAGGAATACTCCCATCTTTTCTGTTTTATGGGGGAGTGTGTACTGAATTGGGTATTATTTCTTCTCTAAATTTTGGGGTGATTTATCAGTGAAGCCACCTCAGTGTGGATTTTCCTTTGTTCCCACTGCTGGTTATTCAGCTTTCTCTTGTTGGCAAGGTTGGGGACACACCCTGCTCGCTCCATCCTAAGCAAAAGCAGAAACTCCCTTCTCTACTCTAACAGAAGGTACGTTACTCTGATCAGAATTGGGCAGACAGTGCTGTTTTTCCGTTGTACTTGCCTGCCTCGCTCTTTGGGGTGTTCAGGTGCCAGCCCCTGTCGCGTGGCTCCCTGCGGCAGCGCAGGCCCCGTCCCCATGCCCAGCGGCAGCTGCCGCCATCTGCAGCCACCACCGTGGCTCTCCACCATCTCCTGGTGGCCGTGCTGGTGGGAATCTACTTCTTTTTCTGTAAAGGTTTTACTTATTTATCTTTAGAGAGAGGGGAGAGGGAGAGAAACATGATATGCAAGAGAAATGGCAATTGGCTGCCTGTCGCTCTCCCCCAACCTGGGACCTGGCCCACAACCCAGGCACGTGCCCTGATTGGGAATCGAACCGGCGACCCTTCGATCCGCAGGCCGGTGCTCATTGCACAGAGCCACACCAGCCAGGGTGGAAATTGACTTCTTGTTAGCCGCCACTGACTGTCCCCACTCATTTACACCTTGTCACAGCTGAACTGAATCAATTTCCACTTTTTCCCTCTGTAACTCTTACACTGGGTTTTTTACAGCAAGGCTCTGGGTCCCGGGTGTGCTCCTGGGAATGTGGGAGCCCTGCTGGCGTGGGGCTGTGTCTGCGGCCGACGGCTCCTGCACTCCGAGGAGGCCTGGCTCCTGCTGGGTGTTCTAGGGGTCCTTCCCTGGCCCCCGGCCCCCACCAAAAAAATAAAGAAAGCAAAGAAGCCTCACGGGTTAGTATTTATGGGGCAGCGTCAATGAACACAAAAAGAATTCCTTACTTCCTTCTTGTGTGAAGGATACGGCAGACAAACAGATTTTTTAATATTGTGTTTTTAAAAATTTTCTGCAAAATTTTTTTGCAATGATTTCAGTGGTTTTTGAGTTCAAAAGGGCACATGGCCTTCACAGGGAAAAGCTTCCATTTGGCCTTTGTTAAGGGGGGCAGCCGTCGCCATGGTGACTTTAACAGTAATGTCCAGAGGAAGACTAGACCCCTAGAGGTTTGATTCTGCAAATTTTCGGTGGGATCGAGCAGTCTGTATGTTAAGTTCAATTTTGGGAAAAAAATCAAAAGTTGCAAGTGTGGTCTCAGGCGGCGTCTCTCCCGATTCCTGGGACAGCGAGCTGCTGAAGCCCCACCCGGCCCCTCCGAGTTCTTTCGTGCGTGACGTCCTACAAACGAGAGCCTCTCCCACGGCACAGCTTGGCCACCAGCACCAGGGAGCTAACTGGACATGCTGCCACACGCGCCTCGGGTGCGTGCAGGTGTGCACTTGTCCCCAGTGTGTCCTTTACGGCCCAAGGACTCAGCTGCGTCTCGTTCAGCCCGGAACAGGCCCTCAGCCTTTCCATGGCCTTCATGACCTTGACATCCAGAGGGTCGCCGGCTGCCTGGGTAGAGGCCGTTGCTGGCGAGGCCTCCAGGTTACATGTTGGCTGTGCCTCTTGGGCAGCAGTGTCACAGAGGACATTGCCCTCCTCCCTCACGTCCTGTCAGGTGGCGTGGGGCTGACTGGTCCCACTGAGCACACTGCAGCCCACGCCCCCCGTCGGCCTCACCATGAGTGCGCAATTTTGGAGGTGGTGCTTGGAGCCTGTGTGAGCACTGCTCTCTCCACTGCCTTTCAGCTCATTCGATTTGAACTCATGGTGTCCTTTTTGACACCATGAGTGACAAGCCGGCATTGTCCTCATTTGTCACCCGCACGGGTTGACGCGGCCTCTGTCTTGCTTCTGCTATTTGAGGACCTCCTTACCCAGTGGCCCGGCTCTTGCTCCTCCTGCCGTGTGGCTGGGACTAGCCATTTCTCCAGGAGCCCGGCACCCTTCAGTGGTGTCCCAAATTCAGAGACTGCGAGGGTCCTGGTGGAACTGGGGTGTGGCTGCACCCATCCCAGTGGGCAGAATGAGGGGGCCACGTGCGAGCAGCACACATGTCCGTGCCCCTGCACCCACACCCCTGCCCCTTCCCAGCCTCTCTGACAGCGAGGCCCTCGGGGTCCTGTCCTCAGTGCGCTCACTGAGCCGGGCATGCTTCCTGGCCCTCCTGGCCTGCACCGGGCCACTTCCCCACAGATGCCGTCCTCCTCACTGCCCAGTCTTCGCTGCCCCTGAGGACACGCCCGCCTGCATGCCCTGTGCAGGCCCCTGGCCTCTGGCCCCGGAGTAGGGGCCAGCCCATCCAGCCTTCACAGCTTTGGGATGGATTAAGGGGGGCCATCAGCACTTCCCATGTGTGCTTCAGCTTCAGGCCTGGCAGCCCCAGGGATGATGGTGCACCGTGACCATGATGGAGAGCTGGGCCCAGAGGGCAGGGACTGGGACTGCATTCCAGGTCAGGCCAGGTGCTTCTGGGACACTCAGAGAATGGGCAGGCTCTGGCAGACAGCCGGAAAGGCCAAGTGGTCAGAGAAGGGACTTGGGGGAGGTCAAGGAGCAGTGACCAGAGCGCGAGGGGCTGAGCCAGGCCCTGGTTGTGACAGAGATAGGTGGAGGGTGGGCAGTCCTGCGTGAGGAGTTTTCGGGTGGCACTGTCACAGCCGGGAGAATTGGGGGCCAGATGCATGGTAGGAGCCAGGAGAGCAAAGGGGACCAGGAGATGGAGGCTGAGGAGCAGCTTGGCCGGCAGGCAGGGGACCTGACGGGCTGGTTCTGCCTTTCCAAGACCTGAGTGCCAGTAGCACTCCATGGCTCTGGAAGGCTCGGTGTGGTCGGAGAGCGTGAACAGACGCTCCTGTATAGAAGGCACACCAACGCTTTGTGTCTCAGCACAGTGTGCTCTGTCACGGGAGACCAAACGCGTTCGTCAAGACCCACGCCATCCACAATGGCTGCACCTCATCTCCAAGTCACCACCCTGCTTCAAGGCTTCACCTCCTCCTCTGTGACACCAGCCAAGGATGGCACCTGCCTCTGGGCCCAGCGGGACTCATGAGGAGCGGGCACACAGCTTGGTGCAGAGATGCCTGCGCCCCATTCCCACCCCAGCGTGCCGAGGTGCTGGCGGGAGCTGCTTCCTGCGTCTTCTGCGTTCCGAGCGCTCACCCAGAGGAGAGGGGCTGGCGCTTCGTCCCACCTGGAGGTCTCTAGCAGGTGTCCACAGGAAAATGCATGGCGACACCCAGGAGACCAGAAATCCACCAGGCCACAGCCGTGGGCCTCCTCCCTCTCCTGAGGCCTGGGAGCGTGGGGGTCTGCATGGGCCGGGCCGGAGGCTGTGATTCTGCTGCACGCACATCCCACACCTACAGAGACAGCACTGCTCTGGCCTCTCGGACGAGGGTGGGTTGCTGAAAAGGGACGGACCCTTCCTCCCGTTGTGCGTCTGCGGACCTGCATGCGTTGCCTGCACACGCGGGAGAGGCTTGGAGCACAGCGTTTGTGCAGTGGCTCAGACTCCCGGCGGGGCCCAGGACCGCACAGCCAGGACGAACAAGCAGGCAACGCGCTGACTCCGGCTCTTACTCCACTCCCAGCGGGCGCGTGGCCACTGCTGCCCGGCAGGGGGTGGGGGTGGGGCGCGGACCTTGGTTCTGGCCATGGTCCCTTCCTCCAGAGAACGAGGTAGGCTTCTCCACAGCGGTGGCCAACATCAGATGCTGCCACATTAACTCAGGGGCAGAGCCGCTGATGCCCGCGCAGGCTGCGTGGTGGGAGGGGCGCATGGCCGAGGGTCCCAGCTCTGGAAGACGCAGAGGCTGCCGACTGCAGAGCACGTGCGGGCGATGTCCTGGCAATGTGCCGCAGAGCCGCTGAAGACCATTTCTGATCACAAGGTGGCCCTTCGCCTCTGTGTGTTTTCTCCATTGAGAGTCCCTTGCTGAAGGCCACACAGCTAATTAGTGGCAGAGCCCTTCAAAGCTGCGCAGAGGAAGTTGCTCGAGGTCTGGCAGGCAGCACTCAGCTAATAAGTCAGTTCGCAAGTCCTCGTGGAACGGCCGCTGCGTGCAAGCTGCACTGAGCTGTGCGCCCGGCGCGCTTTCCACTTTCCATCCATGGTCAGGTGCCACGGGCGGACCCGGGCTGCCATCTGATGGCACTTCCCAGGCGGCTCGGACCTGGGCCAAGAACGTGGCCAGCGGCCAGAGCCCCACCCTGTCACTCATCACCCTCCAGTCCCCCGCCCCCTAGGTCCCCGCTCTTTTACGTTCTGTTCCTGATTTTTCCTCTCATCCAAATGGAGCTGAGGAGGCACTGGAGGCTTTAAGGGGAGGGGTGACATCCTGGAAGTGTCCCTTCAGAAGGGTCCCTTGGGCTGGGCTGAGAGCAAATGGATCCGTGGAGCCCTGTGCCCTGCCCCTGTCAGGACCCTCAGGCCGGCACTTGGTTGCTGGTGCTGGCGCAGGGAGGGTGGGAGGAACATTTGTGTGTGAAGGACAACGGGAAGTACAGGAATGCCCCGCTTTTCGGGCTGACCAAGTCCCAGCACCCCCAGGGGCCTTGTGACTTTGGACCAGGTCACTTGACCAGCTTCTCTTCTGTGTGTCGAGGTCAGTTGGACGAGTTTCCGTCCACATAAAGGCCGAGTGTCCTGGACCACAGAGGGTTTGCGGAAAAGCTGCAGGCAGGGAGTTGACGAAAAGCTTGAGGTTCCCGCAGATGCCAGTGCCCGTCCGCCTCTCCTTCCTTCCTTCACTGAGCACAGGCCCAGGGAGGCGTGAGGAAGCGCTTCGTCAAGACAGGGCTGCGGCTTTAAACGTGTGTTCTGGCTGCGGCCCCACCCCCAGACTGACGTGACTGTCAGTAGCATTCACGCAGGAGGTTAATGTGGTTTTCTGGGTTGGCCTCGTTCACACGGTGCTAAATGTGTCCCTTTGGTTGTCTCGCTCTCCCCCTGGCCTGTCCCCTCCCACTCACCGCCATGCTCTGGGAGGGAAGCCATGGGGTTAATTGGCCGCAGGGCTCCCACTGGATGGGATGTGATACCCACTTAGTGGACCGCAGCCTGATGAAGGGCCCGTGGCCGCCTTTCTCCTGCCCCGGTGGGCTGGTGCCTTGATCCAGACCAGGAACAGAGAGGCTGCTGTCAGGCTGCCGCCTCCAATGAGGGTGTGGTGCCTGTGGGGACAGGAGCACATGGATTGTGGCCGCTGTGCTCTGCAACTCTGCTCCCCTTCCACAGGTGTGTGCACAGGGAGAGGAGGGGGTGCTCCAGGGGTGCAGCTCAAGGGGGGCTGTAGCGCAGAGCCTCCCCCACCTGGGGAGCTTCCCCTGGGCACTCCCCTTTGTCAGGTCCTTTAACGGCAGGAATGAGAAGTGCCGGTCAACGGACTCCTGGACCGGCCCCTTGTCTTTCTGGCAAGGAAGCCATCTCTGCTCTTGTAGACTTCAGCCAGCGTGACGCAGGGACCCCGGGAGCGTCTGCACCAGCTCCCGCCTTCCAGGCTGCTGGCTACGCACAGGCCGTGCCCCTCCGCTTTGTCTGTGCCGAGGCGTGCCATGCTGCTTCCATCCGCCCTTTCCAGGCCGATGTGCTCCCCCTCGCCACCCCGTGATTCTGATTCCAGCACAGTCGACGTCTCCAGCATGCTTTTGAGACCTTGGACTGTCCTTCCGAGACAGAGCGGCGTGAAGGGTGGTGCCTGCTTTCCTGAGTTATGGACTCTAACAAACGCTCCATCCTCTTCCAGATGAGTTAGGTGCAGGCGGCTGTCACCCATGTCCCTGGGTCCCGACAGCCCCGCGCTTCTGCAGCCAGTGACCTGGGTCCTCGGGCGTGGCCCGGCGCCTGCCCCGGCAGAGTCCTCGACGGCTTCAGCCCTCTCGTGGTGAAGGTCTCCCACCGTGACCCTGGGCCCTGTGCGAGTTGCATCACCATCCTTGCTTTTGTCAGGCCCCACGTGCATGCAGCTGCCACACCGGGCCGCCTGGACGGTGCCGGAAGCTGCTGTCGCCCCCACTTCCCAGAGCTGTTCTCTAACCGTGCCCTTTCTGGTCCGTGCATGAAACTTCTCCTCTGTAGTCGAGACTTGCCAGCTAGTTTCATTGCGGAATTTTCTGTGAACTTAGGAGTTTATGTCACCTTGTACACGTCTGTCCATGGAGCTGTCAAATGCTAGGAATGGTGTTCCCAGTGCGGAAGCGCCCTCTCGTCTGCGAGGACTCCTCGCTCTCTAGACCTGTACGTGGACGTCTTGGGGTCTCTCTCTCTGTGTTTGTCTCTCTTGTTTCCTGGATCCTCTGTTGCCTTCATTGGTGGTTTATTTCCCAAGAAGAGGAACATGAGACCCAGGTGTGGTGAGTCTCTGGTACCTGAGAGGGCCTCTGTGTGACCCTCCCTCTTGACTGTTGGGCTGTAGCCATGCTCACAGGGGTTCGAAGGCACCGCCCTGTCCGCCCACCGGCCGCCGAGTGTTTAGGGTGCGTGCAGTGAAGGGGGCATGCGACCTAGGGGTGGGGGGCCAGCCAGCCGGTGTGCTTGAGGCCTCACTTTTCCCTGAGGCGAGCACCAGGCGACCCCAGGTGCCAGCAGACAGCTCCCAGAAGCTGGATAGTCACCCCCAGGAGCACCACCAGCAGTGTCAGTGCTGAGAGGTCTTGGTGAAGTACAGGCACCTGCATAGCTCTGTGGAGCAGTTTTCCCAATGGCCAGAGTCTCCTGTGGGCCAAAGACCCCTCGAAGTGCCAGGGAGAATGGTGCGTTTTCACCTCGTGGGGGCAGGTTCCTGGCCGTGGCTTCAAACACCGCGTTGCCAAGGCCCTGGAACTGCTGTCGAGGTGCAGCCGCAAAGACGCGGCCGTGCTCGCCTAGAAAGGTGGCTTGAAACACTGGTGCTCGAGGGGCGGGCCTCTCCTGGGACACGGCAGCTGCGAGGTCCGGCCGTCTCCTGTGGAGCTAGGAGTTATGGAAACGGCACAATGTAAAATAGTGCTATTCTTGTCGCATTTGGGGGGAGGAAAGTAGTCATTTTTTATAATAAATATTAGCGTTCAAATGTGATGGGTTTCTTACTTTAAATGACTGAGTAAAGAAATATTTTTAAAATTTCTCATCTTAATTCCGGATGCACTAATGGACACAACCACTTAGGCCGGTTCCCTGGGGCCCTCCTGACCGGGAATGCAGAGCCCCCCGGGACTGGGTCTGTGGGAGGGGTCAGTCGCTGGCTGACGGCGGCTTGCTCCAGACGCCAGCCCTGAGCTCGGTGGGCAGATGACCAGCATAGACATATAAACTGATGTCCCTTGTCCCTCTCCGTCTGCCTCCTCCTCTGCACGTGCAATCTGCCGCGTGACCGGAGGGGAGCACTGTGGTCTCTGCGGGGTGTCTGCTGGGCAGACGCACAGCCCAAGCCTTTCCACACACGCCAGGACGGAACACGGGAGTGACCCACGCAGGTACCGAGACACAGGGCACACAGGGCCAGTGTCTGGAAGGTGGGGAGTGTGGTGCCCAGCCTGCGTTGGTCCGCTCCACACAGGTGACCTGCAGGTGCCGTCCGGTGGTGCCAGTCGAGTGAGCGACGTGAACTGTGGACAAGGTGTGGCAGGCAAGGACGTGCACATGCAAAGACCTCTCTCCTCTTCTTGCTTCCGCAGACCCCCTGTCGATGGGGCCTCAGAAAGCCCTGGAGACCATCGGCGCCAACCTGCAGAAGCAGTACGAGAACTGGCAGCCCCGGGTAAGCCTCCTTGTTCGCTTCCTCTTCCTGTCTCATGGGGCCCGGGTGGTCCCCGGACACCCCCTGGAGTTCCGCGATCTCACCCCCTCACTACATTTCCCCTTCGAGTGTGTTCAGCTTTCTCCCAAAATTTTTGGAAAAGACAAAGTGTTCTCCGTGTTACATTAAATCACAGTCTTTACTTTGCACAAGAAATGTATCTTCAGTAACTTTCCTGCAGCTCAGCCAGTCAGAGCCGTCTGTCCTGGCTCCAGCGTTCACAGAGTGGGAGTCGAAGTGCTCAGTGGACGACGCGTGTGGGGTGCTGTGCCCTTGACTGCTGCCGTCTCTTGCTTGCTGTTCACCAGGGAGGGATGGTGGGGAGTGTGACGACTGTGTGGATCGCCCGAGGCCTCCAGTTGTCTGTGAGCCTCCCAAAGACCCACTTCCTTTGGGCTTTCCTATCCGCCGGTATGAGGGTTGGAACAGAAAATTACAGAGTTGAGGTCTTTCTGCAGGTACCTTTCCACTCAACTCTGGGCGGCGGGCTGTTCGGTGGAGTCACCTCAGGATGCCATGAGGGCGGTGGTGGGCAGGCAGCCCTGCCCGGGGCCTCTGCTCCTCCTCGGACTGACGTCAGCCCCCGGAGGCCGAGGCCTAAAGCTCCGGGGGCGGACTGGCCTGCCTGCGCTTCCGTGTGTGGTCTGGGGTCAGGGGCCCTTTGTGAATTGCCTGCGTGCTGCACGAAGAGAAAAGCCAGAAATGACTGACTCCTGCTGAGTCGGGGCTCCGGGGCCACTTTGCCTGCAGTGCTGGTGACCGGCGTGAGGCGTCGCTGTGCGGCAGGCGTCTGTCTGCACTCGGTCCGCACTGCTACGTGTCAAGTCAGTACGGCGGGACTTGTTCCTTCAAGGCTGTTGCTTGGTAGGCGCGCGGGTCTGTGCGGACCGGCCTCACTGTCCCTCTGCCGCTCTCAATGCCTCCGAGGGCCCCCATCAAAACGCAGGAGCCCCATCTGAGAGCACGTGCGCGTGCGCCTGGGGCTCGGCTGAGGCCGGGGCGCGTTTTGACGGTGCGCCCTTTCCAAGCAGCTGAGCTGCCCGTGGTTGCCAGTAGTGGACAGCTTCTTTGAAGGGTCCATAGGGACCCCAGGGCCTCAGCCAGGCCAGGCAGCCCTGCTAGGGGCGGGGTGGGGAGTGCCACAGCCAGACCTCTCTGTCCACCTGGGGCAGCAAGCACAGGCAACGTCGGACAGTGTGCCGTCAATGGCATCTAGAGTGGGGTGAGCTGGCGCTGTTTCTGTGGAAAGAACTCCTGCCAGCCTGGCCGCGCCGTGCCTGACCATCCTGGGGCGGCCCTCTCACATGGCTTTAATGCAGACGCAGCCAGATGCTCTCAGAACTGCCGGTTGTGTTCCTCGTGGAGCGAGTCTCTGCCGTCCCAATAACTGTCTTCCTTTTAAAGAGGCACCACACAAGGCCCCTGGCGTCCGGAACGCACGCCGAGCATGTCAGCGTCATGTAGGCTCACTCTGGCACGATCCACACTGTCCTTCAGAGGTCGAGGGTCGCTCTCCTGCCAGCCGTCTTGCCAGTTTGAGGGTGGACGGTGTCGGCTCGGTGACGCGAACCAGCGGTCTGTAGGGTCTTCTGAGGCAGATCCATTGCTATTGTGAGCCTGCGTTTCTGCCAAAGCCCCCCTCTCTGCCCTGGCCCCTGGAAGAGGCATTCCCAGGTACTGCAGGTGACAGTTACAGAGGGACGTGATCACAGATCCAGAAATCGCAGCACAGAATCATAGACAGGGTCCAGAGGCTGCCTCCCCACGATAATGGGGGGCTGATTGTAGCACCTCCCTCCCCGCCCGCCATGAGGGGCAGCTCAGTGCTCTGGGGAGACGCTCTCTCTGGGGAAACTTGTGGAAGTCCCTGGGATTTCAAGAACGGATGATGTGCAACATCGTGTTTTGAATCTGAGTGTTGGCAGGGCTGGTTGCAGAGAATGTTCCGATCATAGGATGCCGAGGAAGAGGTGCAGATGGGACTCCATCGGGGTGGCGTGTGGCACGGGAGTGGAACAAGGTACCGGCTGCACCTGAGAAGTGCATACAAATGCTCGCTGTTTTCTTTTTGGAATGCCAAGACCATTGCATTCACTTTTAAGTAGATACAAATGTTTCAGATTTGCTGCTACAAACTTTAGTGGGCCTCGTCTACTTCAGAAATGAGCCCAGGGCGGCGGGCAGAGCAGCATCCCTGGCTGGCTGGCTGGCGGCCGGGTGGGCTGTGCCGTGGGCCCTGGGCACTGGGGCAAGGGCACAGCTCTCTGCCCTTTGGGACTGCGTGTGGTTGCGGGAAGAGAGAGAGGCCTGGCACCCCACAGCATGGCTCTCGGCGCGTGGCCCACCTCACGCTGCCTCTAGAGCTGGCACGGGACATGAGGCGGTGACAAGCTCGGGCGTGTGCGCATGGGGTGCCTGGCTCCTCGCAGTAAGTCAGGCGGCTGCACGAGCAGGAGCTGCCGTGCTCTCAGCTGCGCTGCAGCAGGAGCCTCATGGCATTTCCGGGCCTTTGCTGTCGCTGCTCCTGGAGCTGGAGCTGGAGCTGTCTCCCAGCCTTTCCTGCGAGACCCTCAAAGACCGGGCAGCTGGGGAGAGGTCATGTTCATTAATGTTTGCGGAAATCCTCGCAGGCCTCCTCCACGTCTCCCTGGGTGAGGCCCACCCAGGGGGTGCGGGAAGGCGGCCAGACAGCCTGCCCTGCCCCCTTTCCCTTCCAGCTCTAACTAGGGCAGACTCGACGTTTGATAAAGGTGGTTTGGGGTCGAGAAAGATTCGGAGACACTGTGACATATGCCAGAGCATCAGGCCCCGATTTCCTTGCCAGGCAGATTGAGCCTTTCCTACGTGATTTATCAGGTTGCCACTGGTGAGATGGTTCTCCTGATTAAATGTCAGGCTTTGCCTTATTGCTGTGCAGGCACGTGGAGCCGGCTCTGCAGGGGACGGAAAGGGAAGTGCCAGCTGTTTCAGCTGGAAATTCGGCCGCTGAGTGGCCCTCCCTCACCGCATCGTACGTCTGCCCTGAAAGTGTTCCTGGTGGCGGTGGAAGGTCACAGATCTGGGCACGTCTGGGGGGTTGTCTCTGTAAGCCCTTTCTCACCAGTCAGGGTCCAGGCAGCTTAGTGCAGGTGTTGTGGAGGAGCCGAGCCCATGGGAGGCGTGGATGGCGGGTCTTGTCTCTGTTCTTGCCCCAGAGGGTGCTCCCAGCTGGAACAGAGCACCCTCCTCGGCGGCAGGGCAGCTCCCCATGCAGCCAGGAAGCAGGTCTGCACGGGTGCTGATAACTTACTCAGGTGGGTGGGGAAATTTGGCAGACCCTGCCCTGTTGGCAGACCCTGGCTCAGCGCCTACGTGAGGGGACAGAAGGACCTTTCGGTGCTCTAGTCTGAGGCACTGCGCCCTAGGAGTGCTCTTGCCTCCAGCCAGGCCTGTGAGTGGTGCCAGCGGTCCTGCACAGCAGCTGAGGGGTCCACAGGCCGCAGGATGGCTGACAGTTCTGTTATCCATGCGGGACTGTGCCTGGTGACCCACATCAGCGGTTTGTGGACTGCAGTCGCAGGCCCCGGGCCTCAGCCTCTCCTGCAGCTCAGCACACCTCCCAGGCCAGTTGCCGTCACTGGGCAACCAAGGGCTGGCAGCTGGTTTTGCTGTCAGGCAGACAGGTGTTCTGGTGCTTCAGGCACACACAGCATCCTCGGGGAGGGAGTCTGTCTGAGACCGAGCACAGCTCCTCGCCCTGGCCCACTGGCCATGTAGAAAAGGCTGTTGTGTGTGAAGAAAGGGCCGGCGCCCTTCCCTTTGGGGTGGATCCAGAGTTGTGAGCTTGGCCTTCAGAGCACACACCAGTGGCCCTAGGCTGCTCACCTGACCTCCTGGTGGGAGGAGCCATGGGGAGGTGGGGCGGGGCCAAGGCCAGTGGGCAGCATCCTCCTGTTTGGGGCATCCGCAGGCTTGCCCTAGGGTTTGAGGCGCAGATGTGGTTTGCAGACCCCGAGGCCCATGCGCAGCAGTGTGCTCTGACAGGTCTGTGCTTATGGGCGCTGGAGTTGGCCACTCGCCTCCTCCCTGAAACGGGGCTGGAGGGTTGACCTGTCACCTCTGGGAGGAAGACTCACGTGTCCTGGCGAACAAACTGCCAGCCCTATGGGACTGGCCATCGAACTGGGGGCTAGGGAAAGGGCTCTGAGAGGCCAGGGTGCTGGGTCGGGCTTTGGAGCCCACTGCATGGCTGGGTGACTCGCCACCTGTCCTGTGGGTGCCCTTCCTGGGGCCAGTCACAGTGCTTGTGACCCATGGGCAGTGGCGCCGGACTCTTTGGGGCAGGAGCAGTGGCAGAGCAGCAGGCTCTCCTGACCTGCCCTCAGCGTGGAAAGATTCCTGTGTGGGTGGGCTCTGGTGGGCTTTGTCGGGATTTTCAGAGTCTAGGTGGATATTCGAGGAAGAAACCAGCTTTGAGTAGCTGTTCCCACCTGGGAGGGGCTGGAGACAGTGTGGACTGTCCCTCCGGGGAGCCTGCTTGGGGTGGTCGAGTGGCCTTAGTCCCAACTTGACGTGCAGTTCAGCTGTGAGGGGGCCTCTCGGGGATACCGGCCGGCCTACGCCGGCCGGCCCCATCTGTGTTCTATTGTCCTCAGGCCAGCTGGCTTCCTCTCCTGTCATCGCCTCCCTGGTTTCCTTTTCTCTGGGCCTTCAGGTTGGGCTTCACCCACCTTGTCTGTGTTTTTGTGACAAACGGCAGCTGAGGGCCAGCTGTGGCCTCGGGCAGAGCTGCTGCTGGAGGGCCGGCTCACAGCGCTCGGTCTGGTGCAGAGCCCCGAGCGTCGCTGGTTCTGCACGACCAGACGGCGTCGGGTCCTCTTGGGGTTTTCAGCATGTACTTGACGGCTTCACTGAAGGGCTTTCTTCCCAGAATGTTAACGTTTGTCCCCATCACAGGTATGTTATTTATCTCTTGCTTTGGTTCTAATCATGTCCCCCCTTCATCTTCCCTGTCCCCCCACCAACGCTCACCTGACAGCTTCCCCAGGGAAGCTGGTTCGTGCTTGGCAACGGCGGGGCCCCTGCTCAGCCCGCCCGCACGCCTCTGCCTCGCCCAGCTCCAGTGGCCAGGGTGCGGGCGACAGCCTCCCAGGCGCAGTGTCCAGACTCTGAAGCTACTTGTACCAGCGTCTCCATGCTGACACCCCCACCCCACTGCAGTCTGTGAGTGAGCAGAAGCAGTGTCACCCCGCCACTGTCACTCAGAGTGGCCGGGAGACCCAACCTGCAAACAACCATCCCTGGGGCTGGGAGCCCGGCTGCTCTGAGCGGAGCCTTGGCCAGATGGACAGATCTTGGACCGCCCGTCCTGCTCGGGAAGTCTTGGTCTCGCCTGGCTCGCCACACGTGGCTTCCTCCCCTCTTGTCCGAGGGGCAGTGTCAAGGGCGGCCGCTCGCACCTGTGCAGGTGTGGTGCCCACTGGCAGGGAGAGTGCCTGATGGGAGCCATGGCAGGGTGGCAGGGCCTGGTGGCCACTTTGCTCCTCCCTAGAGATGTACCTCGGAGGTCACCAGTTAACCCTGATGCATGCGTGTCAGTGGGGGTCGGTGGGCAGAAGAAAACGAGGTGAAGTGGCCAAGCCCTGACCCTCCCTGTCCCCAGCACCCTCTTGCCTGGATGACTCCACGCCCAGCTCTCCCCGCAAACGGGCCGGCTGGAGGTGTCGTATTTTTAGAAAGAAGTACGGCTCAGGGCTGTGCTTGACAAGCCTCTCGAGGATCGCACCTCTCCTCTTCGTGCTCCTCCCCGTGAGAGAGCTGTGTGCATGAGCCACCCCAGACGCCGTGGCGGCGCTGGTTCCCGAGCTAACCTGGAAGCCAGTGTGTGGAGCAGTGTGCATGCAGCTCTGGGGGCACGCGGGGTTGGGGGGGGGTTCGGGGGCGGTCGGGGGCACTGTGCTAAGTCTGGACGGGAGGGGAGGGCCTGTGAAGGGTGTGCAGAGCCCTCCGTCTGGTCTGGGCTGCACGACACATGGAACCGGGGAGAGGTGTCGCATTACACCCAGCCAAGTGGGAAGGTGCCATCGAGGGGGTGGTGGTCGGGGAGGCGCGGTGCGCCTGTCGTCCTGGGTTTCCCCTTCCAGGGAATCTGGGTGCCATTCACGTGCCGGGCTTTCAGAGGCTATGACGCTGCTGGATGCCAAAGACTTGCTAGTTAGTGTGACACATGATGGAGAGTTTTAAGAAACTGGGATGACATGCATGTAACTTAAAATTACAAACGGCATCCTGGCAGGGTGGCTCTGTTGGTGGGGGCATCGTCCTGGGCACCAAAGGGCTGCAGGTTCGATCCCCAGTCAAGGCACATGCGGGAGGCAACCGATGGGTGTTTCTCGCCTCGAAGCCTCTCTTTCTCTCCGCCCCCTCCCTCCTCTCTCTCTGAAATCAGTGAACGTGTCCTCGGCTGAGGACTCGGAACATTATAAATGGAATCTTACAACGTGTGTGGGCTCGTGTGTTGATTCTTTCACTTAGCGTGGTGTTTTCACGACTTGTCCATGTGTATGCATGTTGTGTGTTTCAGTAACTCAGTCCATTTCACAGCGGAATAATACTTCATGGATGGACGGTCATGTGTCTGTTGATGGACAGCTGGGTTGTGTCTACCTTTCGGCTGCTGTGAGTGGTGCTGCCGTGAGCACAGTGCACGGCTTGTTTCCCGTTCTCCAGGGCGTGTGCCGGGGAGTGGAGCTGCTGGGTCTGGTGGAGCGCGGTTGTCCTTTCCGAGCACCTGGCCACCTGACAGCTGTTTTCCCAGGCCGCACGTGCTCTGTCCCTGCTTCTGTTCCTGTGTCTCCGTAGCCCCAACAACACGTTATTTTCTGTGTTTTTCAACAATTATTATTATCAAAGCCATCTTCTGGGCGTGAAGTAGTGTCTCTTTGTAGTTTCAGATTGCATTTCCTCAATGCTAAAGACATTGAACACCTTGTCATGTGCCTCCTGGCCATTCGTGAGCCTGCTTTGGGAATGCTTTGGGAATGTATCTGCCCCTGTCTGTCAGATGAACAGTGCAGGTGTGTACGACATGTATGCTTGTGTATGGGTACGCCGATGGTCAGAGAGGTAGGCAGATGGAAGACAGACCAATCTGCCTGCCTTCCACCCGGTCAAATGCCCCTGGTAGGTGAAGTGGGAGACTTGGGCCCATGGTGTCCTCCGTCGTGTTCCGCCCCCATTTGCCTTGTGGCGTCCTGCTGTGGGGATTAATTCTGGTCACAGACATGTGCCATGGAGAGTTTGGGTGGCTGCGGGAGCCTTTGACTGCTTGCCCTAAGTCCTTCTGTGCATGTGCATGTGAGAGCCGTGACTGTCTGTGACTTCAGTAACGGGCTCCTGGCTGAAAGCCCTCTCCGCACGCCAGCTGTCCCGCAGTGTCGGAATGGGACTGGGAGGCCCAGAAGCCTCGGGCCATGGGGTCTGCTGTGCCCTGGGGGGGGCGGGGGGTGCCCAGCTAGGAAGGCAGTGGAGGGGCCTTCCTGCAGTCTCCCAGGAGTGAGGGGCCAGATCCAAAGGTGATGTCTCAGAGGTGGGAGACCTCCTGGCTTCCCGTCCCAACGGGGGCTCCGGACTCCTTGCTCCCCGGTGCCTTGCCAGGGCTGCGGAGATTTCGATTGGGGTGAGGTGAATTTACAGATCAGCTGCAGCTGAACTGGTGTTTTTTGTTTGTTTTTGTTTCAACCACAGTAGCTGTGGTCTGCTTTCCCATTTGTCCTGCTCTCCTGGTTGTGTCCTTCGGCGAGGTCTGAGAGTCTCCTTGAAGATCTGACACGTTTCTTGTGAAGAGTCTTCTCAGAGCTTCTGCTGCCATTGTGAGCGGGCCTGGTTCTTTGCAGGCCCTGATGGGCTTCCAGAGGCTTGGGGAGAACGCGGCCTGTTCCCGCCTGTCGGCTCCGACACGGCATTCTCCGCATCTTCGCCCCGCCCGCTGCAGGCCTCTTGTTCTGTGGCCGAGACGCCAGCTGGGACAGCGCGGCGTCGTGAGTCTCGTGGCGTGAGGACTGGGGGTGCTCATGACAGGGCTGCAGAACCCCCGCACGCAGTGCGCAGAAAGGTCTGCTCTGTTTTCTGTTGTGTGCTTCATGTCTTTTTACATCTTTAAAAACTTAGAGCACCCCCTTTTGTACGCCATTCTGCCAGTTTCTGTGTGAGTGAATTCCAGCAGCCTTTCACGTACAGTGCAACGTGTGGATCCGCGCTGTTCAGTTGGAATTTGTCACAGCACCCTTTTAATGACCACGCAGGACGTCCTGCGCTTGCCTGTCCCCCTGCCGGGGGACGCGGGGCTCACCTGCAGCGTGGCACCCAGCTGCTCACTGCCGTGCATGCTCGTGTGCAGTCCCGGCGTGCGCACAGCTTCGCCGCTGGTGAGTAAGCAGATGCCTGCGAGGGGGTCGCGGGCCTGGGATAGCTGTGCGCTTCCTGTTCTGCTCTGGAAGCCGCTCTGAAGTGGTAGAGTGACAAAAGTCAGCTGTCTCTGCAAAGCCAGGCCATCCGTGCCTCGGGACATGACAGAGCTCCGTTTTCCCCGCGGGTGGGCCCAGGCCCTGGCGGTGGGGCGCGTGGGTCACTGGTGTTTGCTGGGGAGCATGGCTGCAGTTCAGAGACCCTCAGAGCCATGGGTTTGTCCATTACTGGGGGAGGGGACCTGTGGCTTCCCAGCCCCTCCGGAGCCCCTGCCTGACACCAGCCTCATTCTGTAGAGCTTAGTCCTGTCCTGAGAGAGGCTGTGTGTGAGAGCTCCCGAGTGCGTGTGTGAGCGTGTGCACACGTGGGTGCATGTAAGTGTGTGAGCACATGTCCATATGTGTGAGCATGTGCAGACCGTGGTTGGCTCAGCACGGTGTGTGAGGGTCGTCGTGGCTGATCGGGTTTCTGTTCCCGCCGCTCTGTGCATTTTCCGACATCTGTGGGGTGGAGATTGGGCTCTTTGCAGGCCCTTCTTTGGCGTCACCAGTGGTCCACCCGGGAGGCCTGGTGTGCAGGACGCAGGGCTGCTCTAGGTCTGCCCAGAAAGGGGTGGCTTGCTGCCGAGTGTGGGCAGCCATGGGCCTGTGGGCCTGGCTCTGCCCACCATCCCACAGGAGCGCGCCTCTCAGGAGCTGGGGCCACCGGCTTTCTAGCAGGGCCTTGGGGGGTGGCTCACCCTTTTGGTCGGGGTGACACACAGCAGGAGACCCCAGGTGCACACTCATTCAGCTGCACTCACAGGTGTTCCCCTTTTAAGTAACAGCAGCAAACCCGAGAAGATCCTTCCTCTGCCCAACATTGGTTTCCAGTGCAGGGGCTGGGGCACCCCACCCCTCATCTGCTCCTCTCCCTCCCCAGCTCTGCCTCCCCTCTTCCCACACTCCCAGGCTCCTCCCACCCCAGCTGGTCCCTAAGAAGCACTTAGCTGTGCTCAGAGCCCCTGACCCTGGCAGGCGGGGAAGTGCCGGTTGATGACACAGGAGAGCAAGGAGCCAGCCCAGGGAGGCCAGCTTGGTGAGAAGACGCACCATTGACAGTACGTGGCTGCCAGTGGGGAGGGCCTGCGGCGGGTCACGGTGCTCGCTCGCCTGCGCTGGACCCAGAGTGTCTCTTGACAAAGGGGAGCGTGCCCGAGGGAGTGTCAGACGCAGGGTGTTGGCCAGCCCTCACCTGCACCCTCTCCAGGGGCTCCCCAGCCGTGGCGGCTGCCTAGGGTTTTTTCCTCCTCCTGCATTTTTCCTAATTTCTCCCTTCTTCCTACCTTCTTTTTCTCTGTCAGTTAAAATATTTGAAAGGAAATCCCTGAATAGTCCATGCCATTGTTGACGGCGGTGTGCGCGTATGCTGCTGTTCCCGGGTCCTGTTGCCCTGACCGCGTCACAGGCCTAGGTTCCCGAGGAGACCGAGTGGGCACAGGAGCTGACGGAGGCGCCACCGTGTCACCACTGTCCTCATTGCTTTGTGGAAAGTTCACCCTTTAAAAGCGATAAAGAGCACTAGAAATGCCAGGAGACCTCCACAGGAAGCGTGGACAGGGGCAATCCTGCTGGTCTGAGCCCGTGGAAGCATGCCACCTCTCTCCCCGTCTGCCTGGTCCCGGGAATTCTGCATCATCGCCGTCCTGGGGCCCGGGGAGGGGGAGTGGGATGTGCTTGTGTTTCTCGTGGTTCTGTCCCGGGAACAACTGTATTTTCTGTCTTTTTCACTATGAACTTATTAGAAATAATGCCATTTGGTGTTACCTAAAAAAATTACCTTTCTCCAAATTTGTGTTTGTGCTGTTGGCCCTTCTCTCCGGTGTGAATTGAGAAGACTCTTTTCCCGTCCCTCTGTCGAGCTGGCTGGGGATGTCACAGTGGGTGGGGATCGGAAGAGGTGCCCAGGCAAGTGGGTGTGCCTTCCAGATGCGTCCTTGTTGGGGGTGTAAGGCTCTCCTTGCACATCACCACACCGGCCGCGGCGTGTGTGTAGGAAAGGCAACAGCATGGAGACTCCACGCGGCCCAGTGCAGAGAGCAGGGCCGTGTGCTCCCCACACGGGAGGCCCTTTGCCCATCACTGTGGATGTGAAACAAGATGCCCCCTCCTGTTGGGGGCCCCAAATCCTGCAGGGAAAGCAGACGCTGGTTGATCGATTGGTGCGTGCATCCATCAGCAGTGCTCATCAGGACAGCACCGCGCTCAGACCACAGCCCCGCTCCATAGGGTGTGGGGGGCGCAGTGTGGGCAATGGGGGTGGGGGACTCATGCCTGGGACGGGTGATGCGGACCACAGGTGGGCCGGAAGCAAGGGCTGCACCGTGGGTGGGTGATGGCTCCCGACCAGAAGCCATGAGGGGTCCTTTTGGGTTCCTGATCACATGCTTGCTAGGCCAGAGCACCCCCACCCCCAACCCCGCTGGCCCTGTCCCCAGGAGGGCCCTGCAGCTCCCCTCACGGTGCTCAGAGCGGCGGTCGGTGTCACTCATGCAGCCTTCTGTGTGGCCCGGGTCCTGTTAACCAGGGACATGGGCTTCCCCACAGCTCAGCCAAGGTGGGATGGCTGTCTCCTTTGGCCTCCCCAGGTCCCAGCCCTGAGAGGAGTGCTGTTCAGGCCTCCGCAGTACACCTGTGTCTCCCCGTGTGCAGGGGCACCCCCCGCCCCAGTCAGAAGAGTGGCTCATCTTCAAGGGGCAGGAGGAGCAGGCAGGGCGCCCCATAGCTGGTAGTGTGGTGCCAGTGCCAGACCCAGGGACTCAACGGCAGGAACGTCTCCTGTTCAAGGGGCCCTGGTCTCTTTCTATCTATCTATTTTATGTATTTCCCCCCCAAAGTATGACAGCTGAAGTATAAGATGTAGATTTTAAGTTTTACAAAAACTCCCTTGTGTTCAATAAAAATGGACAGCAAAGCACCTGACCAGAAGAGCAGAAGGGTCAGCAGGCCCCATGCCCACACCTCCAGTGCGTGCGGGCCCCCGGGACAGGGCTGGGCTGTGCTGACAGCTGCCAGCCTCCCCCGGAGCTTCTAAGACAGGGTGTCTGAAGTCAGTGCTGGGGGAAGGGGCCATGTACACACTTCCCTGGGTTGGCGGCCTGGGGGGCTGGTGAGGCAAGCAGATCCTCAGCAGACCGGCTTCGCCCCAGTGAGCTCTGCAAAGCCCCATATTTCCCCAGGGTGGCTGCTCAGGTTGCACCTAGGAAATTCTACAGTCCTTCCCAACTCCCGTTTCTACCCCTTACTAGCTAACCTCTATGGAGCACGGAGTTAAATTTTTATCATTTCTCTGAGCTGTGAGGACCGGTTTCTAACTCTCACCAGTGTTCGGAGTTTCCTGCTTTGCGGGAGGGCCTTTGAGAGGAGGTGGCAGCAGCTCCATAGGCTGTGTCCCCAGGGATCTGGCCTCAGGTGTCAGTGTGATTCCACGTGGCTGCAGGCACACTGCTGGGGAGAGGACTCACATAGAAGTGGGCAGCAGGATGGACCAGGGCTCAGGGTTGGCAAAGACTCGCCACCCTACACGCTCACAGGCCGGGCCACGTGCCATGAGCCTCCGCGGCTGAGTGTGTGCCGCCGTCTCGTGTCTCTGCGTTCGAAAGCCCTGTCGGGGAACTGTGGTGCCTTCCCCGTGCACTTGAAAGTGAGAAAATGGAGATTTTCGCTTCCTCGCACATTTCTTTCTTCTCTGACTTCCTGGCAGCCTTTATTTGTCACCTCTTACTTCCCTGACCCTTTGTCTCAGTGCTACGTGTGCAGAGCGGCCACCCCGGGGCTGTGGGAAGCAGGTCCTGTGCTCTGAGGACCACAGCTTCTCGCCACTTCGGGCAGAGCCTCAGCCATGCTGAGTGTGTTCAGGACAAGCATTTTAAATGTCAAACGTCACTCCCTGGGCAGTGTTTCGTAAAGGACAAGTTGGTGTTGGTGAAGGGAAGAGGCTCTGTAGCCATAGCCCTGGAGGGCGCTGTGGTGGCCCCTCAGCATTGGTGTTTCTCCTGTACCTTGCCACAGAAGCTGGAGACAGAGCCACCTCCCAGACTCCCTTGAAGCTGGGGCCTCACTGACCTGTGCTTACACAGGGTGGCGTCTGTACCGAGGGCGATGGTGCGAGCCACCGGAGCTGCTGGTACAGCGAGGGCTTTTGGGGCATTTGTCAGCTGCGGCCTAGGCCGTTTGGTGCTGCCCCCTTTGTTCCTGGCAGCTTGGTCTGCGTTCTGCCCCTCTGGTCCTGCCAAGGGCTCTGCAGGCCCTGGGACACCTGTGTGGCAGCCCTTCTCCAGGAGCTGTGCTCCATTGGTTCCTGCTGCAGCCCCCGAGCCTCACCCCTGCATGACATTTCCTTCTTGCAATGCCCGGGCGACGTCCCTGCCCATGCCCTGTCAGCCCCAACTGCTCGGTGGCAGGTGAGCACTGCGGGGCCTCCTCGCCTGTGGCCATTGCTCCCCTGCCTTCTCTTCTCTTCTGCATCTGGCACTGTTCCGAAGTACCTCTCCATTGTTGGCCTTCAGTCACACCTGTGTTTGGTGGCCGGCTGCCTCTCTCAGCCAGACCTCTTCTCTCTCTCAGGCCGTGCGTCTGTCACGGCGACAGCAACGCTTCAGTTAGGTGTCGTTAGAGTCCTTGTGTCTGGATGGAGTTGCTCCTGAGACTGGGGACCTTTGGATCTGGAAGGGGGCCTAGTAATAGTGGGAAGCTGTCCCCCTAGTCTGGAGGGAAGGGGGCGTGGCCCGGACACCACGGGTGCTTGCTGACATCATGGCAGCTGCTGGCCCCCACCTTGACATCTAACCTGCATCACCGGTCCCCATCCTGTTTTCTCACCCAGCGCAGGGACAGGGAGAAGCTTGGCAGGTGGTAGGGGTCGAAGGGCACGGGCACACGGGAGCACAGGTGGGACGGGCCTCAATCCCAGAACCTTGGAACGTGGGCCACTTATGGCTTCAGCACTGGCTCTTCCTGGACAGTGGTCCTTCACCCCTGTCACATGCAAAGTTCCGGCTCTGTGTGTCTGGGGACTCTAGGGACTCCGGTTCGTGGTGCAGCTGCAGGTCAGTGTTCTTTCCTCTGCTCCTGGCCTTGTAACTTCCAGTTTTGGTCAGTATCTTCTGTTAGAAACAACATTGCCATTTCGAGCAAGCTCTGTGGTTGATTGTATTACCCTCTCTCTGTGCTCCAGGGAGAAAAATAACAAGCGTAAATAAAATCGAAGTTCACTCCCAGAGGTGATCCAGAGAGTCACTCGGGGCTTTCAGGTGCTCTGCGATAGCAGGGCCCCGGGCTGGCAGCACGGGTTCAGCTCCCTGTCCTGCCCAAGCTCCCTGCCAGGGCTCCAGCCGGGACACATGCATCTCACCTTACAGGAAGGAAGAGGCAAAAACTCACCACCACCCCTTTTTTGTTTGTTTGTTTTTTAATCTTTAAGGATGTGTCTTAAAAGTTATACTTAGCACCTTCACCAGAGACTGGGGAGTATTGCCTGGGTGGCCCTGGGCCCACAAAGAGGAGAGGTTCTGTCGTTCCGGGAGAACAACGGGACGGGTGTGGGGAGAACGCACAGTCTGCATCAGCACCATCCTGGCCACTGTCCCGCTGAGGTCACTGCACCGGGAAGAGCAAGGCTTTCCTTTGGGGTGTTCTCCCATCCTCCTGAGCCGGTGTGACCCAGGTGCCGCCAGCCGTGACCAGCAAGCCCCAAGAGTGCGGAGTGGGCCTCCCCCATGGGGAGCACCTGGGCCTGGGAGGTGCCCGCCGCCCCGAGGTAGGACCAGCCCTGGGAGCCGAGCTGCGGGAAAGCTGGGGGACTGGGGCGAAGCTCGCCACGGGAAGTGCCCTTGTGTGGGGACCTTCCGTTCATGTTTTCCTGACTTAGGTCCCTGCAAGATTTGTTTATTGCCTGTAGACATTTTGCATTGCATTGCAAATTTGGGGAGATTGCCTCAAGTCTTGGTTCGTCTGTCCGTTTGTTCGCATTTCTGAGAAGAATTCTTGCGGAAAGAGGGGGCCAAGGGGCTCAAAGACTGTTGCTGGATGAGGGGTGCAAGGCCCGCTCTCCTCGGTGAAGGGCCCAGGTGGCGCTTGGAGCTGGTCCCTGGGCTCCCAGGACCGTCGCACTCCGTGTTTGGGGCTGGAGTGGGCTCAGCCCAACTGCCTCATCCTCAGTTCCTGGGGCCTCTGCCCACTGGCCTGGCTCCCAGGTCCTTCCGATGCATCCTTGCCTCTTGTGTTCCTGGGCAGCTTCCTTGCTGTCTGGCGTGACAGGAGGGTCCAGGTTCGTCTTGCACACTTCCTGCCCCAGACCAGAAGAAGCCACTTGCCCAGCACGTTGCAGTCGCCTTTAGTGAGAAATTCGATTTCGAGGCCACAGCCTCAGAGCCAGGGGCAGTCGCTCCGCGTCTGGTGGACGCTCTTTCTAAGCTCTCTCTGGAGGACACAGCAGACCCACTGTCACTGCCTCCCATGGTCGGTGCTCCAGTCCCTGTGCGTCTCGGGCCTGGTGTATTAACCGTTCCCTCGTCTCAGCTCCTCCTGGAGAACCTCCTTGTCTACACCGTCTCCTTTTGAGAGGGGCTGTCTCAGTTTCCGCCATCTCAGTGCCTGTGTATTTCACTCTTGGGGAAAGGTGTTGGACTGGGGGTCGAGTGATGGCATTCGCTTTCCCTCTGCCTCGAAGCTGTAATTTCGTGTCTTCTGGCTTCTGTGTTGCTTCCAAGAAGTCAGCTGTCAACCTAACCGCTTCTTTCTCTGTTTGTTTCTTTGCCCTCAGCCACCAGTCGCTGGACGTTTTCTCGACTGTGGCCTCTCTTCCCTGCAGACATGGTTTCTTTCCTTGTCCCTTCAAGGGCTGGGCCAGCTGCAGGTCCCAACCCTGCGGGCGGGAGGTCTGGGGACGCGGAAGGCTCTAAATCACAGGGCCTGAGCGGCGCAGCCTGCCAGCTCCGATAGAAATACAGGCTTTTTCAGTGACAAATCACTGTGCCCAGTAGGTGATAGTGTTAAGTTGCCCTAAGGCGTGAAGGTGTTCCGGGAATTTATAGGTTGGCAGCCTCCTGTTGGTGGGAGGCAGAGGCATTTGTGTGGTCTGTGAAGGCTTTATTGACACAGGAAGTTCCAGGAGATAAGAAGTAAGGGTGGGTGGTGAGTGGAATTTGATTAAATGTAAACACTTCTGGCTAAGTCAGTCATTGTGGACTCACCCCCAGCTTTCATTGAAGCCAGAAGAAACAGTGTCAAAAGACAGAGAAAATGGCCTGGCTGGGCCCAGCCGGGTGGCTCCATTGGTTGGAGCATCATCCCCCACACCGCAAGGTTATGGGTTTGATCCCTGGTTGGGGCACGTCTGGGAGGCAGCGGATCAGTGTTTCCCTCGCTCCCTTTCTCTCTCTCTCTCAGATCAATAAACAAACCCTCAGGAGAGAACTTAAAAAACAAAGAGAGCTACCCTACACTGTGTGGTAATCCCAGACTTGACCCTGATCTCGGCTGGGGGCACTAGTGGCTCGTTTCAGAGGGCCGTTGGCCTCAGCGCCCAGTCTGAACTCTGCCAGGGGCCGGAAAGCACCCTCGGATCGGCCCCCCGCACTCTGCAGCCCCACCCCCACCTACTCCAGCTGGCTCCTGGGCTCTGGGCAACTCCAAGTGCACGCACGACCTTCTGCCCAGTTTGCTGTTTGCTGGGCATTCCCCTCCCTCTGGCCAGTGGACTCTGCTCATGCCTCAGGTCTTGTCTTCGATGTCATTTTCTCTGGAGGCCTTCCTGAATTTTTAATCCTTGCCCCCTTAAAAAATAATAACTTGCAAAGACGCCATTCTCCGTAGAGTACTGTTTCCTACAGAAGATACCTGTGCCGTGAAGTTTATTACTGTCCCCTTGATGTCAGGGTTGACATCACGGCTGCCCGTGGGCCCCTAGGCTTCCAGAAAACAAGGAGTGAGACTTCCAGGTGGCTGGCAACAGTGGTGTGTCTTTCACGCCTTCTCCAAGCATTGCCTCCTAAGCAATATAGGAGAGCAAGAGGCGGGAAAGTGAGCTACAGGAAAACCACGTGCTCAGGGCCGGGACACACTGTGCTTACCTTGAAAGTGACAAAAACCTGAATCCCAGCCATTGCCCTCTGCTGTCCCCTCCCCCAAGGCTGGGCAGGGTGGGCTCAGCACTGGGGAGCCGGGACTGGATGGGCCAAAGCGGATCGGAAACTACCCCCGTCAGCAGGTCCCGAGACAGGTGTCCAGGGCGAGGGCTCTTGGGTTACTTTGAGCCCACAGGGAGTGGACTCAGAAGTACCAGTAAGAGTCCGTGGGAAAAGAAGGGGAGAGGGGCAACCTCGGGTCCGGGAAACGAGAATCGGAAAGACAGAGCCCCCTCCCCTTCGCACGCAGGACCACCGAGCTGTGGCCCCGGCCTGTCGTCTTTGCTGTGAATGAAGTTTTCTTGGAACTTGGCCACACTCACCCGATTAGATATCGTCCGTGGCTTGTTTTGTGCCACAACCGACTTGTTGAAATAATTCACAAGAAACTGTGACAGTCTCAGATAAGCTTTGACACACCCCTGAGAACCAGAGCCAGCTTGGACAAGTGGAGGCGCCCCCATTCTCGGTGGGCACAACTCGGGACCATCTAGACTGCATTTCACGGGGGACTGGGACCCTGTGTCAGACGGGGGGAGGAATTCCACAGCTGGGTGCTCCCGCCTACAAGCAATAAGGTGCCTGCCCGATAGCGGTCGCAGCCAGGCACCTTGCGGGGACTGGGCTAGGCGCTGTACATCCCGACCTGTCTGCCTCACTGAAGCGGCAGTCCCCGGCCACCCTGCATTTTGCACGTGAGGAAGTGGGGCTGGAGAAGGTGAACAGTCTGTGTGGCTGCTCTTACTGGGAGGGTCTGTGTTGTGAGCACCAGGGGTCCCTTTGACCTTTTACAACAGTCCGTGCGTTCTCTGTGTCCTGCAGTCAGGGCCTGTCTGGCCGAGGCCACCCCTTGTGCCATGACCTGGCACCGCAGGGATAGCCACCCACCTTCCGCATGGGGCGGGAGGCGCTGCCTGCTGTTGGTCAGCAAGCAGTGCAGAGAAGCCAGGGCCCATGGCCGAGGGCCAGCGGGACCACCCACGCTCGAGTCCGCAGAGCATGGCATGGCGCTGGTGAGCAGCAGCTGGAGGCAGGCCCTTCACATCGAGCTGGAGGCCCTGGGCCCTCGGAGCTGCCTCGGCGCAAGCGGCTCCCCCTCGGGATTAGCAGGAGTGCTTCTTTGAGCAGCTGCAGGTGTGAGCTGGTAGCCAGGCCCAGTGAACGTGGCTCTGGCAGCTCGGCTGCCCTCTGGTGCTGGACCCTTGGGCAGCCTGGTTTGGGACTTCATTCAGAGTGGACTCTGGTGGTGGCAGGTGGCCGGCAGCTGTCACATTCTCACGAGATGCTTTGCATTGGAGCTTGGTTCCAGCTGGGGCCTGTCTGGGGTCATGGCCGTGCTGGACATGTCTTTACTCCCTCATCAGTTTGTGTTGAGGGTGACTTACAGGAAGGCAAAGTGAGTGTGTGGCAGTGGCAGGGGCTTTGAAGAGCTGAGGGCTGGGACCCCCGTGTCCAGGGGAGCTGCACTCCTGGTGGCCCGTCCACTCCACACAGCATGTTGAATCCTGAGCACCCACCCCTCCCCGCCAGGCAGAGGCTCAATGCTGAGTGCTCTGGGTACAGCTGGTCGTGGACCGGGCTCGGGGGTAGCGGTGTTCACACAGGAGCGAGCGAGTTTCGGGGCTGACATGTGGTGTTTGGGAGGTCTGCACGATGTGTGAGCTCAGCTGCTGGTCCTTGCAGTCTGTCAGAGACTTGCTCTCGGGCCATGTGAGGTCAGTGCTGAGCCAGGACCGGAGCCCACAGTGAAGCCAGACGGCCAGCGGGGGCCTTCTGTGCCCAGAGTGCAGAGGCACAAGGAAGTTCAGCCCCTGTCTCCGGGTCTGCGCAGATGCTGTCAGGGCAGCGCCTGGGGGGCCGTGGAGTCGCAGGCCGGCTGCCTGGCTCAGTGTGGGCCCTGCCGCATGCCAGCTGTGTGACCCTGCCGTAGCTACTGAACCTCTCTGAGCCTCCGCTCCTGCCTTGGCGGGTGTCACGAAGGTCAGGTAGGTTAGCACAAGTGAGTGCTGAGCTCCATCCTTGACGCCTCTACTTAATCAGGCTTCCTGCACACTGACCTGCTGCGTTCCCTCGTGGTGCCCTCACAGCTGTGGCGTGGGCTACTCGGGGAGCAGGGGTGTCCAGCCAGACTTTTCCGGGACCCCAACCTGAGGCAGATGGTTCAAATTCTGATGTTCTTCCTGGACAGTTGTGAGGAAATCTCTCCTGCATCTCAGAGTCTTGGGTCTCACCTGAGATGTGACCTGTTGCTGCGGAGGGTGGGGGGCCAGAGGGAGCATCACCCGTCCATCCTCCGTTCCTGCTGGAGGAAGCCTGAGAAGCCCAGGCAGCTCCCTGCTTCCACTGCGGCCCCAGGAGGCCACGCCGCCCCACGCCGCATCCCCAAGGCTGGGGTCCTCATGGGGTGGGAGGCCGCCCTGCCAGGGGAGGGGCAGCTCTGTCAGGCGGGGCTGTCCTTTGCTCCTTCTCTGGCCCTCCCTCCCTCACTTGCTCCTTTATTCTCTCCCTCTGCCATGGCCCCTGCAATTTCCGTGCGCAGATTTTATGACAGCTGAGAGGTGGACCTGGCGGAGCAATGCCTGGCACAGTCGGCAGATTTTAGAGACTTGCTGTGTCATCCCTGCGCCGGCTCACGTCATGAACCCCCAAGCAGTTCGATGGCCCTCCACTACCTGTCCCTCGGCCACGGGGCCGCTCCCCCAGGCTGCCTGGTTTTCACACAGAACCTCAGAGCTGTGCTGACATTTAATTTATGGCTTCTCATTTCAAAGCCCTTAAAAATATTAATTAATTCCCATAAAGCCCCAGGAGGCATGTTCCTGATATCCAAGTGCCTTTCACGCCAGCCTATTAATGTGTCCTTTCGGGCTCTGGGTAAGAACATGAGGCTAAGTCATCTTTGCAGCCCCACAGGGAAGGCCTTGATGGAGCCGAGGTCAGAAACAACAGACCCCGAGTTTTATTGACATCTCTGAGCACCGTGGACGCTGTGGCCTTGTGTGTGGTTTGGAAAACAACACTCCTATTCAGGACAAGTCTCGGGAGACAGCATCGGACACGTCAGGGGGGCCATGTGGGGGAGGGCGGAGTCCAGAGGAGCCTGGCGGGAGGGCGCACCTCTCATTCCATGCCCAGGTGCCCAGCAGTTTGTGGGCCGGGAAGTGGGTCCAGATACCAGGAGGTCAGCCTGGCTCCTGGGGATGGTGCTTGGGTACAGCTGGTTCACGTGTTGGGGTCCCCTGATCCCCCTGTTGTCAGCATCTCTGCAGCCTGGGGAGAGCCAGCTGCTGCAGAGGATACATGGAACCCAGCACTGGGGTTTAGTTTGGACCCATTTCCCTATTGTCGGCCTTCTCGTTCCCACTGCCTGGCAGGTCTCCCACACCTTCTGCACCTGCAGCCCATGACAAGGGGTCTCGCTGACCCTGCCAGATGTGTGCTGTGCCCGGTGAGGTGGAGGGGGTACAATGTGCTTGGGCAATGTGGCCTCCACCGGGCAGGACAGCATGCGGGGCAGAGGCCCCCAGGTGAGGGTGGTGGTGACCTCGGCACCCCCTCCCTTTCCGTCTCCTGCAGGAGCCTTTGGGAGTGCTTGCTGCAGATGCCAGGGCCCTGAGCTGGGCTCAGTCAGAAGGCGGGTGAAGGGGCACCCGCACAGGCAGGGCTGGTGAGCAGCAGTGGGTGTCCAGGGCACTTCCCAGGAGCAGGGCCTGGCAGGGAATGAGTCTCTGAGGGTCTGTGTGCCCTTTTTTCCAGCTTCTGGGCTGACAGCCCCTGAGCCCCATTGGCACTGCGGCTGTGCACAGGAGAGTGGGCAAGGCCAGCCAGCCCCTCTTCACTGGTCAGATCCTGCGCCCTCCAGCAGCTTCCGTGGCCCTCACGGCTCCGGTCAAGGCCGCGGTGGGGTGGCCGAGGGCCCTCCAGGCACAGTCTTTGGTGGGCTGGTCTGATTCGAGTCTGCACTGCGCTGTCACGGCGGCTCTCACAGGTGGGGGAGAAGCGTTGGTATGGGGGGGTCTGCTCCTCGTTAGTAGGGTTTCTGAGATCGTGCAACCCAGGTCCCCACACGGGGAGCAGGCCTGCTCACCCCCTGGAGATTGCTGGAGAGCCACTGTGTCACTAAGCTGGGTTTCTCTGCAGAGTGAGTCCCTCTTGCTGGCAGTAAGTTAAAATACTGGTGGCTCTTTCGTGCCCCCAGGGAAAGTGTATCCTGATTCGGAGGCCTTTCACCACCTGGGACCGTTGTGTGTGACTCAGCCTCCCCTCCTTTGTGTTCCCCCACAGGCCACCCGTGATTGTGGGTCCTGTTCAGCCCAGCACAGCCAGAGCTGGATGCAGCAGGGCCGTGCGCCCTCTCGGCCTGCAGTGCAGCTCTCAGTGCTGGGGCGCTATGCGTCCCTGTGTCGGGGCGCCTTGGAAAACGCACTTTCGTCAAAGGGCATGGGTGTTTGTTCTCACCCGAAGGCCCAGAAGAGACTGGCTTCTGAGGTCGGGTGTGGTTTGTGCCTGGTCTGGCCACTGTGGAGCTGATTCTCGGAAACATCTAAATTCTGGGGTGCACAGGCCACGTCATGGTGGCTGAGGTCTTTTGGCTGGAAGAGCGGCTTCCGTGGGTCTTCTGCTCCATATGTGTGTGTTGAAGGGGCTGCTCTGCTTCCACAGGGGCTGGCGTGGACGTGGTTCTGAGGACGTGGCGTCATAGCAGAACGTGCCCTTCTGTCCTCCAAGGCTGTCCCCCAGATCAGTTTGATCGGCCAGCTGCCCTCATCGCATTTTAGTGGACCAGCCACAGGTGTGGTGGCGTTGAGCCTCAGTGCCCATCTCCCCCCTCGCCCAGGCCACAGACAAGCAGTTTATCAGGGACGAGTCAGGGATGTTTTTCTGCGTCATTTTCTTAACTGTTTACGCACGCAGTTCCAGACAGCATAGCAGGAGGTGCTGTGGGTGAGCCGCTTCATTCGCGCCTCCAGGATGCCAGGATGCCCTGTGTGCGCTCGATTGTCACGTCAGCGTCACGTGGGGCTCACAGCTCTGATCTGTTGCATGACTGACTGCTGTGGTCAGTGTCAGTGACCGTCAGTAATCACTCAGCAGCTATGGCCAAAAAAACAGCCGGTGCTGGATTACAGACCACGCCTACCTGCCAGGGTCTCAGTGGGTGGCAGGCAGGGAGCTGCCCATAAGCACACAGCAAAGGGTTCCAGCTCAGAGAAAGAAGAGCTGCTTCCTGCTCAAGGGTCCAGGCCGGGACTTGGCACGAGGGCTGGGCCTTGACTCAGCGCTTCCAGAACACGCACTTTAGGTGGGCCAGAGCTGGCCACAGGGCCCCAGCCCAGGCCAGCAGACCACACGCCGCCTCCCTACACGGGACGTCAGCTCGGGGCCCCTCTGAGCAATCCCATGTCCCTGAGGGCATGGGGTCTGGCAGAGCCCCCATGTGGGGGATGCTCAGCTCCTCTGCAAAATGAACTTGACGGAGATGAACATGAAAACCCCTCGTGACACGGGTGCTTATGCATGTCTCCTCAGGACACTGTGTCTTTTAGGGACGATGTCTGGCCCCTAGGGGGAAGCACCCTGCCACCCAGCGCGGGCCTCTCACACTGCCTTCCAGCACCCTAGGGCTCTGTTCTTGCAGGTGCAAGACCTTGGGGAGTTGGGGAAGTTTGGTTTTGGATTTCGTCGTCCTGCAGCTCTTGCAGTCCTGCATCTCCTGCAGACTTTGGGAGGACAGGCGCCATGTGTCCCCAGGATCCCTGTTGTTGCCAAGTGTGTCACCAGCGCTCACTTGAGCAGGTGACGCCAGGCCTTGTAAGTCGTATGCAGGGGACCAGTGGGGCATGAGCTGGGCCCATCTCCTATTGTTTCCTCACCAGGGCTCTTCTTTGTCCTGCGAAAGGTGGGGAACGCTGTCTGGCCAGCCCCTCTCTGCTCTCCTCCTCTTGCTCCTTCAGTGAATGAATGAATCTTCACAGCCGCTGTGTGAAGCTGCCTGTATCCCAGTTTTACAGAGACGCTCACACCCCGTCCTGGGTCACGCAGCTCTCGGTGCAGACTCGGAGGTGGGGTATGTCTTCTCAGTGTTTCCATGAGTCCATTTAAGTTTATTTCTTTCTCCTGCAACAGGCCCGGTATAAGCAGAGCCTCGACCCAACTGTGGATGAAGTGAAGAAGCTTTGCACATCTTTACGCCGAAACGCCAAGGAGGAGCGGGTTCTCTTCCACTACAATGGCCATGGGGTGCCCAGGCCCACAGTGAACGGGGAGATCTGGGTGTTCAACAAGGTGAGCAAGGCCCCAGCCACGGTGCTGGACCTGCTGGCTCTGAGTCAGCCTTCCACGGGCACCTGCTGAGTGGGGCACCTGGAAAGGTGTCCGTGAGCGTGGGGCCAGGCCCTGGGGCTGACTCCTGCCGGGCTCTTTGTGGAGGGCTTGCAGCCGTGAGTCCCATTCCTGTGATGCGCAGGCTGTTCAGACTCTCTTTCATTTTGGGCCACTTTTGGTGAGTTGTATTTTTAGAGACACTTTCCATCTAATTTGACTTGTTAAGTTTATTGGCATAAAGTCATTCCCGTTCCTATATCTTTCCATGTTGGTGGGACAGGCGGTGATGCGTCCCCTTCCGCTCCTCAGTGTGGCCTCGTCGTCTTCTCCTTTCTTCTGCCCTCTCCGTAGAACCTCGTCCGTGGTGCCCGTCTTGGCACACGCACACGCCACATTCTCACTACGTCGGCCTCCTCTGCTCTCTGCTCTCTCTTTACTGATCTGTCCCTCCCTCCCTCCCTTCCTGTCTAGTTGCTCCTTATTTTCTAGCTTCTTAAGGTAGAAAGTCAGATTTTAATCTTGAACCTTCCTTTCTCCTAAGGATTCAGGGCTGTCCGTTTTCACGCACGTACAGCCCTGGTCCCACTCCAACAAGTCGTAGTTTCTCTGCCGTTCAGTTTGAGTCTTTTTGTTTTTTACCTTGCGGTGTCTTTTGTGGCACACGTGCTATTTAATTTCCAGGTATTAAGGGTTTCCAGCTGTCCTACAGTTCAAAGGCAGTGCTCAGAGAGCACACTCAGTGTGGTTTCAGCCCTTCAGCTGCACGGAGACGTCTCCGTGGCCGTGTGTGGCCAGGCTGGGTGGGCGGGTGAGAATGAGCTTTCCGCAGGGCCCGGCGTGGGCTTGTCTTCATTCAGTCGGAGTCATGGGTAGCATTGCTCCAGCCTTTTATGTTGGTTCTGGTTTTTTTAATTAGAAAAGATGCCATTACTGTATCTGGTGTTTTCTTTGGGAGGAAGTTTTTACCTATCAATTTTAACCTATCGCTGACCGACAGATGGTTGTCCAACTCTTCGGCCTGGATGACGGATCTGGTCCTGGCAGATGCTCCAGGCGTCTTGCACTCTGCTGTTAACACACTGGGTACCGCATAGAAATCTCTAAGACATATGCCAGGGACCGCACGTTTTTGGGCAAACTGCACGTTATTTAAATCGTCATAACTACAGATCATAATGTACTTTAGGTGTTGTTTTTCAATAATTATAATATTTTTATTTACAAAAACAATTAAACAACTAATTAAACAATTAAAGTTCCTCGTACTTTTTTAATGTATGGTACTGCGTAAAACATTTTCCTCTATGAAGAGGAACCAAACAAAATTTACATAGGTATCTAGATTCGCTCCTTTTTCCATGGGTGGCACAAACTCTGCAGGCTCGTAGGAAATTTTTTCTTTCCACTCGTTGGAATACACGTAGGTTCGTGCTGCTTCACATCACCTGACAACCTTCTGGGTGGATCTTTCCGAGGTGCTCTCCTTGCACCCCCAGGGGAAGGGCTGGACAGATTTGTCTCTGGTTCCGGAGCGCCTTCATCATTGTCATCCATTATCCAGTCTCTCGCCACCGATAGCAGAAACTGTTTATACTTCATTTTTGCTTGTGGATTGAGGGCATTGTACACTCTAAATGAATTGAAAAGTCCACAGTTTACAAGGTACAGCACTACTTTTTTTGTCCATTTCATCGTTTTCCTTAGAACGGAACAACACGAAAGGAATTGATCGGCACGGTCAACGCCTTTCATGTGGGTATTGTATTCCTTGATGCAGGTAGGTTTTACAATATTCTCTCCCATTTTTCTATTTTTTTTTCCTGTTATTGAGACAGAGGTGTCATGGATCGTTGATATCATTAGGACAACCCACTTGTCTTTCCATGCTGGGAGAAGAATATCACCTTTTCTGGAAAATATTATGTCACCTTTCTTCATTCTGGATGTTTTCATCTTCAAATTTGGCGGTAAACCTCTGCTCTCCCTAATAGTCCCACAGACTCTAGTTTTGTTCTGTAGCAGCAATTCAGCAGTAGACGTAGCACTGTAATAATTATCCTGGGAAATATGGGGCCATACGCCAAGATAGGGTCCAAGGACTGAAAGAGCAGTTTCTTGCAATTTCTTTCCTTCAGCAGTGCGTATCTCCATAGTGCAGATACAGCCGGTGTCACTCTCGCACACCATCCGAACAAGTAAACCGTATTTTGTTATTGTCGCTGGGTTGTATGTGCGAAATTTTAAACGTCCTCTCCGTGAATCATTCCCTCGTCCAAAGACAACTGTTGCTTTGGTTTGTATATTGTTTAAAATTTATGCAGGAAATAATCCAGCACAGGTTGGATCTTGAAAAGTCTCCCTGAGCGACTGTCCATTTTGGCGTTATCATTGAAATGCCAGAATGTCCATATTTGCTCAAATCTATGGCGACTCATTGTCTGTGGAAATATAGGGGTACATATCAAAGGATCTGTTGACCAATACTCTTTCAAGCTGTCTTTTCTTGGTTGACCCATCAGAATAATTAGGCCAAGGACTTTCTTGATGTCCTTCTGTGTCACCGGAGACCACTTTAGTGTTCTAGATGGTGTTTTGCGTTTCATTGCGGTTTGATTGTGACAGTTGGACAGCTCTTTGCACAACATCTCAAACAATTCATCACCAAAAAAGAGACTGGTCACAGAGGGTAGAGTCACACTGAGACGGAAATGCAGTGACCCCAGCATGACTTCAAACATTTGTAAGCTGGTGGTGTGTCAATTTCAGACCAACAATTATCAGTGGCTTCGTCAGTGTCGGAATCACTTGAAAGCACCTCCACCTTGCACTTCCCTCCTGGTCTAGTAATTTCACTGTCAGCAGAATCAGTAGAATCGTCTCCGGAATCGTCAAAACAGTCATCCGCATCTTCGATCTCACTAGGAATATCTGAAAAATTATCGTTAAATACTTCCAGAAGTGTATCAGTTTCGTTGGCTTACTTATTTTTTCTGAGAGGGGCCATTTCTAAAAGCGCCAGGAACTTGAAGATGAAGACTATTCGAATGACCACAATACAATGTAACTGCAATGCTTTATGGGTTCGTGCAATTATATAGTTTTTCGTAGATTGACCTGCACGGTTTCCACCAATGAGATTGCTTCATTCGATGTGGACAAGACAGTGTGTTGACATCTAAGGTCCATAACAGATGGCGCATGAAAAACGAAAACTCGTGAGCAGTACGCAATGTGTTAAGTGCTTGCACACTCAGGACGGTTGATGTTGTCACAGCCTGTCCGTGTGTCATTACTAATGTCCCTTCATCTCTGGAACACTCCTTGTCTCAAAGTCTAGCCACCCAGCTCTCATCACTGGGGTTTACGCAGAGCACCTATTTGCATTCAACCCCTGTGCATCTGTGCACGTCAAGGGCGCCTCCTGCAGGTGGCAGAGTGTGGCCTCACGTTCACCCTGTCTGATACACACTCCAGAGAAAATGGAAATTAAGCTAGAATGCAGGGCATCCTAGAGGAGGCTTGTTATGCCCCATCCAAAATGCCCGAGCCCATTAGGAGAAAGAAGACACAGTCACAGACCAGGAGAAAATGTTTACAAAACACAACCTGGTAAAGGACTCATACCCCCCAAAAAAGGACTCCTAAGACACAGGCCACGTCATTCTTGCTGTTTTTAAAACAACGTGAGGGCTTGTAGGATGCGTTCCTCTCAGGGAACCGTGGAAGTAGGTGGCTGCCCTGTGGTCCTCCCTTGTCCTAAGCATCTGTTTCCAGTTGGCCATGGAGTCACTTCTCACAGCAGAACATGCTGTGGCAGATATGTAATGACACAGACAGACAGCTGAACATAAACCCCAGTGACGAAGCATGAACTGCAAGGATACTTACACACCTCCCTCGGCGCCGTCCACTTGCCAGTGCACATCCACTTGTTGCTTCGGAAGTTGGAGACCTTCGTGCCAACATTTCGGCAGCTGGGTACCACTGTCCTCGTCACAAACCCCGTTACTTAGGAGAAGTCGCGGTCACAGCTAAGAACTGCTCGGAGGAATTCATCTCAAACACAGAATGAATTCCAGGTTGACCGGTATTAATAATGCCCGTTCAGCAGGGACAGCGAATGTATTAGAGCCACGTGAATTGGGACGGCTGCTTTGCAAACTCGGTGCAGGGCAGAAAAGCCAACTGCAGGGGCAGGGCTTTCAGCAGCGTGTGAGGGACACACGGGCTCCTTCCCATGGCTCAAGGTTGTGTTCACAGGCACTGGACACTGTGGGGCTGTGCGCCCCAAGTTCCAGCCGGCCATTTACCCTGGAGGGGTCCAGAGGACGCAGACAGGCCAGCTCTGTTCATTATGCGGTCTTTCTCAAGCTGGGTAGTGAGCAACACAGTGAGTGTGTATTTCCTACGTGAGATGTTTAATAGTGAAAAAGAATAAGAATAACAAAGTTTTAGAGGAATCTGTAGGTATTTAAAAATAATTTTTGCATGATGAAACCTTTCTAAGCATTTTACCTAATCTATATGGGAATACTGATAAACTTGATTACATAAAAACTTTAAATTTTTATGCTACAGGAAAAGCATAAAAAGAGTCAGCTGACAGATGGGGGAAGTGTTTGCAACGCACAGAGCAAATTAGGCTGGTACCCTCAGTGAGCAAACTCCTGTTATAAATCAATTAAAAATCTTCGGTGGGAACAGCACACAAGAACAATGGACAAGGCGCGTGAACAGGAGTTTAGAGACAAGAAACATAAATGGCCGGTAAGAGTAGGAACAGGTTTGACTCATAAGCAGAGAAGCAATGAAATGACATCGTCATGTCTCAGAGAAAACGAAGGAGCAAGCCTCCAATCTCGGCACCGGACCCGTGGCTGTGACCCCACAACCCGGCTTCAGGAGGCCCGTTTGTTCAGCAGCTGCACCCGCGAAGGAGCACAGAGATGAACGCGGAGGCTGTCAGCGCTGTTTGCAGAGCCGGGCCGGAAACCAGCGGCGCGTTTGCTAACAGATCATCCTGGCGCCTCTGCCAAACACCGCGTGGGCAGAATGACCCACACAGGCAGTGTGGGAGGTGACTAGGTTCAAAGGGAAGCTGCGGCACCCTGTCGAGAGCAGTCCCGCGAGACCCTGAATTACGTATCCTCCCAGGAATACGCGTTCATTTACAGAGGCAGGATGTTTCTGGAGGGGTACAGAGAGACGGCAGAGGTTCCCACCAGGGAGGGCATGGGAGAGCCGGTGGGGTGGGGGAAGATAAGCATTTCATCCTTCCTTCACACTACTTGTCTGGTTTGAAAAAATTAGTGAACTTCATAATAAAGATTTGAAAATATGTTAAAAGAAAGCCTTGCTAAGCGTCTCATCTTAAACATGAAAAAGAGAAAAGCGAGCAGGTCCCGGGAGAGCCGCACAGGAAGTGCAGGGAGGAGGGCAGTGCCTGCCCGGATCCTGAGAACCAAGACATGAAAGGGAGCCCAGTGGGTGGGGGGGGATTTGCTCTTCCTAGGTCAGCAGGAACCTTCAGGCAGTAAATTTCCTTCTTTCTTAAGCTTGTAAACAAGCAAAGTAAAATTGGCTGTTTACTTTTCCAATGGATTAGTGCAATCCCCTGGTGCATTTCGAGTATACTTGTGAGTGTCCTCAAAATAAATGCCCGGCTCCCTGGGGCTACTGTCGTGTGGAGGTACAGAGACCCAGCTGCCCACCCTGCTCCCGGCACAGAACACGCAGGACGCCCCTAGGGTCCTGCTACCCAGGATGGGCCTGGGGCGAGCAGAGGTGCAGCCACAGCCGGGGGTAGGGGATACTCTCCCAGCAAACCTGGTCTCTGGATGCTTGGGAGCCAGGGGCAGTGGTCATAGGCGGGAGACGTCACCACATCCTGCTCCCCTCTGACACACCACTTCCTGTCCCCAGAACCCCATGCTCTCAGGCCTCCCGTTGTCCACCTGCTGGTTCCTACTCACCCTCCAAGGCCCAGAGTCTCTTCTCACCCCTGGGTGCTTCCTCCTGCGCCCACCACTGGCCTTCATGTGTGCCAGTCTGTCTCTGTCCTGAGACTGTGACATCAGAGACAGAAGAAAATGGGCTCTTCTTCCTTGCGCACAAAAGGGCAGGTGGCACCAGGCTGGGACGTGAGTGTCCTGTTGCATTGTACGCTTGCATCATCTGCAGCAGGGTGCTCAGAGCACAGACCCCAAAAAGCAGTGGCAGTTTCATGGAACCTGTGAGAAGTGCACATTGTCACCCTCCCCCAGCTACAGAAGACCTGTGTGGGGACAAGCCTGGGCCTTTCTGGTGCACTCGTTTGAGAACCTGCTCTGCAAATCTGGTTTCCAAACACATCTGAGGAGTCAGTTAAGATGGTCTGAGGTTTCACCTCTCTCAGCATCGAGGAGTATTCTTTGAGACTTTACTGTCCTCTGAAGAGACAGTCAGGAGCCCCCAGCATGTCTCCTTCAGCATCACACACAAACGCAGTCCTGGAGCCACAGAGAGGAAGGTCATGTCTGCAACAAAATTAACAGCGTTCTTTGACCCTGCCATGTTCTCGGTGGTGGCGGAAACACAGCTCATGAGCACCGCTCCCGTGACAGCTGACGTTCCTGGGCTAGCACCTCCAAGCGCCTCGGACGACAGCCCCACACACGTGTGCAGGCGTGCCCGGGGCTCCTGTCCTAGGTCAGCAAGCGAGTGTCCCAGCAGGGCTGTGGGAGGGCCCAGGAGGGTGCCATTCTCACAGGACTCAGACTTCCGGTCATGGTGGGAGGTGACTGGTGGAAGGCGACTTGGCATCTTCCCACAAGTGGGGCGTTGCTGCTTTCGAGGTGGATCCTGGGTTGCAAAGTGCCCTCCTCCCAACTTACCCTGGCGCCGCCACAGTCTGATGTTTAGTATGCCCTGACTGACAGACAGTGGGTTGTGATGAATAAATTATCTAAAACCTATTTCTGTTTCCTTGTTCGCAGTGAAAACATGGCCTTGACTATGTTTTTCCCAGAGAAAAGAGGCTCTGGTTAGGACTCCCGGTGCCCATGGTTTGTGGGGGAAACCCTAGCCCAATGCCTGATGGCTCCGGAGACCAGGCAGCTGAGGCACTCACAGGGGGCTCTGGGCTCTGCTGCTGGTGTAGGTGGCTCAGCCAGGATGACGGGGCACATTCCAGGGCTGGAGAGCAACAGTCGTTCTGGGTATTTGTCCCTGCTGCTACTGCTGCAGGCTCCCCCGGCACCCGGGCTATCACTCAGCATGCTTATGGGCTGTCGTTCCAGCCCAAAGCTGGACCCACTGCCCAGGCCCTTTCTGAGCCTGGGACTGCAGGCTGGGAGCTGCGTGTTCCTGCTCTCACCGGCTCAGCTCCCAGAGATCCTTGTCCTCAGGCAGTTCAATAGCTGATGCTGTGTTCCCTGAGGGACAGGCTGCCAAGCGGTGGTGGCCTCACTAAGCCTAACTTAAACAGCTAATGTTTTAAGTGAAACTGTCCCTACTCTGAGGCTGTGGTCCCCACCAGGGGAGATCCCCCTCAGATCATATTTGGGACAGTCCAGAGACCTTCCTGATGGTCACAGCTGGGCAGGGCAGGGCAAGAAGGGCTCCTGGCAGGTAGCGATCGAGGTCATGGGTGTCGACAAATGTCACGCAGTCCCAGGACAGCACTGTGCCCATCGCTTTGCCCCAGGTGCCCCCCCCCCACCCACAGTAGGCGGAGCAGCCCCAGGGCATGTTCGTCTCAGCAGTCGTTCCCTCTCTGCAGGGAGGGTCCCAGGACCCCTCCAGCTAGAAACCAGGAGGCCAAGAACCAATCAGAAAGCTGAGGCTGCCATGTGCTGCCAGGTGAGCATGAGAAAGGGGAGGCTCTGGCCTTAGCAGCCGGGCTGCACTCAGAGGAGGGGTTTCCTCCTGAGTCTGGACTCCGTCGTTTTGGTGCATCACCATTAGTCCAGTATGTGCCTCAGAAATTTGAAACAACTTTTGATTTTGGAGAAAATAAAAAAATTGGGTTTCAGCTCCAAAGACAAGCCCTCAGAACATGACATGTTAAAATATATTTCATTTCTTACTTCTTGGTGGCCCAGGGGGCCTGTTCCTAGAAGGCAGCGAAGCTGACAACAGCTGCCTCTTCCCCACAGTCACACGGGTGACATGGTGGCTCGAACATGCTCAGAACTGCGCCAGCTGCGTGGGGACGGTCCTTGCGGAGCTGAGAACACGCGGGGCGTAAACAAGCACCGCTCAGGTGGCCTCACGTAAACGCACAGTGACCTCCCAGGCTGCTGCTACATCCTTTCTCCCCTGAGGGCAGATGAAGGGCTCATTGGTCATCGGTGGGGGCCACAAGGTCACCGTGGAAGGGAGGCTCCTGTGGGGGGGCCAGGGGGGACTGTTTTCACTGTTCTGCTCCATCCAACGGGGTGTTCACTGAAGGCTGCTTACCTGTGCAGGTAACATGCACTCTGTGCTCCTTATGAAACAGCAAGAGAATGGAGAAGTGCAGTCAACCTCGGAGCTCACCCTTTCTGCCTTCCTTGTAATAGTGGGTGTACATTTTTTAAAAAATAAAAGTAATTTATAAAAGTTTCTACAAGAAATAGCTATGCCCCTCCTCCCCCATGTATACCTTGGCCTCCCCAGCTGGAGTCCCAGCCCCAGCAACTCAGGTGTGGCCCCCAGTCCAGCATGCATGGCCTGCAGCCTCCCCCAGCACACATGTTCACTCAGAGTGAGCAGTGTTGGCAGGGTGCTGTACACATAACCGGTCCCTGTGTCCCCACAAAGCAGGGTCTGTCTGGGCTGCAGTGGCATCGTCATGACGTGGGGCCCAGCTCTGCTGTCCCTCTGCTTCTGTCCTCTGCACAGAGGTGGCCTGCTGTGAACACATCCCTTCCTGGGGATGAGGAGACGAAGGGACAAGCCTGGGTAGATGCAGCAAAAGTCAGGAATGGGGAGTCAGACGTTAAGAGTCCCATCACGGACTCGTCAGTTCTCTTCACTGAGCTAAAATGCAACCTTTACACGGTTCCATGTGGGCCTGTTCTGGGCTTTCTCTTCCGTGGCTCTGTCTGTCTGGCTTCCCTAATTCCGTTCAATGCATTTAATATCTGGTACTGCGAGTACTTGCTCATTGTTCTTCATTAGAAAACTATCTTCTGCTCTCCAGGTGCACTTCTGCCCGCCCGGCGTCACGTCCACGAGTCCAGTGCCATCCCCATCAGGGCAGCCCCACTGGCATTGACTCCCTGGTTCCTTAGGGAGAACAGACACCTTCCGAACCCTGTGAGGGGTTACTCAGACCTCATGCCGCGCGTTCTCTTGCATGGTACATGATGACAAATAGGCCACCGCACATGGGCAGTGACAGGGCACGGGACCTGCAGAGTGCGCCCCTCCATGCTGTGACGTGCTCGTGCATCCGTGTCGTTGCGCAGCCCAGCCTGCTGGGATGTGACTCACAGCTGGCACTCTGCTCTGCTGCCCGCTACCTTGATGACACACACCCCGGGCCTGCTGGTCTTCTGTCTTGGTCCTTCCTCCCCGTTGCCTCACAGACAGCCCTGCTGGCAGCACCAGAGGCCACGTGTGACTTGGCTGCCAAACACAGTCCCCTTTGATGCAAGCACGCAGGGTCGACTTCTGCCAGACTCCCCGCCGGGTCGGTGCTGTGCGGAGTGGCTACGAAATGTCCCGCCGAGCGAACGTTGGCACCGTTTCTCCAGGGGAGGAGGGGCACTCCTCCCCGCGTGCCCCAGCCCTTTGGAGTGTGCCAAACGGTACATGTGTCCAGAAAGGTGCTTCCCGCAGTGGGGTTGTGTTACTACTTGTGGTTCGAAGAATGACAGGGCCCAATCCACTGTGCCCCTCACCTAGGGATGTCTCATCACCTAGAGGGCAAGTGCTCCAGCTGTCTCCAGAATGATAGGGACAGTGGGGACAAGCAAGGGCAAGGGCCTCGTGCATCCCCTTCACAGTGAGCTGTGTCTTGGGATGAGCACAGAGCAGTTCCAGACACATGAGCAGGGAAATGGTGCAGAAAGCGTGTCCCTTAGTCAGTGAGGGACAGCTGAGCCTTGGTGGCAGGGGCGGGAGGGTGATACTGAGGGCCCAGTAGTGGGACACAGGGAGGGAGACCCTGTAGTTGGAGTGAGCACGAACCAAGCCCGGGGCAAGTGTGGACCTGGTGACACAGCAGAGCAGCGTGGGACCGGATTGACCTGTGACAGCCCCTGGCCCTTGCCCTCCTGGTCCTTGCTGTCAATGACAACTTGGGACCTGTCCCACAGCTAGGCCTGTGTGCTGTACCCTCTCTGACACACGAGGCCTTGGCAGCAAGAGGCCTCAGGTATGAGTCACACACATCCTCTGTTTTCTTCCAGAACTACACGCAGTACATCCCCCTGTCTATCTACGACCTGCAGACGTGGATGGGCAGCCCGTCAATATTCGTCTATGACTGCTCCAATGCCGGCCTCATCGTCAAGTCCTTCAGGCAATTCGCCCTACAGAGGGAGCAGGAATTGGAGGTGAGGCTCTCGAGTGCCCAGGGCTATGTCCTCAGGCTTGGGAGGGGTGCTATGGCAGGATGTCGGGATGCTTTCCTTGGTGCTCCCTGCCCTTCTTGAGTAGGACATTCAGCGACCAAGAACTTGGGAGACACGTGGAACAGCTGATGGGCTTCTTTCTGCATTTCATTTTACTCAGTATCATTGTAAATCCAAATGTGAGTTGATAACATTAACAGAGTTGATTGGTGTTCTATTGTCAGAGCTAAGTGTAAAAGTGAACCAGAATCATTTATTTGGGGAGAAATGGACCTACATCTCACTCGCATTTTTGTTAGCCCCCAATTTTCTTTTCTGTTCTAAACAAAAACAAAAAACCAAAACAGAACAAAACCCACCCACTCAGCTACATATAGAAAACAAGCCAGAACAGTTGCCACCGTGGTGTCCGTGGACACCAAAGAGCTGCATGGAGCTCTGACTGGGGGACGCAGCCCACCGGGTGGTTTTAATTAGCACTTGATGTTGAAGCAAACAGTGAATTCCAGAGAAGTTAAAGGGGCGGTCTCAGTTATGAGCCCCCATCCCGCTGCTGCACGAGAGAGAGAGGTGAGAATAAATACTCTACAGCCCAAGGGTCGCAAAGCAGGAAATTCTCAACTCAGGAGCAGAAACGGTCCCCAGTGTGCATTACTGCAGGTCGTGCTCAACCTCTCCAACTTAAATGGTGCTCAGCTCGTTCTCGTTTCATCAGCGCATGTCGCTGTCATTCAGTTTAGTATTTTATAGTTTTAAATTAAGTCCTCATACACAACGTTGCGTAAGAGTGAGAAACATAATGCCTTTTACTCTTGAAATGGACCCAAGGGCCGGAAGTCATCATCATCGCCATTTCTGCATCCTGTCACAGGAGAGGGCAGATCTCAGTCCACCTGGGGAATAGGTCATCTAGTGGATCTAATGAGCACTAAAAACACAAAGCACCAGGAGGCAATTTGCCTTGCCTCGCATCAAGTAATAAATACTGCAAAGGAATTTTTACATTTATAATATGCAAATAAAATGCCAAAGAACCCTACCTGATTTTTATACCTATTTTGTAAGTTTCTGGGTGGTTTAGGAGAGACAAGTGTGTCATCCTCAGTTACCTGGAGCGTGCGCACCACTGCGCCCGCGGCCCCCCACCCCCCACCCTCCACAAGGGCAGGTGCTTCTGTGTCCTTCGTGCACTGTGACTCTCGACTCTGTGCGAACGTCCTTTCTGTGCTGCCAAGGATTAGTCAGCCAAAAATCTATTCATTTCACTGTGCAACAAAAAAGATTTCCAGGCATCTTTTTGAGGGAAAAATGTTTAACTGACTAAGTAGGTCCTGATAGAGAAGAAGAAATGAAAATCTGTTATCCGAAGTGGTAGATAGGTGTGGCCCTCACAGTCACCCACGTGTCTTAGAATCAGCTCTGACTGCATCTCCATTCCTTTTTCGATCACAGTGCAGATGAGCCTCGTTTTTTCCGTGGCACCTACTATTGTTGGCTGTTGTTCACTTGTCTTGCATAAACAGCAGAAATTAAAATTGGCTCCCAGCTCATATCTTCATATGCATGTTAGTCATTTTATTATCTGCCATCCTCTGTGGCCTCTTAGCTTGTTCTTTTAAAAAATTCCCACATTTTAACATTTTTATTGAGTAGATGATAACATGAGAACTGAAAGAAGTTGGTGGGTCAGTTGTTTATACCAGTGTTTAAAAAATCGAGGACAAAAATGATTAAATGCAAGAAAATGGTCACAGTGTGGGCGGTTTCCCTCCCCCGGTGTTCTGTTCCCAGCCTGCTCTCTGGTCAGGCACAACAGCCAAGTCCCTGTCTCCCTAATGTTCTCTGCAGGTCGCTGCCATCAACCCCAACCACCCACTGGCCCAGATGCCGCTGCCCCCATCAATGAAGAACTGCATCCAGCTGGCAGCGTGCGAGGCCACTGAGCTCCTGCCCATGATCCCTGACCTCCCGGCTGACCTGTTCACATCCTGCCTCACCACCCCCATCAAGATTGCCCTGCGCTGGTGAGTGGCTCCCTTCCCAGGGCTCCCCCCTGGGGCCTGAATCACACAGGTCCGAGGACTCGCCCCGAGTGTGAAGTGCCCAGGTCTCAGATGTGAGCTCTGCACCCCGGGTGGATACTGGGCTCTAGCAGAGACTTAGGGCTCCTCCGCCGTGGGTCGGTTGCGTGTGCGATGTGCCTGTGTTCAGTGTGTAGGTGTCATAGGTGGGACTAAGACTGGGCGCACTGGCAAGTGAACTTCCTTCTTGAAAAAAGAAAAGGCTGTCATGAAAAGAGAAGTCATTTAATTCCTTGTTTGAGTGGAAGTATAACCTTCCAATTATTGTTAAGAACTTTAAAGGAAAATCATGATTAAAAATGATCATGAATTTTTTTTACCATCATTCTTTCTGGCAGTTCAGAGTCTGTGAATGTGACTGAGGAAATGCAGAGGGCGTTCCAACACAGTGGGACCTACATGTCAGACCGTGCACCCCTGGCAGGGCTCACGGCGGGATGCGCGTTTCCTGCTTCAAATCCCACGTTCTCCCTCACACTATCCTGCTGATCTCTTCATCCCTGCTCGTCTGGTTTGTGGCTTGCTGCAGAACTTCTGTGCAGTAGCCATCACCAGCTGGAGGGTGGCTAGCCCTCTGTGAGGCGTGGGCACCGGGTGCTCACTGCCCCGGACAGCCCGGCAGATCCTTCCCCATAGCCCAGGAGAAACTGCCAGGACAGGTGTGGACTCCGGGACTTTTTCTTTGCCTTCGACTAAGTGGCAGACTTATGATGAGACATCTGTGAGAGACTGGAAAGAACTCCGGTTCCTTGTGTGCTTGGGAGCTGCCGTGAAATAGACGCTGTCGCATTCTGCAGCGCAGTCGCACTGTGTTTGTGAAAGTGATGGACGTCATTTAGGGTTGAGTAGAGGTCAAGAAACTTGTGGCCTTTTAGTTAAGTATCGGAATTTCAAGGGGTTTAAATGTTAACAATGCAGCATTGCTGTGTGCTGGTCAGCTCAGAACGTCATGCCTGGTTCACCCGGTGAGAGGTGGCAGCAGACCCCACAGTGCAGCGGTGTGGGCCTGGCCACGCGGGGGTCTGTGCCGGTTCGGTTCAGAGCCTCACTGCAACTGTTTCTTCGCTCTGTTTTTTCTTGAAAACTCAGCCAAGAATCAGTCAGAATAACCTGGGAACATAAATGCTTGCTAGTTTTCATTGACGGGCTTAATCACTTGTTCCCTCTCGAGTTTTCTAAAACACGTCTTTGCTAGAGGGCAGGCTTTCTGCCTTCTCTTTCAATGCTCTGTTGTGAACTTGTTCTGAACTTGTTCAGCCTCTTTAAAAGGAGCAGATAAAATGACTCTGCTTTACTTGTTACGTTTGAAGACGAAGTCCAGGGGCCTCTCCAGGATCAGTGCAGAGATGCTGGAGGATAAAGCTGTCCTGCTCTTTACTTTGCCACGGTATCACAGTCTGTGTCTCAGGCCTTAGCAGAGGGAGGTTTAATGCGGAATTTAAACGGTTTCTTCTCTAGAGGCGTTCAGTGTGGCCCTCGCCATGACCTGGCCCTGCATACACCCCAGGGTGCCTCCAAGTTAGTTTCAGAATCTGTTCACTTATGTAACCTGTCACGCGCCCACCTTGAAAAAGTACTTTTTCTCCCCAAAGTAGACGATGTGCTCTCACTGTTCCAGTCTCCTGACGTGCACTCAATTAAGATGAATATCATGATGTTTTGTAATAGAGCTCCTTTGAAAAAGTGGACATGCAAACACCTGATTTATGCTACTGAGAAAGAGAGTTGACGCAGACGGAGTGGCATGGGCTGCTGAACCACCCCGCCACCCCGCCCCACCCAGTCCTCGGGGTGCCACAGGAGAGCTTAAGATTGATGGGTCTTACAATGAGTCCCCTCAACAGGAAGTCAGAAATGGAGTGGAACCTTGGGGTTGGCTGAGGCCATCAGGGAAGAGGGGCAGGCTGAGGGGGGCTTTCTGGTTGTGCATGTGGCCTGCTTCCCCGTGCTCAGACAGGCACAGCTCAGGCAGGAGGATGGGAGAGGGAGGAAAGAAGGCTCCTCATGGATCAGCAGAAGCACTGCCCAGGGAGGGAACCTCTAGCTGAGGACAGTGCATACTCAGGGCATGCCAGAGACGAGGAGGAAACGGGTAGTTAGGGAGACCGCAAAGCTGGAGGTGTGGAGCACGGAGACTCGCACTGATGAGAGAAACGGTCTTCCAGGACATGGCAACTGTGGACGCTGTGGAAGGACAGAACAGAGAGTGGGCTTGAGGGTGGGTTCTCACCAGAGACAGAATTAGGGTGTGACCATCTCAGGTATTTAAGATCTGGATCGTGAAAAATAAATACAGGTTTCAGTACATGACAGATACCCACCAAGAGAAAGGGAACAGAATGTATTGTTTTCACACAAGGAGAAGAAACTTCTCTCCCATAGAAGGTAGAAAAAGGAAGCATGGCAGATCAAAAATGGAAAACGCAGTGGCCCAGATTAAGTTCTGAAATAAAAGGGATTCTGTAACTGCAAATGAGTTGAAGCCACCTGGCAGAGGACGGCGGCCCCTGTGCCGGTGGAAGCACCCTGCCGCAGCCACCTCGCCTGTCCCAAGCCGAGTGCCTGGGGGGTGGAAGAGGCGGAGTCCGGCCGAAGGAGAGTCTGAGATGAAGACATGGGAGGGACGCAGGGAACGCTGCGTCTGTTCAAAACATCAGATCGAAAGGACGCCACGTGGGCAGAGAGGAGAGGAGACGCTGAGGCGTCAGGCAGGTAAAGGGTGGAAAACAGTGGAGTTCCATCGCGGGGCTCATCAGCCCCTCGCACGGAGGCGTTCGGGCCGCAGGCGCGCACAGCCGGAACACACACAGTTCGGGCCACGCGGGCGCCGCTGTCCAAGGAGCTGCGCGGGCGGCAGCTACGGTCCAGGCGCACGTCTGCGTGGCGGTCGCGGGCACTGCCCCTCTGCGAACGCGCCCCGCAGAGAAGCCGGAGAAGCCGGAGACGCCGTCCCGAGGCTGGGAAGGAGGCGGAGGCCGTCGGTGGGACCAGAAAACGACCTCAGTCGCCTGTCGCACCTCGCTGATCCTGCCGCTGACACGACGCAGCCCGGCGCCCCGTCCCCGCGCAGGCGCCCTCGGAGGGGCGGGCCCGACCCGGCCACAGTGGGTGGCCCAGGGCGCCCGGGTTTCGGTAGCGGGCTCCGGTAGCGGGCTCCGAAACGCGGGGCCGCCCTGTCAGCCCGGCCGGAGAAGCCCGCTGAACGCCGACAGAAGCAAGGCCGGAATCGATGGAGCAAAGCAAACGGAAGGGACACGGACCGATGGCAGTTGTCTACACTCCAGCCAGAGCGGTCGGGACAAGAAGACACGAGTCCCCCGTCAGAAGCGCCGCAGGGCGTCGCCACGGAGCCCAGGGCACTGGGGGCTGCCGCGGGGACCCTTCAGAGGCAAGCCCTGGCGGCCCACAACCCCTTTCCCACCCGCGGGTGAACACCGTGTCAGGCCCGCGCGCCCGTCACGCGGGGGCCGGAGACGCTGTCCTGCGCGTCGGCCGGCCGCCCCGACTGCTCATCGGTGAGCGGAGACCGCCGGCCCTCAGGCCCGCGCTCTCAGATAGCAGGCGGGGGCACCCGCGCGTCCCTCACCTGAGGCCGGGAGTCCCGCCGAGACTGTGAGGAGGGGAGCAGGGAGAGCGGCCGGCTGGCCTTCCTCGGGAGGCCGGGAGAAAAGGCTCTGCACACGAGTGCTGACCCCGCGAAGCGAGGAGGGTGTTCCGGTCACGTGCTTGCCCAGGCCCCGCCCACAGGGGCCGCGCCCACAGGGACGTCAGCGCGCAGGGCCGGTGAGTCCTGCAGGCGGAGACATTGATGCTCTGCGGCATCTGGGCGTCTGAGGGCGTACTGACAGGGCCGCGCCCGGCGGGGACACACCCACGCGGCAGACGAGGGCGCAGCCGAGGACACCTGCAGCTGACACGGTACTCCAACCGTGGGAGCGGGGCACGCTCCCTCCCAGGAGTGCGCCCATGCCGGGCTGTCCCTTGCACCGCTCCTGTCAGAGCCCCTGTGAGTCACCGGCCAGAGAGCAGAACCGCCGCGCACGAAGCGACGATTGCCGTGGAAAACCGCGGGGCGTCCGGCAGACGTCACCGGGACCGGTAATGCCCTTTAGCAGGTTCCAGGACGTGAGATCAGGATACCCAGTCAGTTGCGTTTCTGTGGAATGCAATGGGGACAAACAGCAGGAAATTGAACATTTTAGAGCATGCTGGAGTTGAGGTTCTGGAGTTCTTGGGGGTGAATGTACCCGGGGCGCTCAACACGTGGACAGCGGGGACAGGGAATGCACGGCAGCCCCTGGGGCAGCGGTGTGCGGCTTCTGGCAGCACTGGTGCTCGCTCGGGGCCGCCCGGCCCGCTGCTGTGAGCGGCGAGAGGCGCGTCCACACGAGGGTGCTCGCCCTGTGCAGACAGCTGCATCCGTGGCGTCTGGCCTCGACAGTCGCTCGGCTGGGCGGACGACCCCTTGCAGAAGGCCCGTACTTTTAAAGTCGTGTCTGCTTTTATTTCTGTAACACACCGGCTGGCCCTGCCCCAGGCTTGTGTAATCATAAGGGGGAACGCTGAGAACGATGTTTACAGAGCTGCTGCCTGAGTATTGACCCATCTGACCAAGTTGCGGGCACCCAGGGCCTTTGGAAAACTAGCCTTGTTATTTTTGGTTTGTGCTGGGGATTATTGATCTTGGAGTGATTCAGAGCCGGCTCGCACTCCGTCTTTCCCTCCCGTGTGTATCTGACGGGAGAACCGAGGGCTGCATGGTGGCGTCTCGCTGGGCGTTGAGTGAAGCCCAGGGCCGGGTGGAGCGGTGGCCTCCCAGGCAGAGGACACGTGAGGCTGGTTAAGTGCCGAGAGGCTTTCGTGTGCGCTGTCCGTCAGGAAGCTCGGCTGGGTCTGCAGGGAAGGAGGGATGGGGCTCATGTGAGATCAGATGGGGGGGTTCTTCGCCGGGTGGGGGAGTTTCCGTTGCTGCAGTTGTCATTCTGTTGTAGGGGTGAGGGACTCGAGCAGGTGTGGATGCCTAGAGGAAGGGACCTCACAGCGGAGGGCTGGGAGCAAGTGGCATCGTGTCCGTGGGCTCGTTGCCATGGATTTGGTGCGGTGAGATTTCTCACAGAGAGAGTGTCAGCCACAGGGAGGGCCAAGAGCATGTCCCTGGGAGAAGGCACGTCTGCATCGGGGGAGGGGAGCCAGCCAGGCAGAGGGCATCGAGAGGCAGCTGCAGAGCCTGGGGCGGAAGGAGGGTCCCCTGGGAGAGGGTAACGAGGCCTCTCCAGGGCCGAGGACTGGGAGAGGGCAATGAGGCACTCCCTCATCCCTTGACAGCCCCGGAGCTGCTGCTGGAGCAGCATCAGAAGGCGGAGGGTGGGCTGGAGGAGGGGAGGGTGCTCCTGCGCAGCGCAGTGGTCAGGGTGAGAGGGCGGGCACTCTGCAAGGGTGCAGTGTCAGAGGGAGGAGGGGGCTGTGGGCTCCAGTGGGTCGCTCCTTATGTGTTCTCATCTCCAACAGGCTCAGGTTGGTAGCCTGGAAGGCAGGCGTGTTGCAGAGGAAAGGTGAAGGCAGGAGGTGATTGAGGAGGGTGCGTCAGACCCCAGATGTCCGGCCAGCATCAGGCACTTTAACTCCTGGAAGAAGCAGGTGCACCTCGAAGCCAGAGGCGCTGTAGGAGGCCACAGGGTGTCCCAAGGAGGCGGGCCATCTGCGAGGTTGGCGTGGGTCCCTCCCCATAACCTCTGGCAGCGTGAGGCCCTGGCAGCCACAGACGCAGGAGAAAAAGTATAAGCACCGCAACTCACACAGCCCAGGAGTCCGGCCGCTCTGTGGCTGGGGGGGTGCAGGTTTGTGCGAGGTGGCAGTGGCCGAGGGGGTCCTGGACTGGCGAGCTGGAGCGACAAGCCAGGGCAGCTCAGACAGGAGGAGCAGCCCTGGGGTGCCGGACGCAGAGAGCAGTGAGGACCCTGTAAGGATCCTTGGGGTGCGCTGTTCTGGGCCTGGGACTACGGGGCCAACGTACAACCTTCACACCCCTGGAAACTTTTGGAGAAGTTGACAGTCAAGGCTGCAGAGTTGACCTTCCCCAACCATGGAGAGGCTGGTGGGGCTGCCGAGGGGGTGGGCTGGGCAGTGAGCATTCACCGGGTCCTGTCTCCGAGCACCCTCCCCCGAGGTATCTCTCGTTGCTCTTCTCATGGATTAGCAACTTTACCAGCAGGCGTCTTTGCTGAAATTCATGACAAGATGTAGGATTCAGGTGTCTTCATCATGAGCCGTTTTCATTGGAGGACAGCGTATCTTCATCCCCCTCTCCATTCCTTATCAACTGGGGTCCGCCCTGCTGCACACAGCTGGTGCGGCCCTGACCGGGGCCTGGGCCTCCCACAGGACAGTGTCACATGCCGCGTGCCCTCCCTCACTGATCACGTGGACAGTTCATTGACCCGCACTTCGTGCGTTGTCTATACTACGTGCTGCCTTCCTCCAACAAAGGAAACTGGAGACAACGAGAGGTTATTAAGAAAATCACAAGGAAGAGAAAACGCACCCAGAGTGCTGTCGTGTGTACTGGCAAACTCCACGTTCACCCCACGCGGCTCAAACCTGTGCTGCTCGACGGTCAGCTGGACTCCCTGGTCAGCTGTGCCCTGTGCTGTTGTTTCCATTTGAGCCCCCTCCCCCCACCAAGTAAAAGACAGGAAAGAAGACGGGGGAGCTGGGGGCCACGGGAAGACAGGCGACAGGGATCACACTCTGGAGTGCACAGCTTGGAGAGCGCTGTCCCCAGTGTCCTCAGGCATCTGCCATTCCTAGTCACTCAGGGACAGGACAGTGCGAATGAGTGGCCAATGTTCACATCTAAGTCACAGGCGTGGCCAAGCCAACAGGCCATAGGTCATCCCACCTGCACCCCACCTGGTACCCCAGGAAGAGGCTGCAGTTTCTTTGAAGCCCTGTGGGGACACCGGTGTCTCATTTCCTGGGAGTTGGCTCCGCTCAGGCTCTGTCTCACGCTGTCAGCCTGTAGAACTCACTGTGACCTGAGGCACACGGGGCCTGTACTGGGTGCCCTTTGCCATGCCTGGCCCCTGCCTCAGTGCCTGGGTTCCCCCACTGGTGGGGTAGGACCGAGGTCAAGAGTTCCTTAGGGCCCCTGTCCACCTCCTTGTCATTCTGCTCTGCAGTGTCACCCGGCCACTGCTCAGGAGTGTCAGCAGAGGGTGAGGGGCCTCATTCTATTCCCCTCAAGGTTCCCAGCTCTGTAACAAGGTATGGCAGAATGTTCCAGAAGTTGTTTTAAATTAGTGGGAGAAAATCTATTCAGTAAGGGGGAAAATAGTATTTATTTCATTTTTGTGAACTAGTTACAAGTTAAGATGTTTTGTTCCTTTTAGTCTCAGTAACCCTGATTTTACAGGCACATTACCCTCCTTTTGTGATTGTGGAGGAATTCTGTAACCCCCAGACTGGGGCACTTAGAATGTGCAAAACTGCAGTTTCCCAGGGCTTCCCTTCCTGACAGTTCTGCCTGTCAACTTGACCTTAATTACACTCCTGAGGTGGTTGCAGGTCTTTCGAAATCGGACTCTCCTGGAGAGCTGGTGTCCGTAGCTCAGCATTCTCCAGGTGGGACACTGGGAGCGTGTGTGGCCGAGTCAGGGATGCTTGGCAGCCTGCCTCCTGCAGCCTCGCCCGGGCAGCCTGGTGTGGGCCTGGCCCTTGCTCTGGACATTGGAGCTTCCCCTGGTAGGTAGTGTGCACACATACACACACTCATACAAATACAGAAGCGCACATATATATGTGCACACAGAGACACATGCACTTACACACAGAGATGGGCACACACAGATGCTGCACATACTCAGACACTACAGATGAGCTCATGATTGGGGCCCTGCAGTGCAGTAAGAGAACAATTAGCTTTGGACAAGTGAGATTCATTCCAGAGCTGCTTTGATGGCTTTCTATTAGACTGCCTATTAATATAATTCATCATCTTAATAGGCGAGTGGAGAAAAGTTACTTGGTAAAATTAAAAATGAATTTTAATAAAAACTTACAGTAAGACTGGAAGAGTACTTCCTTTGCAGAACAGAGATTTTCTTGCAGGCGGGGAGCCGCCCTCACAGGCTGAGCTTCCACAGTACATCTCATTAATGTAATTCGAGCTACAGGAGGATGCTCACCAACCTTGATTCGCCCAGCCAACCGCTCTGAAATGTACTCAGTATGATATTTGGACAAGACAACAAAACGAAAGGTATACATGTTCTAAAGGGAAGACAAATTTACATTTTTATGTGTGATCTGAATTTCAGCTTTGCAAAAATGCCCATGAAATGCAGTGGAAAAGCGTTGGGCACAGTGGCTGGTTAGTAAACAAACTCGCACACACAGATCAGAACCTGAACATCAGAGTGGCTGCCGCCGGTGGGCGGGTGGGAGCAGACTTGAGGAGGGACACCCATGGGCCCTTCAGTCTTTGTCATGTGCAAGTTTGTAATCCAGTGGTGTGGTGTTTACTTGATTATTGAACTCACATCTACATCTTGTGTGCTCTCCATGTGCCGTTTTTTACATCAGAAATAGCCAGCAAGGAAATTCTGGGAGGAGAGGAAATTTGCAGCAGCCACAGGAACAATGACATGAATGTCAATGAGCTAAGAGAGAAGGTCCCCTTAAACCTGGCTGATTGGTGGGAATAGAGAGACTGGCCATGCTCTGACACGGTGAGGTCCAGCCAGGGAGGGCTAGAAATTCTCCCTGAATTAATCTGTAAATTCCTGAATTAACCCGTAAATTTAACACAATATTGAGAATGTGATTTGATTTTTATTTTTAAAGATTTTTATTTATTTATTTTTAGAAGGGGGAAGGGAGAAAGAGAAACATCAATGTGTGGTTGCGCCTCTCATGCGCCCCCTACTGGGGACCAGGCCCACAACCCAGGCATGTGCCCTGACTGGGAATCAAACCCGTGAGCCTTTGGTTCACAGGCCGGTGCTCGATCCACTGAGCCACACCAGCAGGCTCTGAGAACATGATCTTAATAGCCAGCTAGAGGAATAAGTGCTTGAGAATAGCCGTGAAAATAAAAGAAAAAAAAACATTTGTGAAAGAAAACTTGCCCTGTCAGTTATGAAAACACATTTTGAAGGTACAGTTGGAATAGGCATTTAAGGTATGCAACAGATAGAGAGTTCCAGAAACAATCTGTGTGTGTAAGAACTCATCATTCGGAAAAGGAGTGAATTACTTAATACCTAGGATTTAGAGCACATGGCAAACCATTCAGAAATTTTAAATCCCTCCCTCTTACTAAGATAAATTCCAGATATACCAAAGATTCAAATCTTAAAAAATAAATCACAAAAGAACTAGAAAAATTATCAACTGGGAGAATTGAAAAATCAGAAAGGAAGTGATAAGATTTTATTTAATGTAAAATTTTAAATTGTATATGGCAAAGAAAAAATTTTAAATAAAATGATAAATTCAGTAAAACTGTAACAGGTAACAAAGGGTTAATTCTGTTAACGTATGAAGCCCTCGGCCTCAGTTAGATGATGAGAACCCCAGCAGAAAAATGCAAAGGGCGGAAAACTGGCAACAAACAAAAGAAAAACACAAAGAACCGAAAAAAATTATGAGCTGGCATGAAGTGTTAACGGTTATCATAGGCTTTTGGGTAATTTTCACTTGTAATTTTCTGTACTTTTCGTTTTACGGTAAATACACTTTTTTATTTAGAAAAAGTTTTTTTAATGTATTCCCATTCTCAGAAACAACCACAGCGCCCAGTAGCCACATGGATCTTTACCAGCTTACAGAACTGAGCTTTTTCAACCTTGATTTTTCCTTATGAAACTCTGAAGCCACGTGCTTCCCAGAGTGGCAGGGGTGAAAAACATACTTAAGCCCTTAGACACCCGTCAACACTCCAAGCCCATCTTGTCTTGTCAAGCACCAAAACCGCGTGTTGGTCCCCTCCCTAAGCCCCGGCGAGGCGGCAATGAAGAAAGTAAGAGAGGTCTCGGTTTTTGCTGGGCTCCTAGATAAACATGAGTGGAAAACAAAACTGTAGTAAAACGTCAGGAGGGATGAACACGCTTTTTAAAAAGCAGGGTAAAGATGGTGGCGGGGGGGGCGGGGGGGTGCGGCCTTCCTCAGGCTGGTCCGAGCAGGAAGGGGTCGAAGTGGAGCAGGGAGACCTTGCAGTTACCCGTGACGGTGTTCCAGGCTGAGGGGCCAGCCAGAGCAAAGGCCCTGAAGAGGGACTGTGCTTGGCATGTTGGAGGGGCAGGGAGTGAGTCCAGGTGGGTGGAGCCCATGAGCGGGCCCAAGAGGGGAGCGGCCAGAGCCAAGTCCCACAGGGCCTCCAAAGGCCTGGGCCAGGACCTGTGTTGCCTTCATGTGTCAGGAAGCCTGGAGAGAGCGCTCAGCAGACGAAATGACTCGTTCCCATGTTTCCATTTCAAAAGGCTTGCTCTGGGTGCCGGGCACAGACTCAATGGGAGGGGTGGGCAGGGGGGCAGGCAAGTATTGCAGCAGAGGCTGTTCTGGAAAACATGAGGGATGCCAGGGGTTGGCCTGGGGCGCTGATCCTCAAAGGCACTGATTCCCTCTCACCCCTGGGGACACTGAGAAGCATCCAGAGCCACTCGGGGTTGTCACACTGGGGTGGGGCTGCAGTTGGCCTCTTGTGGATCGAGGCTAGGGTGCTGCCTCACGACAAAGAATGGTCTGGCCTGAGTGTCCTTCGGGCCTGGCCAAGGGAGTGGGCCTGAGGGCAGGTAGGCAGGAGGAGAGCAGTGGGCAGGTGCCGTGGTACTGACGTGAAGCAGACCCATTCGCCCCCTGTCCGGAAATGCCCTGTTGGACCCAGAGGGTCAACAGTGGCCAGAGGCTGCGTGGGAGCTCCGTCCCCAACAGCGAGCGGTGAGCGCGAGGTAAGTACCAGCTGCCGTGGTGGATGCTGCAGGATTCGTGTCTGGAATTATGTGCCGCCCGTTACTTCTGGTTTGCCTGCTCGCTGGTCTTCGCTGCCCAACCATACTGTCGTGTGCGGGAGAGGAGTAGGCAATGTGGGGGACAAAGCAGCTGCTGGCCGTCCTGGTGCAGACGGAATAGGTGTCTCTGGCTGACACATTGCCTGCAGGTCCCCAGTGGTGACCCGATAGTCGGCTTTGGCAGCTCCACATCGTCAATATTTTAAAGTTCCATAAGGTTCCCATTTCTAATTTCCTGTGTAATGGAACTTTGCATTTTCAGTGGATTTACAATGTTTGTTTCCCAGTCTGTAATTTAGTTACTTTTTTACACTTAAAGTCTTTGTCTCCTAATTCCAAACTCCGGTCAACTTTTTATTGCCTGGTTGTCCTCCTGATTTGAGGTAGGCTGCTCTCCATTGTGGACGAGACAGCTCTGGATTCTGCTTCCTTTCTCTGAAGAGTGCTTAGCTCCATTCTCTAGGTGGTTGGACTGACCTTGTGGTGGCTTGGCCGGGAGACTGGCCTCCCTCGGCTCTGCTCTTAGTTCTGGGGTGTGGCTCAGAGCCCTGAAGTGTGGCTGTGAGTGAGGCACGGCCCTCTGGGGTGTCACTGGAGAGCCCCAGGTGCTGACCCAGCCCCGCTAACCTGGCAGGCTGGTTCTGCCTGTTGGCTGCACACTGGCGAGCAGGAGCTGAACCTCTGCTCAGCATGCTTGCCTTTCGCTGCTGCTTCCGGATCTTGGGATCCCGTGTGTGCAGGGCGGGGCTCAGCCCGGGACTCCAGGAGAGCTGGCGGCGAAGTCTGGCTCCCTCCTCCCAAACATGCCCCCCGAAGTTCCTGGCACCTGTCAGTTCTGATGTCTGACTCGCGGCCCAGTGAGGCGGGCGCTCTGGAGCTGAGTGCTGCCTCTGCCCGCGCTGCCAGTTGGGAGTGTGCGAGGGAGCCCTGGGGGAAGCCGACCTCACCTGGAGTGCTGCTTTTAGGGGCCATGCCCCTTCAGTTGCTGCCTGGTGCTTTCAAAGGGCTGTTTTCATGTTTTGTCCAGAGCTTATCATTATTGGCAAGAGGGTTATCTGGTACAAATATTTCTGTCGTTATGGAAATTCACATGTCCCAATCGATAAGGGTCTTAGTGATAAAAGGACAGATAACCGAGTGTGTTTGCAGAGGACTTAGAATAAGACTGGAAAACGCCCTTCCTCCGACCCTTTTCTGCACCCATTTACACGGGACCGCTTCCACCTGCACGTGCGTGGCCCGGGTCGCTGCTGGCAGTGCCATCATAAAGCAGAACGGACAGGGCGTGGCTCGGGGTGGCACTGTCAAGCCGTGTTTCTCGTGCTCTGTGAGTGAGGGACCGTGGCTGCCGCAGCCACAGCCGGGGTGGGAACTGCCTCCGCAGGCTGAGCTGGGCTGGGTCCCGAGCGCGTGAGCCCGCGGGCTGGATGCTCAGTCCCGCCGCTCTGCGGAGAGGCGAGGCCTGCGGAAAGTCTCGGCTCTGACGCTGCCGATTTTGCGATTGTTAAATCATGTGGTGGAGTCACTCCTTGTTGTCTCCTGCACATGTCTTCTGTGTGCAGGGCACCCTCCCCGTGCAATTTCTCAAGAAGGAAAAAAGGAACGTCCTGTCGGCCAGTTTGGTGGAAGCGCCCTGCCAAGGCGCCCGCGGGGCTGTCCTTCCGCGGGCAGCTCTGGGGGCCCGCCCCGGGCGCTCCCCTTCAGAGAGCAGAGCTGCCAGGATGAAGGAAACCTGGCGACGTTTCACCCGTGCCGCCCGCTCCCACTGCCTCCCTGCGGCCTCTGCGGGCCTGTGGCACTTTCCTGTCGGGCCTCCTGTGCGTGTGGCTGACTCTCGGCTCTCTCTCCGCAGGTTCTGCATGCAGAAATGCGTCAGCCTGGTGCCCGGAGTCACGCTGGACTTGATAGAAAAGTAAGTGGGGTTCTCGGGGCTGTGGCGTTCTGCTCAGGGGTCTCCCTTTCTCGCTCTCGGAAGTGCGTCTGCCAGCGCGGGGCCTCCGGCTGGGCGCCGCCGCGGGTCCGAAAGGGCGGCCCGTGCCCCGCGCTGGCCTGCGCTCTGTGCGTTTCTCCGTGTGCTCCCGCGACCGCCCTGGCGCGCGCCGGTGGTGGTGGTGGTGGTGCTTGACCCCGCTGCGCCGGGCCTCGCCGCTTCTTGAATGCGTGTACAGGCAGCTGTTTCCTAGGTCTCGGTGTGCAGAGTCACCGGTTAAAACAGCTGAGGTAGGAAAAGCAAGTCTACTTCTAGGCTTCTCTCCTAGAAAGCACCTTGCCTGTGACCCCGAGGGCGTGTACCAGAATGTCGTGCCCACAAGCCATCGACAGGGACAGGGGTCGATCACAGGATGCTCCTCCCACGGGTGGCAGCCGCCCCTGTGTGACACAGGATGGGCTAGAAGATGCATTGTTAAGTGGGAAAATGGGACCCATGCACGCAGTAGGATGCCGAAGGTCTTCTAAACAGCACACACTGTGCGTGCTCCACAAAGAAGAGGTGGGGACGATGCCCTTCTGTTCGCTCCAGGGAAGAAGGCGGGATTTGGAGAAGGGGAGGGAGAGAGTGTTAGTGACTGAATTTTTTTCCATCTTTTAAAATTTTTTGCAAGAATAAGGGCCTGGAGGATACATGTAAAAATAGACCTAAAGGGAAGAATCAACAAAATATTAGTGGAAACCTGCAAACATCTCCGTAACAGTAGAAACCTGTAAATTTTGGGTGGGTGCACAGAAGCCATGCACCTTGTCCCCGATCTATTTTCAAGCAGAAGGGGCATCGTGGCAGGAAGAGCTGGCCTGACCTTGGCCGGAGCCAGCAGGGCAGTCAGGTGGTCAGCGGCCCCTCTGTTCGAGTTGGCATTGGTCATCACAGGGCCAGCCCCAAGCTGACAGTGACGCAGAGCCTTGCCAGGACGACGATGCGGCCCAGTGGGGTGCAGGGCCACCGTGGGGGGCAGGTTAGGGTCTGGAGGGCAGCCCCTTGCTGGCCGTGACCGAGCAGGCAGGGAAGCTGCTTCTGGGGGCCGAACGTGTCCATGCTGCGGAGACCCAGGCCCTGTGGCCAGAGCAGGGACTGTGGACCGTTCACGGCGGCTGGTGAGGGTGCTGGCTCCCTCGGTGTGATGCGTGCAGTTGCTGCGGGTGTCAGCTTCCCCCCTCATGAGTGTCTGCTGCGGACGCACTGCTCCAGGCGCAGCGTCTGCCAGCTCTCCGCAAGTCGTGAGCGCCGGGGAGTCTGGGGACAGATGGCACTACGCTTCCGAAGCTGCTTGCAGATGCTGAGCACAGTGCGGTCCTGGAGGAGCTCACGTGGGAAATTTAGAAGAAAATGTCAGGTCTGCCCAGCCAGCCGGTCTGCGCGGTTCGGCGCCCTGGCGAGGTTTCGGGGCTCGGGAAGCTGTTCGTTTGCCTTTGTTTCCTCCTCTTCTCGGTCACGCCCGTCCTGTTACCTGACGCGTCTGCCGCCTTGTGTGGGAGATCTCAGAGAGCCGTGTCCATGAAGACTCCAGCACAGCTGCGTGTTATCATAGCTGGGCTGCTCCTCTCCCGTTCACACCGTCCCCGGCTTACAGTTTTCTCGATGCTTTAGTTTTGCTGCTGGTGACCTCAAGTGGGCAGAGCTGCACTCTCCCTGTCCTCCAGTTTCACTGGACCAGAGCCTGGCGTGCGGTGCCACCCAGCCTCGGGGCGGCGCGTGCCAGCAGTCGCAGGCTGTGTGGCAGCTGGTCTCGGCCGTGGCTCTGTGGCCCTCCCCACACCCAGGCCTCCCCTTCGCCCAGCCAGCTCCCGTCCTGTCGCTGACCTGATGTAACGGTGTGCACCTCAACACCCTGCGCACGAACCACACTAGGAAAGAATCCACAAATTGGGCTTCATCAGGAGTTAAAATGTCTGCTCTCTGAAGACGTGGCTAAGAAGGCAGAAGGACCAGCTGGCCGAGGGCAGTGTTTGCAGGTCACACAGCTGGCCGAAGGCAGTGTTTGCAGGTCGCCTGGTGCCCCTGCAGCCGGCCCGTCTGCTTCTGCAGAAGTGCAGGTGTCTCATCTCGGCAGCTGGCTGGAGTGCTTTCTCCATTGAAAAGGAAATGCTGTTATTCTGTGGGTTTTTTTAAAAGATTTTATTTGTTTATTTTAGACAGGGGATGGGAGGGAGAAAGAGAAGGAGAGAAACATCCATGTGTGGTTGCCTCTCGTGCGCCCCCTACTGGGGACCTGCGACTCTGTGGTCCGCAGGCCGGCACTCAGTCCACTGAGCCACACCAACCAGGACTCTGCGATTTACTTTTTAGGTTTTGCCCAGTGTTTCTTGCCGTCTATCAGAAGAAACACTATCGGTGAGCAGCTCCACAGCCCGGCCGAAATGCAGCCCTTCTGTGTTTCCTAGTCTCCCTGGGGCCAGGCCTTCTATGTTCAGAGACTGTTTCATCCATTTCATTATCATTTTCTGGAGGTTTCTGCTCAAAATGCATAGCTCTTGGTTGCGGCTCTCGGTGGCAGCCCCTCCCGGCTGGGGCTGGTTGGGTCTGCACTCCCTGCGTGTGCCCCCCTGGGGCCCCATTAGGACTGTAAGCAACGCAGCCTCAGCCTCCCGCACAGCAGTTCCGAGCTGAGCCGGGCTGTGTGGGAGCCCGCTGACCCGCCCCACACAGGGCCGGCCGGGAGTGTTTCCTTTGTTAAAATGTGTCAGTAGCTGATGTTTGGAGAAGCCAGGGAATGTTTCAAATATAAAATTTTAACAGTTTGAGAGGTTTTAATAAGCTGACCGCACGGTGTGGGTAAAACCGTGGGTGAGCTCTTGGCCCAGGGCGTCAGCTGGGCGACACCCCCGTGTGCCTGTGCCCTCTGAGCTTCTCCGCCCCGAGGGCCACGGCTGCACGAGGGTGACAGAGGGCGTAGTTGTGTGGCCATCCCCTTCCCTGGGACTGTCCCAGGTTCCCTGTGGGATGGTGTGGCTGTCACCTGCAGCCCTGGGGGACTTGTCGTGGGCTTGTTAGTGAAGGACCATGGGCCCAGGCTACCTGGTGGGGGGACTGGTGTTTAATGACAAGTATAGGACCCAACAGAAACTGGCTCTTTTGCTCAATCTTTTGGTCCCATTTCATGGTTTTTATTTTTAAAGATTTTATTTATTTATTTTTAGAGAGGTTGGAAGGGGGGGGAGAGGGAGAGAAATATCAGTGTGTGGTTGCCTCGCACGTCCCCAACCAGGGCCTCCACCCGCAGCCCACGCGTGCGCCCTGACTGGGAATCGAACCGGCGACCCTTTGGTTCACAGGCCTGCACTCAGTCCACTGAGCCACCCTAGCCAGGGCCTGTTTCATAATTTCTGTGGCGGTTCTGGATCCCAAACAGAACCTGAGCTCTGTGCATTCATGGGGGGAGGGGACCCCGTCCACGAGGAAGCGCCAGGGGAGAGTCCCTGTGCTGTCCGGAGCGGTGGGAGCTGGGTGGATGCAGTCAGCTGATGCCCGGGCCTCTGGGGGTATGCAGGCGTCATGCCGCTGGGCCGCCGCTTGGAGCGGACTGACTGCCCTGTGGAAGGGTGCCGGACCCTGGGCTTCCAGTTTTATTCTCTTGTCTCCACTGCCCACACGGACACTCTGCCACTGAGAGCCCTCTGTCACCTGCTGCATGAAGGCACTCTGGTGTCTGTGCCACTGGACCAGGATGACAAGTCCCAACCCAGGGGTGAAATGGCAGTGCAGGTCCACGTCATTGGGCTTAAGTCCTGCAGCTTCAGGGACTGCGAGAGACGCAAGTGGGGCCCGTCCCCCTTCTGGCCACTGCTGCCCCAGCATCCTGTGCACAGTCATCCCGTTGCAGGCCAAGGGTGCTCAGGGCACCACGCCCTCTTGCGGCTTCCATGCAGCTCCCGTGTAGCTGTCCTCTCACGTGCATGACTCTGTGTGCCGAGGCCTCCGGGGTCCACACCCTGCACACTCAGAGGGTGCCCGCTCTGCACTGCCCACAGGCAGCTCCATGACCAGGCTCCAGGCACCAAGTGCAAACCCCACTCGGCCTCTGCCACCGTAGTCATCTGTGCCAAACACGTGTCGTTCAGAGCCTGGGCCTGCGACGAGGGAGGGAGATGTGGGCAGAGTGTGTGAGTGTGTGTGAGTGTGAGAGAGAGAGAGAGAATGATTTAGCAGTCTTCAAAGCTGGGGAGGAATTTGTTTTCTAATTAAGCTGCTATGTCTGGAAGTAAATTACAGTGAACCTTCCTTGAGTGCCCCGATTTCTCATTCTCTCTGCGAACCTCGCGGCCTGATGGAAAGCGTCAGCACAAATCCATATTCCGAGCCCTTGCAGAGCGTAGCGGCAAGATGCATGCTTGGGAATGAAGGGACATTTTTCAGCCCCAAGACCAAGTGAAGAAACACTTAAGCAGCGGGAGACACGTTAGGGTTCTCAGAGGCTCCAGGAATCAGGGACGCCAAACTGGCGCCATGAGGCTCTGAGTGCGCACTGCGATGTCGGGAGGCGTGGAGCAGACCAAAAATTATCCATAATTACCCTCAATTGTGGAAACAGCGCATTTTAAATGGCTCCCAGCCCAGGGTCTCGAAGGCAGTGAGGGAGGGGCCCTGCCCTGCGCGGCTGCAGCTGCGGTGCCGCCTGTGCTGCCCTGGACGGCTCTGGCCCTGGGCCTGGGCTGGGCTCCGACTTTGCCCACTCCGCCACGTTCCCCTGGGGGCCGCGAGGAGAGTGGAGGAAGAGGTGCGCAAGCTGGTGCTTGAGAACCAAGAGCAACCCTGGTCCTTGTGGCTGGAAATTAGGGAGAGTGTTAACAGGTAACACTCACTGAGCACCTACTGTGCGCCAGGCGCCGCGCAAGGCCTTCAGCCATGTTGGCGCTCCTGCCTGCCTGGAGCCTTTCAAAAGGAGCCTGCGTGTTCTGAAATGAGGAAACTGAGGCACGGAGCCCGCAAGCAGCCTGCGCAGCATCTCCCTGGAGTGTGCCGGAGCAGGGTGGGCCGGGTGCTGTTGCCGTCCCCCCGTGCACCGCAGGGAATGGGCATGACGTCTTGTCCTAGAGGCCAGCACAGCACAGGGTCCGCAGGGCTGGTGGCGCCCGGTGGGCTAAGCTGTTGTGATTGGAATTTTGTCTGCTGTCAGCTCGGCGTCGTGCACATGTATTATGTTTGAAAGGAGAGCTATCAAAAGATACTTGTCCTCATTCAAGTAGTGCCTTTGTTTCCGACATAAATACATCACAGCGGCTGGTGGAAGGTGAAAAATCAGTAATTCGTTAGCGCCTGCCACTCGCCGATCCGATGAGCGATGACTCACTGGAGCTGGGTCGGACGTGGAGTGGGAAGGCAAAGCCCGGGAGACCGCGCCGTGGAGAGGGGGAGCACTCGGCGGAAGTGGGCTGCTGCGATGTAGCAGTCACAGGCCCTCCTGCCACCGCCAGCCAGCTGTGAGTGCTGTCCCTGGGGCGCTGTCACCCGCGAGGGGTGCAGCATGAGGGCTTGTTTGTCGGCCTGGCCCTCGTGCGCTAATGCCACTGGGGTTGGCAGGGGCCGTGCGGGGCCCCTGGTCCCCACTGTGTTGGGCACATGCCCCACCTCGGCCACCAGGTGTGTCCTGACTAGCCAGTGTGAGGGGCTCAGCTCGGAGAAGAGGCTGTGGGTTCCTGGGCCTCCGTGGGGCTTCTGTGTCCTGCACAGGGTGTCCCTTCACAGTGGGAGTGAACTCCTGGCCTTTGTTGTCTGATCAGAGCCCAGCCTCAGGGCTCTGCGCTTTCACCACTGCGGCCCTGGGTCCACCTCCTGGCTACCCGGAGCCCTACGCCCCCTCCTGCTGTTTCTGATGGAGGCAGATGGGGCAGCCCTGTAGGGCGTTGGAGTGGGGGCCCGCTGGACATCAGGGTCCTTCCTGGTGGTGGCCTTGGCCCCTGAGAGGGCAGCTCAGCGCATCTGCAGTGACCGCGCAGGTGGGGCTGGGCCTCTTTCACCTGCCTGGGACCAGCGCCCGCCCCGACCTCCCACCTGCCTCTGTGTGGACCTTCCTGTGAGCTGCTCGTCCAGCCCCAGCTCTGGCCCCGGAACGGGCTCCTCTCGTCGCAGCCTGGGGCTGGCTGCTGCTTTTGGGGGCGGGGGCCAGCGTCACTGAGCAGTCCCCCAGGTCTGTGCACTCACGCAGGGCCTACCGCTCCGCCGCCCTTTGACTGGCACTTGTGGGCATCATGCCGATGCGGGTACGGTGCCCAGAGCTCCTGGGGCCAGGTGTGTGTTAGCTCTCTGTCCCGAGGGAGCTGCAGCTGTCACCTCCGTCCTCCACCTCAGATCCTGCCCGCCAGGACACACACGAGGAGAGGGGCATGCTCAGGGTCACAGTGCAGTCTGCTCACGCTGCTGTAGCCTTCCCAGGGAGGGGCTCGCCCCCCTGGCTGGGGCGCTGCGGCCACTGCGTCTTCTGACCTTGAAGCTGATGGCCATGCGTGAGGCGCCAGCTTTGACAGTCCACTGCATGTGGGAGCCATACGCCGGTGTCCTGGGCCTTCCGTTCACTGCTCCGCAAGCGTTGGCCAAGGTCGCCGTGCACTGGGTCCCGCTCTCGGCTCCAGGTGGCAACAGCACGGCCAGAGCCCGTCCTCTCATCGTCCCGACGCTCCAGGTGGCAGAAAGGCCATCGTCTGACTGAATTTACCTCCGAACTTGGGGTTGGAGGTTGGGGGTTGCAGCAGAGGGATGGGAGCAACTGTATTTCTGGAACCCCAGGGTCTGAGCCCACCTGCTGTGTGTTGACTCTTCCTGCTCTTCTGACCCCTGTGGGGTCAGGCAGAGGTGAGCTGACCGTGCCTCCGTGAGGCTATGCAGCCTGCTCAGCGTCACTTGGCTAGGAGGGCTGAGCCTGGCTGACTGCCCCTCCCCCCCACCCCTGCAGCTCAGAGCATGTGAGTCACGGGGCCTCCTAACGTCCTGCAAGTTCACGTGTGGGTCTTCGGAGGGAGGAGAGGTTGGCCTTGGTCAGGGACACGCCAGAAAAGGTCTCAGGAGGGAGGTGGCATGAGCTTTCTGTGTTCAGGAGTCTGGCCTCCAAAGGCAGATTGCTGTGTGGGCATGAGCAAGACGAAGTGGGGGGGTGTCTGTGGTGTGGGAGGCATAACCGGTCATTTGACAAGGACATGGGGTACCTGGGAGGAAGAGGAGGAGCTCATGTCTGTTTAATGCCTGGGAAACTCAGGAAAATTATCCCAGAGGGTCAAAAACAGTAAACACAACCTGCTTGTATTTGGAAACTGCAGTTTCTGTGGTCTTTGAGCAAATTCACAGGAAGAGTCGGGATTTCTCACAAGGCTACGGCAGCCCTGCCTGGCACAGGCAGCGGGTGGCCCTGGCCGTCCCCTCTGTGGCCGTAAGGATAGGGGCCAGCTAAGGCCGCAGGGGAAGGTGGTAGCATCCTCTGTGAAATCGGGGAGGTGGGACGTTCAGGCTCACTGCAGAGGAGGCCTGCTCCCCTCCACTCGACCTCCACCCCCCGCCTTCCTCAGACCAGCGTCTCCCGGGCGCTCCCTCCCCAGCGAGGCCGCCCCAGCACGCTCAGGAACACTGCCCAGCGGAGGCGTCTCCTGCCCACCTCCCGGGACTGTAGTTCCCAGGAAATGGTCTGACACTAGGAAGTCGGCTTGTTCAGGAATCGCTTCAAAAATAAACTGAGGCTCAGATTTACTTCTCGGGGGTTTTGGAACCCTGCGCTCCTTAATGAAGAAGAGTCTGTTTTCCTGGGTCGTGAACGTGTTGGGCGAGCCCATGGCAAGTCCTGCGCTTCCTTCCCTTTGATCCGGCGTCTCCCTGTGAGGTTTCTTTCCGCCTCCAGCGGGCTCCTCGCCGTGCCTGGCGGTGCTATCTGGCTGCAGGGATGGCCGTGGCTCGTCATTCTGTAATAAATTCGGTCACAGGCCGTGGTCTCTGGGGCCGTGTTAACTCCTGCTCGCCAGTGAGCCACGGAGCTCACCTCTCCCTTCCCTCCCGAATTTGAAGACACGTGCTCCGCATTTGCCGCAGAAGGAGAGACAAGTGGCCTGCGTTCTGTGGGAGCTGCTGCGCACAGAAGGGAGGGGTCGCAGGGGCGGCGCCGCGCACGCACGCACGCACGCACGCACGCTGTGTGACGCGGAGACTCACGGCAGGGTGTGAAACCCATTAGACGGCACGCCGCCCCGTGGGTGCTTTCAAGTCCGTTATTCTGCATTACAATTATGGGGCTTTGCGATGCTGGCATCTCGCAGGTGCTGTGTTCTCCATCAAACGGTTTTGATAACCTGAGCCGGTGTCTTGTGGGAGAAATTAGCAAGAGCTTCATTTACGTCGACGTCTTTTAAACTGCGGGTCCCAGCCTGTCAGAGGCTGTCAGATGGGCTTCATGAGTCAGTCCGTGTGCTGGATTTTCCTCGTAACACGAATGTTCTCTGGCTCCGTTGCTGAATGCGTGTTTACACGCAAGTGTGTGTGTATCACTGTGCAAAGTGTCTTTCCCCCCAGAAGCTGTGATCAGGAGGTCTGAGCCCCCCCCCCCCCAGCATAGTCCCAAACCCCAATTCTGCCATCCGCCTGCTGCCGTGTTCTGGGCCCCCATAGTCTACCCCGTCTCCAGAGACGTCATCGATACATCCATCTGCTCCCTCCTCCCTCTCATTCAAGAACAGCTGTAAGTTTGCTGTCACCTTTCTTTTAGTTGGAAGCCCACTCCCCTTCAGAGCTGCAGAAACACAGGTTTCGGCCATGACTTGTCCCCTTCCTGGTGGGACGAATAGAACCGTTTGTCACCCAGCAGTGCCGCTCTCGGTCTCCGGTGGGGCCCGGGCTCCCCTCTGTGGGACAGCAGCGTGGCCGGACAGCCATCCTGTGGTCAGTGTTCTCATCCTCATGCACGTCCAAGCCGGTGTCCTGTACGTGTCTCTGGTCCTTACGTAGGTCTTCAAGGCGCCCTCCTTTTCAGCAGGATGTCATCGACTTTTGTTTTTAATCCAGGCTGAAAATTGCTGACTTTAATTGAAGTATCTAGTCTTTATATTTAGTGTAATAATTGACATATTTGTGCTTAAATCTATCATCCTTTGCTTTCTTGGGTCTTTCCCCAATTTTTTTTCTGCCTTCCTCATTTTTCCTTCCTTGCTATCCTTAGGATTGATTTAGCCGCTGCACCGCTCCACTCTCCCCTCCAGCGGCTTGTAAACCACGTGCTCCCGGGCACCTGAACGGCCAGTCCCTAGCAGCGGGCTGCTGTGACTTCTGCTAGGGACCACGGTGTGCATGCTGTCGGCCTCGAGAGCCACAGAACGTCTGTCAGGGATTCTTCTTTACTTTTTGCTATCATCCTTTAAAATGGTGAAGACCATGACCTTGAGGACCATACAGAACATGGGCTGCTAGCAGGGTGTGGCCCTCAGGCAGCAGTTTTGGTGCTTCTGGCGTGTTGGAGTCGAATACAGGTTAGCGCCCTCCCTCTCCTCAGGCGGTGCCAGGGCCCTGGGACCCCGCCTGGAGCAGCGCTTCTGTCAGTGTCAGGGCCACAGGCACCAGTCCAGTTGCCTCGACGCCATGCAGTTTTAACTGTGACTGTTCGTGTCTTGCAGATATTTCGTTAAATTGGTTTCAGTGTTTCAGTTGTTCAGTGGTAGCGCATAGAAATGCAAGTGCTTTTCAAATAAAAACCCATTTCCTACAGCCTTGCTCACCTTCACTCATTAGCTCTAATGACTATTTTATTAGGTCCCTGAAGATCTTCTTTGTACATAACACGTCACCGGCAAAGTGCATGGTACTTGTACTGGCACTTCATCTGCAGTTTTGCCTCTTCCCTTCCACTCTTTATGTCTTTAATTCCTTTTTCTTGTGTTGTTGCCCTGGCTCTCACCTCCAGTGCAGTGTTAAATAGGAGGGGTGGGACTGGGCGTCCAAACCCCAATCTCAGTTAAGGATCCATTAAGGGGGAAACATTTTGTCTGTCACCCATTAAGTAACAGGCTATGAGTTTGTTGTAGATACCCTTTGTCAGGCTGAGAGAGTTTCCTTCTGGACTTAGTTTTCTGAGAGCCTCTATCACGAATGGGTGTGGAAATTTGCTGAGTGCCTTTTCTGTGGCTGTCGATGCGGCTGTTTGGTTCACCTCTGTTCCATCAGTACGGAGCATTGCATTGCTGGTGTTTCGCTGTGGGTTTGAACAGACCTTGCGTGGCTGTGACAAACCCCACTTGGCACGGTGTGGGACCTTTTGGCGCGTTGCGGGTTTGACCCACTGCTGCTTTGGTAAGGGTTCCGGCACCTGCATTCTGAGAGGTGATGGCCTTGTCCACCGTCCAGGAGGACACGGCCACACACTCTCCCACAAAGGCCATGTCTGAGCCTTGGGTGGGGCGGCTCCCACCTTTGCTCCTTCTTTGCGGGTGCCCCTCACACCACTGCCTTCCAACCCCCATCCCTGTCTTCTGAGAGTGCGCTTTGCTCCTCTTGGTGGTCGGTCTCCCATTTTCAGCTAAAATACTTTATATTATATTTTCTCTGTGAAAAACTACTGGTGTGGCTTTTGTCTCCTGACCAGCCCCTCACTAATCCATCTTGTCTTGAAGATTATATGCATTTTTTTCTAGCTATTTTTAAGGGTTCTCTTGGCCCTGGGTTCTGGCAGTTGATCCTGATGCGCTTACGTGGGCATCTCTGTCTTTGTCTGGCTTTGTGACTAGAGCACTTCCTGAACCTGAGCCCTGTGGCCAGAACTGTGTCCCCCGAAATTCATATGTGGAAGCCCTGACTCCCAGTGTGACACAGTTATTTGGAGTCAGGGCCTGTGGACACAAGGGTCACATGAGGCCAGGAGGGTGGGGCCCGCATCCGATTGGTGAGGGCGCTCTCTGCCAAGGATAAGAAGAGACACTAGAGGGTGCTCTCTGCTGAGGATAAGAAGAGACACTAGAGGGCCCTCTCTGCCGAGGATAAGAAGAGACACTAGAGGGCGCTTTCTGCTGGGGGAGGGCCCCACCGGCCAGCAGGGAGAACAGCCCTGGGCAGCACCGGACCAGCCAGCCCCGGGCTCGCATGTCTGGTCTGCAGGGCCGTGAGGCAGAACTCCCCGTCTGCGCCACCTTGTCCCGCGGCTCACACGAGCCAGACGCTGTGCCTTGATGTCTTTTGTTGGTGGGAACTCCTCAGCCATGGTGTCTCTGAATACTGCTTCCCTCCCTTTCCCTCCTCTGTTCTTTCCCTCTGGGACTCCCATGTTGTGTTAGGTCTTTTTACAGTTTCCTCTCCACTTCGTTTGTCCCAGCCTTCCGTCCCTTCATGCTTGGTCCTGAGTGTTTTCTCGGGCCCGTCTTCCACTTCCATCTTCAGTATTCTGATCTGCTACTCAGCCCCTCTGTTGATTTCTTAATCTAGTATACTGTGCTTACAAGTTCTGGAGATGCTACAATATGCAGTCCTTATTGTATGGTTTCCAGGTCTCTGCGAAAGATTCTAGCTATACTTTAATTCCTTGAACGTAGGAAGCAAAATTATTGTAAAATCTCATGTTGCCATTGAATGAATGCTCTGCCTTCTTTCTCTTTCCAGTTGTTTGTCTTGGTTTCAAGCATGTATTTAGGTTCCCAGTAAATGCCTGTTTCTTTGTTATTGAAGGCTGCAGACTACATGAAAATTGTACAGAGATTTGGGGTGATCTGAAGCTGAGGTCTGACTTGTTTCTGGCTCATTCTGAGCCCTGACTCAAAGCCGAGGGAGTTTTTCAGAGAGCCATCTCCTTGGTGACCCCTCGGCCCCAGCTCGTGCTCAGGGCGGTGAGTCTACCAGGCTCGGCTCCGTCTCTCCGCCTCTCAGTCCTGCTTGGCCCCAGTGCCGGTTTAAACCTGGGGCTTCCCTCTCAGGCCTGGCCAGCATTGACTTCAAAAAGGTTCCCACACAGCCTGTCTAGCTGTTCTCTGTGGGCGGATGGTGAGTCACCTAGCGGCCAGTGCCAGGACACCATCTAAGCCTCAGAGACTCCTCGAAGCACACGCCGAGGGCTGCAGTGGTTGCCCGGGCCCGGCTGACCCGGCTCCCACATGGTGCCACAGCACCTCTGCCGTCCGTGTCTCTGAGTCGGTGATGAGGGTTTGAGCTGGTGCTGCTGCTCAGCGGTGCGGTTCCCTTCCAGCCAGGCTTCGCTGCGCCCTCTCCTCCTCCTGTGACCATGCGGGCCACAGGCCAGCCCCGTGGTCGGTGAGGGACTCTGCTCCGCTGGCTGCTGCAGGACGCACTGTGGAGGCTCGGGTCTCCTCCTGCAGCTCTGGCCCTTTGGCTCGGTGCCAGTTCGTATCGGCGACTCAGAGCAGAGAGAAGGGGCTGCCAGTGACCTGGGCCCAGCACAGCTCAGCAGTTCGTTCCTAAACTACAGCTTCTGGTGCTTTTTACATCTAAGTCAGTCCTCGGTCAACACTGTGGGTTTAAACTGTGGATGCACCGCCCTCAGTGAGTTTCTCTGGGGCTTCGGAGAAGCTTCTGCCTTGATGCCCGGCCGTCCCCTCTGCGGCCTCTGGCCTGGGCAGGTCGGGCGTCTGTCAGGCTCTGGTACTGGAAGGAAAGCAGACCCCGTCCTGGGGGTTTCGGTTTTAGGGGGCAGGCACAGGAGGGCACTGGGGCACCACAGGTGTGAGCAGGCCCTAGGCAGGTGGCTGTCTTGGTCACACGGGGAGCTTGGTGAGCGAGGCCAGTGGAGTTTTCAGGAGGCTGGGGTGGGGGTAGGATCTGTTTTGCATTTGTGCCGGTGACTGTCTCAGACGAGAACGTAAATACACCAACCCAAATGTGACAAGGACTGGTCTCTGTTCATCCCAGCGGCCTGGCCACCCGAGACGGTGGCTCTCACCCCATGGTCGGACCCAAAGGGCAGTTTGGGTGCGTCAGGGCCACTGGCCAGTGTGGTGCTGTGTGCGGGTTTGGAGACGGGCCTTGGTCAGACCATCTGTCTTTGACCCTGAGGGTCCTGGGCTGTCCTGTCACCCCCCAGCTGTCCCCTCCCCCAGGGCTGCGCAGGAGGGGGACGCAGGCGAGTCGGGCTCCGTGGGCTCCACGTGGACGGCGCACAGGCCCTGGGACAGCGGCGCACCCGCATATCTTCCTTCTCGCAGCGCCTCCACGCGTGGCCCCCCATGACTGCAACTGTGCAGTGCTTGCTTCTTTGCACAGTGTTAGTGAGCACGTGCTTCCGCGTGGTTCAGGCGCTTACACAACGGTCAGCAGCCCGCAGCCATCGATGGAGTGGCGCCCTGGGTGACCGTTCTCCTCCTGCCGGTGGCGGACCATCTCGACCCCCATGGCTGTGGAGACAGTGCACATCTCGCTTCCTGCCCTTGGTCTGGGCTTGGGGACAACCCCAGGAGGTCGATGTCCTCAGGCGGGACACGGCGTCCTCTGGCCGTCCCGTGCCTGCTGTTGTTTGGGGAGCGGCCACAGGCCCCCTGGAAAGTGGCTTCTCCCCTTCCCGTGAGCTGATGGGAGCACCACAGAGCAGTGTCCCCGGAAGTCTGGGTGGAGCCTAGCACTCAGTGCGGGGGACAACTCCCCTGTGGGTCCCTCGCTGGGAGGTGCTCGGGTGGGCTCCCCTCAGCGTTTCCGTCCTGGGAAGGTGCCGCTGGCCCTGCTGGCACCACAGGGATTTAAAAGCTGCGGCTGCGGCTGAGGCCTGAGGAGCCGTGTCCGATGCCGAGCAGACTCGTGTTTGCGTTGAGCGCCTGGCTTTGCCCAGAGCGAAGGCCTGGTTTCTGCCCTCAGCTCCCAGGAGGCCACCTGTGTGGGACCCAATGCGAGTGTCAGCCACGCTCAGCACGGGGGGGAACCCTGAAACCGAGCTGCTCTTTAAACCAGCGTGACCAGTGACGCCACACGCTCCCTGCGGCAGTGGGGCTTTGTTCTCGGATGGGGAAGTCTTTTCCGAGACTCCTGACACTCTGAGCAGTAATGCTGGGTTGCTCTTCTCCGTATTCTTCTGCTTCCTTGTCTCTTCTTTTTCTTGTCCTGGCATGAAGTGTCTGTGGCGAAGGGAGGAAGGCTTCCTGCAGGAAGCGGCGTGTGGTGGAGCATGTCACCCCCAGCACCCATTCCGGAGGCACAGCCTCCGCAGGTGGCTCAGGCAGACTCAGTGCCCCGGGTGAGCTGCTGGGGCTGGAATCCTCAGTCCGCGGGATCTGGGGTGCAGCAGGGCACGCTCTAGTCTCAGAACCAGGTCCCTGTGGGCACTTTCCATTTGGGAGGGAGAGCGGGTTTCCCGTCTGGTGCGAGTGAAGGTCGTGTGCCTGCGGGCAGCCAGCACGGCGACCCCACGCCTTGTACCGCCCACCTTCCCGCCGTGTCCTTCCTGCCACAGCTGCCCACAGGGCCCCCGGCTCGTCTCTCAGGCATGGAAACCACAGGAATGGCAAGTGGCTGCTGGGTCTGGGCCGTAGGTCTGGGGGTGCCAAAGAAACTGCTTTTGTCTGGACGTGGGGGTGGGGTGAGTGCTGAGGGGTAAACGTAGACGTCTGTGAGTCTGGAGAGGCCCGGCCAGGCCAAGGGCTCCTCACGGTGTGGCCGAGCGCCCTGCCCTGGTCTGCAGCTGTGGTTGCAGCCGCTAACAGGATGCACCGCGTCTCCTAGGATCCCCGGCCGCCTGAACGACAGGAGGACGCCCCTGGGTGAGCTGAACTGGATCTTCACGGCGATCACAGACACCATCGCCTGGAACGTGCTTCCTCGGGGTGAGGCTGCTGGGCGCAGAGCCCGGGGGAGGGCTGCCAGGAGCCAGGGCCTGGGAAGGGGTGGGTCCTCCACCGAGAGGACAGCTGACGGGGCAGAGGGCAGAGGGCAGGGCCCCGGAGGCAGCTGTGCGATGGGATGGGCCAGGCGCTGAGCACGGAGGCATGTGGTGAGCAGGACACAGCACTGCTTCGACCCTTGGTGAGCTGCCCCCAGGCAGAGTCAGGGCCCCTCCCCCTTCACAGCCATCGGCCTGTCCCTGTCCTGCAGGCACGATGGCCGATGGCCGCTGTGAGTCCCGTGTCCGAGGGGCCGGCCAGTCTGCACTCCCATGTGTGTGTAGGGACGTGTGTCTGCTGCCGACGGGGCCACACACACAGCCCCGCTGGCTGGGCAGATGTTGCAGGGACGTGAATGTGTCTGTCTTCACATGCTGGGCACAGTCAAGGGAGACATGTGCTCGCATTTCCCTCCCTGCAGACCTCTTCCAGAAGCTCTTCAGGCAGGACCTGCTGGTGGCCAGTCTGTTCCGGAACTTCCTGCTGGCAGAAAGGATCATGCGGTCTTATAACTGCACGCCCGTCAGCAGCCCGCGCCTGCCCCCCACCTACATGCACGCGATGTGGTGAGTGCTCACCGGCCGGCGCCAGGCACGTGGCGACGCTCTCCGAGCAGTGCGGGTTCTCCCGTTTGGGAAAGCGTGAGGTTGGCGGGATTGCGAGAGCAGCAGGCTGGCCGCCAGCCCTGGGCCCGAGGTGAGGCGGGCGCCTGGCGGGTCTCAGGCCGGGTGGAGGGCCCGCGAAGCTCGTCGCCCTAACGACGCCCCAGTGACACAGCCGCCTGCCCTCGTGGGGCTCGCTGTCCTGGAACCGCCCCTCAGGCTGTCCCAGCAGTGTCACCGGCAGCTCGGAAGCTGACTGTGGGTCTCCCCGCAGTGCTGCCGAGAGGGAGTGGGAGTCCACTCACACGTGACAGGCAGCTGCCACATGGCAGACATACGGGGAGAAGCCCACTGGGAGGGAGGTCACCCATGTTCCTTCATGAAATCACTCAGAAGAACAGGAACACCGTGACATTCGGTAAATGCTGGGACCAGCCCCACCCCTGGGACCTCGGCCTCCGTGACCACACAGACTCGCCCATGGGCGCGCCCCTCCCTGGTGGGCCAGATGGAGGGTTCAGGTGTGGGCTCGCTGTCGCCCCGATCCCATGCCCCACAGACAGACGCCGTGTCTCGTTGCCTCACGGCCCGAGTTCAGCACGCAGGGCCTGCTTCTCCGTGCCAGGGCTGGTGCCAGTGCCAGCACCCCGTGGTCGCTCACCTGTGAGGCCTCACTTCTGCCCTGCCCCCCACCCCGTGTGGCATTCAGAGCCTCTTCTCTGGGAGGCTGGGACTTGGACTCCATCCTTGGGGCAGGTACCCAGCACAAAGCTGTGCTGGGGGCGGGGCCTCGAGAGAGCAAGCTCACCTGGGCTCCGCTTAGGCTGACGCTGCCTCCCAGGCCCGAGGTGGCCTGGCGCTGGGCGTGCGGTGGGCTTTCTGCGGTGTTTGCTCTGATGAACCCTTCAGAATGGGCCCAGAGCGCATGCGTCCCCCCGAACAGAGCGAGGGAACCCACCACCCAGGTAGTGGGGTACACGCTGGGAATAAATAATTTGCATCAAGGTATTGCACTCCTTGGGTGGTGATGGGGGGGTTGAATTCTTAGTGGGGAGGAGGGAGCAGAGTGTATCAAAGGTGGGGGTTAACACAGTAATAATACCCGTGCACACTTCCTCCTGCGGGGGGCAATGATGGAGAGCAGCTCAGCGCCGGCTCCTGTTTAATATTTGATGCGAGGCCATCAAGGAGTCGGTCCCTTCGCGTTCAATTTCAGTCAGTCAGGAACCCTTGCATTTCTCGGCAGCAACGACCTGTGCCTTCCGATCCTAGTGAGGGTGCCGTGCCCGCTGATCCGTCTGTGCAGACAGGGCTGTGCCCCGGAAGGCTCGCCTCCCAGCCCCAGTGGGGCGGCGGCCATCCTGGGCCTGTTTCCTGGAAACCGCAGCTCTGGCCTGGGTACCCAGTTTCCAGGCAGGGACTCATCTGAGCTGCCCGGTGTGGGGACAGGGAGAGGGAGATTGCAGTGAGCCTGGCCCATCTCCCAGACCTGCTCCGACCCTCCTGACTCTGCCCTCTCACTGGAGCACAGCCGTGGGGGTGCAGCTGCCAGGGGACCAGCCCACCCCATGGCTGTGGGGCCCTCGGGCCTCACTGCCCGGTCGCCCTGATGAGAACGCCGAGTTAAGACACTGGGTTTCTCCGGATTTTACCCTGGAGAACATCGTCCGCCTCCATCGGGTGATGAAACGCACAGCAGGGAGTGCTGCCGCCATGCGTATACTTCTAGACTCTAATGGAGACACTGAGGTCCTCGCATCTGACCCTTTCCTCTTGGAGAAATGAACAGCCGAAGGCCCAGAGAGGGGGCGGGCTTGCCCAGTGCCAGCCGCCACCTCCACTCGCCCGCCCGGGTTTGGCCGCACCTCGCCGGCCAGCAGTGGTGTCTGACCACACAGTTGTCAGCAGTCCTCAGCTCTCCGCACAGCTTCCTTCCCCCCCCAGCCCCCACCCCCGTGGAGCAGGAACTAAGTTCTTGTCTTCTCCTATGGCTGCGCCCTCAAGGGGGTGGCCCTGAGCAGCTCCTCTGCCTTGCGCCCTGCGGCCCCTCTCCCATGGTCAGGCTCCCCTGAGGTTCTGCGCACAGAGCGACACACGGCGTCCAGGCTCCCGTCTGCAGGGAAGTGCGCAGTGGGTGGAGGACACTGGCTCCCCTCCCCAGAACCAGCAGGCCAGACAGTGACCGTGCCTGCGGGGGGTGTTGCCTGCGCCCCATCGGGACCTTGGGCATTGTGGCCCTTTCCGGTGGCTGGCGCTCATGGTGCCTCGTGACTTGATGAGGTGGACTGAGAGGCCCCAGCACCCACGTCACACCCGTGCCTCCCCCAGCGACGCACCTTCTGCCTCCTGCAGCGTGAACGTGTGTTTGCTCACATCGGGGGGGTCTGTGCTGGGCTTAATGGCAGCGATTGACTTTGCTTCTGTCCGACAGTGTGAGCGTCCCCACCCTCAGAGCTGCTGACTAGGGGGGGTGAGGGGACAGGCTGTCCCTGTGCACTGGGAGGCACTGGTGACTGTCCCTGGCTCCTCAGCAGTGGGGGTGGGCCTGCCCCTGGGAGGGGCCAGTGGGGGGAAGGAGCCGCATCTCGTGTACCTCAGTGATGGGGACGAGCAGTCTGTGGGCTCCGGGTCAGGCCATGCCTGCTGGGCCCCGACAGTGCTGGCAGGTTGGAGGGGCCACCCAGACCCCTGGGGTGGATGACAGGCACAGGGGGGTGGGGGTCCTCGGGCAGACCTCCTTTCTCCCACTCACACTGGCCTGTCCCATGAAGCGCGTGGCCTGAGCCTGGTGTTCCATGGCACGCTGGCATGTGAGATGTGCCGGCCCAGCTGCCTAGCATCGTAGCTGCAGCCTCAGCGTGGCTGGGCTGCTGGGCTAGGGACACTCAGGTTGGGGTGGAAGAGCCCCTTCATTGTCCCTGAGCTGCTTTCTCATTTCTGTTTGAAGAGAGGAGACGCCACAAACAAGATGGTCCAGCGTGCTGCCCACCACGGGCTCCTGCTCCTCCGCTGCCCTCCCCCAGGGCTGCAGTGTGGCCCAGCCCTGCCTCTGCTCTGCTCTGTCCAGGGTCCTGGCAGCAGAGCCTTCGTTGATGCCGGGTGTCCTCTGCTCTCCCCACAGGCAAGCCTGGGACCTCGCAGTGGACATCTGCCTCTCCCAGCTGCCCACGATCATCGAGGAAGGCACTGCGTTTCGGGTGAGCCCCACACGCCCTGCGTGGTCCACCAGGTGTGGTGCCCGTGGCCCCTGAGACCCACCACAGCTTAGAGCTGAAAAGTTGCGTCAGCCGGGGGCCTGCATCAGCTTTCGAAGTGGCGGCTCTCAGGAAATGCCATCTGTCACTGCGTCCTGGTCTGCTTTTCTTGATGCACGTTCCCTGTCCACCCATGCCTGGGCCACATGCTGCCCGTACCTGGGAGTGTTCAGACCCCGCGCCCGGTGGCAGTGCCTCTGGGTGTCACGCTCAGCCCCCGGGAGCATCCAGGTCCCAGCCCCCCTGCCTAGGTGAGGGCCTGGTGCCATTGAGCTCATGTGGCTTCACTTGTGGCACATGAAGGTCTCCAGGGCCCCTCCTGCTGCTGCCTGCGTGGCCCCTTTTGGTTTCAGGATTCACTTGCTGAGGGTGGAACAGCAGCGTGCCCGTCTCTCGCCGGGGTCCCTGGGGGCCTGGGAGGTGTTCAGGGCAGCCAGGGGGACGCAGGGTCACAAACCTTGTGCACTGGACTCTGCGTGCCGTGCGTGGTCCGCTGTGCCGTCGAGGAGTCTGACGGAACGGTCCGGTACCTGTCTCGCCTGCCACTCCGTGCAGCGCCCTGTCACCACCCTCACACCTCACCCTCGTCCATTCTGACCTATGAGAGCCACACTCTGCATCTGGGGGGAACTCTAGCAAACGGGGGCGGGAGGTTGGGTAACAGGCGGGCCTCGCGTGAGCTGATTAATCTCATTCTCGCTTTTTTGGCACAGCAGCTACCCGGACCCTGCAGCCCCCTGCCCTCTGACCTCTGCCCGGACCCCACTGCCCCCTGCCCTCTGACCTCTGCCTTGACCCCACTGCTTGCTGCCCCCTGTCCTCTGCCCTGACCCCACTGCCCCCTGTCCTCTGCCTTGACCCCACTGCCTGCTGCCCTCTGACCTCTGCCCAGACCCTTCTGCACCTTGCCCTCTGCCCTCTGCCCACTCCTGCCCCAAGGACCGGCTCTTCCTGCCTAGTCCAGACCTTGGGTCCCGCTGCCTTTGCCCCGCACGGGCTGCTCAGTGTGGGCGTCCAGAGGTCGTTTGTCCATCTCACAGCCAGGGGGCACTTGGAGTTTCCAGGTCGTGACCTCTTACAGGGCTGGCCAGCACCAGACCGAGTCCTGGGGGCCTGAGGCAAAAAGAGAAGTCAGGACTATGGATCCTGTTGTTATTTGAGATTGGGATATTTTATTCATTACGAATTTTTTTTCAGAGAGAGGAAAAGGGAGGGAGGAGAGGAGGGAGGGGAGCATCGATGTGAGAGAAACATCGATCGGTTGCCTCTCGCACATGCCTGACCAGAGGCCAGACCTACAACCCAGGCGTGTGCCCTGACCAGGAATCGAACCGGCGACCCTTGGCTTTGTGGGGCAGCACGCAACCTGCTGAGCCACACTGCTCAGGGCTCATTATGAATTTTTGCATTAGTATGTATTTATTTTTTAAATGTTGCATCGATGTGCTTTTAACATTGATTGCTGAGGTTTTGGGCGCCCCTCTGATGTTGTGCGAGAGGCGAGTGTCCCTGATGTGCCTGGTCCATTGGGGGCGCCTGGGTTCTGGCTGGCCCGGCCCCCTGCACCGTGCACTGCTGTCGCGGCCTGGGCACTGCACTCGCTTTCGGTCCCCAGCCCTGGTTCTGGTGTGACAGGAGGGCGCTGCGCCGAGCTGCCATCTCGTGCTTGCTCCTGGTGTCCGCCCCGTTCAGGCCACTCCGTTCGGGCCGCCTCGTTCGCCCTCGGCCCTCTGCCCCCGCCCTGTGGGCCGCCCATCCGGGTCATCCGGTTGTGTCTCTTCTGTTGCCCCCTTCCCACCAACTTGTCGTCTCTGGGAATCGTCTGCACACGCACCTTTGTCACACTGCGGGCTTGCTCCCCCGCGTGCGGCGGTGACCCTGTAGGGACTGACGTGATAGGGAGACCGCCCCAGTATGTCCGGTCACGTGCGAAGTCAGGGTGAAGTGCTGCTTACTGCTCTCTGGGCTGTTTGCCACGTCCTCGTGGCTTTTTATCTCATAACTGAGTCTGTCCCCAACCGTCCCTCCATGACCACCAGTCTGTGTCCCAGTCCATCAGCGTGGCTGTAAATTGTGTCTTTAAATTTCAGCTCTGTTACGTTCACTTCTTTGTTCTGATCATTTTCCTGCATGTGACCGGCCATGCCCTAAACCTGAGGGAAGGCCCAGTACGCGCATCTGTCCCCTGGAGTCCGCGGGGGACAGTGGCAGACTGGAATCCACAATCAGCCTTGCCGTGGAGGGAGACGGGCTAGGAGCAGGGCTGTCACGTGGAATATGGACAAGGGACACGCGGGGCCAAGAGCCCCGACCAGCCGGGCCTTCTGACAGGTCCATTCCATCATCTCCTCTCTGACGCCGAGAGGTCGCCTTACGTGGCGAGGGTCCCACTTCGCGGTCAGCACCAGCCTGCCTGTCGGGGGTGTTTGGAGCAGGGTGTGCGCAGAGCTGGGGCAGCCCCCCTCTGGGGACAGCAGCCGAGGCTGACGGATGTGCCCCAGGCCCAGGCGTGGCTCTGTGTGCGCATCGCTGGCGTCCGCGATGGTCCCTTGCACTTGGTGCCTGCTCTCAGGCCCCAGACTGTGTGAGCCGTGGCCGACAACACAGCAGAGCAGTCCAGGGAGGCCCGGCCACGTGGCCACAGGACTCAGCCCAAGCCCACAGCCTGGGTGCCGTCCTCCGGGACACTCATCCCCAGTTCCATGTGAGGGTCCCCAGGGAGATGTGGCCCTCAGCATCCACTCTGAGTCACTGTCAGGTGCGCGCAGGGCGTTGTCGAGAGCTGTCATGGAGCACCAGTGACAAGGCTGAGCCGCGTGCGCTGGGGCTGCCTGCACCGTCAGCCCCCGGCCCCAGGAGCGTGATGAGCCTGCAGCTCACCCCACGTGGGGGCTTCTCCTTGTCTGTGTCGGGGAGCCAGCGGCAGAGCCGTGTCTCCTGTGGTGACGTGCGGGCTCCGTTAGGCAGAGGCGGCTGGACGGCAAGGAAGAGGCCCTGCCTTCCCATGTCATGCGGCCTCCCAGCTGTGGGAGGGAGCTCGAAGCACGAATCTCTTTTTTAAGCTGGTGTATGAATAATTCACACTCAGAAACAGGAACATCGCTTCGGGGGCTCCGTTCCAACCCAGGCTCCCTCCACACTCGATCGACTTGACGCGAGCTGACTTTGCAAGAACCTGAATTCTTAAGTGAATTCCCACTGAACTCTGACGGGACGCACTTCTGCTGAGGTGCTCGGCGCTCTGACCGCCGTGTCCATGTCCCGTGCGAAGGCGGGGAGTCAGCATGCCTGGACTGTGGCTTCCGGGCGTTCCGAGAGCCGCCCACACCCATAGTCATTCCTGTACACGTCCACATGGCCGGAACCTGGGACCGCAGCCCGCCCCACCTTCCTGCTCCCGTCCCCCGGGGAGAGCAGAGGGTGGGGACGGAGGCGAGTGGATGGGAGCACACATCTGCCATTTGGGTCTTTTCTTCGGGGCACGGGGGTGGCAGAGCCATGTTCAGTGACGATGGTCTGTCAGACGGAAGGTCCCAGCCGCCCTTCCCCTGGACCTGTCAGAGCTCCGTCCACTGCCTGCCCGGAGCCCCCCTTCTGCGGTCTGCACGGTTCTTGTCACCACCAGTGAAGGCCTCCCCTCCACAGCGCCAGCATAAGGACAGCCAGCCTGCACGCTCCACGCCGCTGTCCCCCGTCACCCGGCCTCAGGGTGCTACTGCTGGCCTCCCCCGCCCATTGACCACAGCTTGGACTCAGTCCTTCTCACATCCCCCCTGCTCCCAGTCCCCAGCCTGTGGTCCCTGAGTGAATGGCACCCACGCCCTGGGCGGGACTGGGGAAGCGCGCTGGGAGCCTGCCATGCTTCCCTGAGGTCTGACTGCTGTCCTGCCCCTTCTGCCATTCTCCCCGGTCTCCACCGCACCGGGAAGAAGCTGTGCAGGCCCCGCCAGCCCCCGCCTGCTTTCCGTCCCCCGTCCTGGACAACGGCCCTGTGCCTGCCCCACGGCCTCCGTCCTTCCGGCAGAGGCGTTACCCTGACCCAGTGCTCAGCGTACAGAGTGCCTCCTCTCCGTTTCAAACTGAGCTCCTTCACTCCGTCCCCTCCCCTGTGAGGGCCTGGCTCCTGCGGCCCCTGCCCAGATGTCATCTCCTACTGGAGCCCGCTCCAGCTGGGGCAGTTCGAGGCCGTCTGTCGGGGCCTTCACGCCTCTCGGCCAGGCAGTCGGTCTGGGTCGGCCTCTCGCCTGACCTACCCCGGCCTTAAACTCTGCCGACCACTCCTCCCTGTGCACAGCACTCCCGGGGCTCCTGCCTCCTCAGCCGGCTTGGCCCCTTCTGTCCCACCTCACCTCCTCAACCCGGAGCCCTTGGGGTATTCTGTGCTCAGCCCGGGGGCCTCTAGCTGCGACCTTGCTCCTAAAGTGCGGGCCCATGTGGCCCCCTGGACATCTTCCCTCAGGCGTTCCGTGGGCATCTCACATGCGCAGCCCCCCACCCCCTCCTCTCAGACGTGCTTCCCCTCAGCCCTCGCTCAGTTCACGCGGACCCCACCCAGGGCCCAGGCTGGGCCTTGAGAGGCCCCTGACTCACTCCGCCTCCCTCGCTCACATCCCATCTGCATGCGGCCCATGGCTCCGGTGGGCAGCACACCCAGGTCTGAGCATGTCCGCACCCACTCTACTGCGGCCCTGCCTACCCCCCTCGCTGGGACAGTGGCACTGCCCAGAGTGGTGTCTGGACATGAGGGCGGTGGGTGTGGGGACCGCATGGGCCCCAGGAGGGCAGCTTTCTGACTCATGCCCCTCTGCCTGTCCCCCAGCACAGCCCCTTCTTTGCCGAGCAGCTGACCGCATTCCAGGTGTGGCTGACCATGGGTGTGGAGAACAGGAGCCCTCCTGAGCAGCTCCCCATCGTCCTGCAGGTGAGTGGCTGGGGGTAGTTTGTCCAGGGCCTGGGGGCCCTTGGTGCTGGGCTGGGCCTGACAGCATTAGAAAGGGGTCACACAGGTCCATCAGAAGTCCTTGGAGCAAAGCACACATTTGTTCCTGAAATGCCATTTTGGGTTGAAGTCCTCCTCCCTGTCTCTACTGAGGCTGTCTCTCCTGATGGAACATGAGCCCCCTGAGGCCTCTGTGGACCGGAAGCAGGAGCCTCCTCATGCGCCTGCCTGGGGACGCAGCCGCGCTTCCTTCCTCAGGTGCTCGCTACACCGTGAGGGACGCACGGCCAGCCTCACTGGGCCAGGTGCTCGTTCTGTCTCCACGTGGACACGGACGCACGCTGGCTCTGAAGAGCACGTGAGGCATCACTGCGGTTTCCCCTGGTTCTGCACTGTGTGCCGGAATCTCGACCAGAAGCGGGCTCGGAGGAGGGGCATGGGGATAACCGGCCAGAACACATTGGAGTCGCCCCATGCCCGGACGTGTCGCCAGGCTGCCCTGGGGCGGCATCTGAGTGTTGGCCGCTGCTTTCCTGACCTCGTGAGGCAGATGCAGGGGTGATCCCCGTTGCATGTGTGTCCAGACTAGTTCCAGGCTCTCCCGAGTCTGCAAGGCGAGCTGTGAACAGACATAGCTTCAAAACCAGACAAAAGCAGTGACAGCAAAACAGAGAAAACCGACCGTTCTTCAGAAGTCGAGCACGGCAGAGAGGCCAGGCTGATGGGTGTCGGGAAGGTGGTGGCGAGGGGCGGAGCCTGCAGCCCCTGCCCTGACCCACTGAGCTCCCTGTCCTGACAGCAGCGGGAGGGAGCCTGGCTCTCCGGGTCTGGCGAATGTCCTGCTCCAAGTGGCTTCCTGTCAACTGTTCTCCCGTCCGTCCCGGCCTGCGCCCCCTCGGGATGAAGGGGCCCTTTGAAGCCGAGTCTGTGGTGCGGGAGGGGACAGTGACAGGAAAGAAGGGCGTCTTCTGCATGACCTTGCGCGTAGACAGCAGACCCTGCCTCATCCTGGGCACAGTGGGTCCATGCAGGCACCTCGACCCTGGAGAACGGGGAGACAGTGCAGGGTGCCTGCTGTCCCCCGCCTCCTAGGGACAGACAGACTTCCTTCCTGCCCAGGTCTGAATCCTGGGGCCCTAAGTTGTCCTCGTGGCCAGTGAGGCCCAGGGTTCTGCCACAGGTTCCTCAGCCTGTCCCGCCCTGGTGCTGCCACACAAGCTGGTCGCTCCCTCCACTCAGAAGCGTAGGCATTGGCTGGTGGCCGTCTGTGCCGAGGAAGCTGTTTCCTTGGGCCGGCAGGCATAGCCCCTCCCAAGACGTCAGCACAGACGTGTGCTCTCCCCAGCCAGCCCGAGCTCAGCAGAGGGGCTGGGAGGGAAGGTTCTGGAAGCCCAGCAGGGGATGTCAGGTGGTTCTGCCTGGCCATGGATTCACCGTCGCACTCCCAGGTGGTCTGCGATGAAGCCCCAGGCAGAGGAGACGGGGAGGGACTGTCTAGGACAGTGTCAGCTTGCCTGTCACTTTGGGCCTCGCGTGAGGGGCCGTTGGCGTTCACCGTGCGGCTGTATCTACAGACAGTTTCCGCCCTGACGGCACTGGGACTCAGGTGGCAGACTGAGCCGGCCACTGTGGGTTCACCTGGTCTCCACCGCGGCCCCAGGCCTGTGACCCTCGGGCTTCTGGGCGCTGGCCTGCGGTCCACCCGTGCTGAGAGTCCGGCATGAGGCAGCCGCGCAACCGCCTCGTCTGAGCCCGGAGCCTGAGCTCCTCACGTGCGAAGCGGGTGCAGCTCAGATGCCGTGGCAGCCAGGTCAGCGTGGGTCCCACACCACCGCGAGTGTCCCCCGTAGCACACTCTGGCCCCCAACGTTTCCTCGGTGCTCCCACAGACCTGGGCAGTCCAGACCGGGAACCTTTGCTTGGTGTGAACACAGACGGAAGCCAGTCCTAATCATGAAAGTAATTTATATTTGGCGGTTTTTCAAAACTGGACCCACAGAAGGAACCAGGAAGATGATGTCACGTCTGAGCGGATGTGGCCTAGCACGAAATCGAAAATCCACTTAAAACATGAGGGTTTTGTTTTTGTTTTTGTGGTTTCATGTCACAACAAACTTCATGTGTGGCCAAGGCGACTCTCCTTCCAGTGTGGCCCAGAGAGGCCCAAAGTTTGGACACCCCATAATTTAAAAGAACGCCCTTGACACTTCCCAGGACTCTCTGCCGACAGTGTCCTGTGTCTCCAGGGCCCTCCGACACCAGGTATGAGGCAATGGGGTGTCACTGCTTCGAAGGGGCTCCTCCACCATGAGCAGCACCAGGGGACCGCCGGTCACAGCCGTGCTTGTGACTCACTGCCTCCCCTGCCCATGGCACCCACGGAAGACACGTGTGAGCCTCGAGCTGCGTTTTCTGCCTCGCACGCTGCCTTTTACCTTCGAACACAGAGCTTTGTAGATGGCGGCAGCGTGCTAAGTAACAAAGAAAGGAAACCAAAACAGGAACCGAGATGTGCGCGGTGTCTGATTTTTGAAGATTGCAGCCACTTTCACAAACAGGTCGACAGAGGGCCCGGCTCACGCCCGGCGCATAGAGAACCTTGGTCCTCCGGTAGCTTCGTGTTCTTTCCAAACAAATGCCGCCACTCGGGATGCTGCTGAAGACGGTAACATCCCTGACCTTCCTCGGAGACAGGGATGCGAGCACCTCCTGCTTCCTGTGTGCCCTCGTGACGCACGGTTTCAGAGAAGACGCCCAAGTTGGATCGCCCTAAGTCTGTTGATGAAGAAACTGTGGCTGAAGCCATTTAAGTCACCGTGAGGAAATGGGACAATTGGGCGGCTTGACTCAGCCCACAGCCCCCCATCCAGCTGTGCACCCCCAAACGCCGTTCAAATGTGCCCAGGGGCAGCCCCACATCACATGGGCTGGCTCGTTCGGGAGAGCGTGCCGGCCTCTCAACCCGGAGCCTTCCCCTCAGAGACCACCGTGAGTCCGGGTGGCGGTGACCCCGGGAAGTGGCTCCGCCCGGTGACCCCTCCTCCCTTTCCTCTCCTGCCTCCCCTACTCCTCTGCTTCCCTGAGGCCGGGCTTCCTGGTGCAGCCTCAACACCCACACTGGACCTCCTAACCAGGGGACACTCCCCACCCCCTTCCTCAGAGAGACCTTCTCAGGAACACGGAGCTGCCAGTGCACCCCGCCTCTGCCCACCACCCGCGGCCTCCCTAGACCCTGACTCTTTTCCCAACACTGCGTTCGCCTCCTCGTGGGGGAGCAGCTCTGTCCTCACCCCCAGTCCCATCCTGCTCTGCTCTGCCTCCCTCCCCGCGACTCCAGCAAGATGCACACCCCCATGCCCTTGGGTCCTCCCTCGAGTCCTATGGCACCCCTTCTGGCAGCAAGGGACGTGGTGGAGTCCTCCTGTCCCTTGGTTTCAGTGCTGCCACCTTGTCCTCCACGTGTCTACCCGGCACTCCCAGGCCTAACCTCGTGGCCTGGCCCCCGGCCTCACCTGTCGCCTCATTCCAGACCTTTTTTGTGATTTCATGTAAAAGCCCTGCGCTCCTCTTATTTTGTGAGTTAAGAAGGTAGGACACAGAGCTTGAGTCATTTCCCCAGGGAGGGCAGCACAGCAAACCTGTGTCCCGCTCTGGCAGTGTGGACTGGGGTGGCGGGGGGAGGGCACAGGTGCACGGCTGCTCCGGCCCCGCCGTTGACGTCCTGCCCGTGTCCTGGGGAAGGGATGGTGTGAGTGTGCAGAGACACACCCATCAGCGTGTTTGTGGCGGCAGGAGGTGACAGTGACTCACCTATCAGCAGGGCCACACCGGTGCATCAGCGTCCTCAGAGATGCAGTGTGGGACTGCCGTGGGCCCACATGGCCGATGTGGCCACCGGTCGCTGGTGCCGAGTGAGGGCCATGGCAGGGCGCTGGGTCCGAAAGGAAGCGGACGGACAGCAGTGGCTGGTCTCGTGCAGAAGGGAAGAGGGGCTGTCCGCAGCGGCCCCCGTGGTGTCTGGGGTCTGCGCACCAAAACACTGCCAGTGACGTGCTTCCAAACGTGCTCCACCGCTTCCCGGGTCCCCACTTCACGTGTGGGCCCAGCACAGGGCATCCTCCCGGCCCGTCTGAGTGGAGCCGCCAGGAAGCAGCCCCCGCCGCAGTGACCGGGCTGTCACAGGGCGGACCCCTGAGTGACCAGCCGGGCCACAGAGCCTTGCAGTGACATCGTCTCCTTCTTCCCCCAGGTGCTGCTGAGCCAGGTGCACCGGCTGAGAGCCCTGGACTTGCTGGGAAGGTTCTTGGACCTGGGTCCCTGGGCAGTGAGCCTGGTACGTGTTTCTGCTGCGTGTCCCATCTGAGAAGTGACGTGGCCAGGTGACCAAGGGTAATGTGAGGACGGCCCTGGGCCTGTGAGGCCCTGGAAGGATGCGCTGTGGCCACAGTGTCTGCCTGTGGCTTCCCCTCCCGTCCCCTCTGCTGTTACTAGGTGTCACCTTCACAGGTGGAAAGTGCTGCCAGCCTGTGGCCTTCAGGGGGTGGCCCAGCCCCACGTGGGACTGGCCCCTCCCTCTCACCCTGGCTCTAGGCACGGTGCCGATACAGCTTCCCCGTCACTCTGGGCACAGTAGAAACAGCCGGTTACAACAGGGAAGGCCGGCAAGAAGGGAACCAAAAGCAGTTCGACTTTCCAGCAGACCCGGGGAAGAAGAATGGAAGTGGGACCTGCAGATTGAAGGGGGTTCGGGGCCTGTCAGCAGTTGCAGTGCGTGGACCTTCCGTGGTTCTGTTTGCGAACGATTTGGAAGTTAAAGCTCGAAACGTTAACGCTCACGAAGCAATTAGAAACGTAGCCGAGTGCGTCATGTCAGTACAGGCGCTGGTCCACCTTTGTGGGCAGGTGGTGGGGCGCAGCCCTGGCTTCACACAAGGGACCGACTTGTGAAGATGAGCCGGAGCGTGCGGGCGAGCCTCACGGCCAGGCGGCTGTACCGAGCTGGGGGGTCGCACGTGGGTGTCAGCGTGTTAGCTGGTCTCCGTTCAGGGACAGCAACGTCTTCCCGTTATGTGATGTCAGCAAAGCGTGGTGGCTGAGAGTCCACCGCAGCAGGAGAGACCGTGGGGCTGGGGAGGCTAACCCAGCACCCTCCCTGGTGTGCACCACCCCCACCCCAGGTCCCCGGCCAGGTCCACACCGGCCTGTCACTCTGTCACTGTGGAAGAGAAGGCAGGGAATGTGTACCAATAACATTTCAGAGAGAGTCTCATTCGTGTGGTTAATTCAAAGTAAAAGTGAATCACACGCGTGCTAATGGGAAGTTTGCAGACACAGACCGGGCCTGCAGCTGAGGGCCCGACCGCCTGAGCCAGGGAGGCGGAGGCTCGTCCCCGTGTGCAGGCCTTTAACGGGGGACGCAGCGTTGCGCCGCCGTTGGCCTGGGACCAGGTGTTGGGGTTCCGACAGATCTGAGACCAGGACAGCGCAGAGCTGACAGGGTCGGCATCACGGGGCTCTGCCCACCTGTCCCGAGATGCCACCTTCTCTCTGAGCCCCCTGCCTGGGAGCAGAGAGGTGCCCCCCCCCCCCCCGAGGTGATTCATGGCCAGAAACCAGGCCCAGGAGGCCCTCCCCTGCGTGTCTCTGTCCAAAGGTCCGTCTCTCGTGCACATGTGACTCTTGGAGCTGGGCGGACCCGTCCTGGAGAGCCAGACGTAGTCGTGCTCATGCAGGTCACAGTGTGGGACCCGTCTTGCTGCTGAGAGCGAGCAAGGCCTCCCAGGCAAGGATGGGGATCTCAGGGCCCGAGCACCTGACCCCTGACGCCGCCCTGTCCCCGCAGGCGCTGTCCGTGGGCATCTTCCCCTACGTGCTCAAGCTGCTGCAGAGCTCCGCACGGGAGCTGCGGCCCCTGCTCGTCTTCATCTGGGCCAAGATCCTTGCCGTGGACAGCGTGAGTAGGCCGTGTGCCCCCCGCCGTGGGCATGAGGCCACCTTTGCGTGCTCCGTGGCCTCTCCCTGCCGCGGGCCTGCACTTCCTGTCCCGCCTTGTTCTGGGCCTCGTCTGGGTGCAGCCGGCTCTCCTGTCTTCCCAGAGAAAGCTTCCCCGCAGGCCCGGCCCTAGCCTATCACCCGGGCTCCTCCCCTGGGGGCACGCAGTCACTCCCCCACGGACGGCCTCAGCAGTGTGTCCGGGAGCAGCTGCTCTGGTTGTGTCGACGCTCCAACACGAAGCGGTCTGAGTCATCGGCTCCCGCTCCGCAGTGAGCAGGGGAGCCCCTCCCAGGACGTGTGCTCACTCATCTCCCGTGTCTTCTCTCCCCAGTCGTGCCAAGCGGACCTGGTGAAGGACAATGGCCACAAATACTTCCTCTCCGTCTTGGCAGACCCCTACATGCCAGTAAGGACCCAACACCCTCTGTCGCGGGCGGCTCAGGATCTGTGTCGTTTGTCTCTGCTCCCTTCTTATGCTGTGGTGGCCCTTGTCGTGGCTCTGGAGCAGGGGCCCCTCGCCGCCCAGGCAGGGGGCCACGCTTCGGGGGCCACACTCACTCTGGGGCTGCCACCTCGCTCAGACGGCACAGGTTTCGGTGGCCGTGTCAGCACCGTGGCTAAGTGAGAGTTTGGGCGGCCCGACTTGTGTTGGCGTCGGTCTCCTCTCCCCAGCACACCATCACCACGTGCTAGAATCCCTCCCCCTCCCCCGCTATCTGCTGAGTCAGCTTCGTGAGCGCAGGGACACTGGTATGACTGGTGCTGTGTGCAGCAAAGGTTCAGGGATGCAACAGGACACTGACGTGCCTCGGGCGTTAGGGAGGCGGGGTGGGGGGAGTTCAAATTCTAAACGGTTCCTTGTGACACCAAGTTGTTAAAGCGCGGCAGTCTGCGAATAGCACGTACAGCGACCCCTGCGAAGGTTTTCTGACGCATTTCTGGATCCCTAACTCCAGCTCCAAGCACGGTAACGAGGACACGGTGGACACCCTAAGTCCAGTTCAGGGCAACAGCTTGTTTCCCCAGCCGTCTGTGCTTGGGCTGCAGAAAGGAGTTTTTGTACATAATCTAACCCTAGCTGGTCTTGGGAACTAAACAGCGGTATAAAGCACAGAAAGCACTGGAAACCAAGCTGCCATGTAAGTGGCAGATAGCACTCGTGTGTCCGGACTTAGGGGCGGCACCCAGACGTCCCCATGAGCAGTTCCAGGCGACACCCTGAGTGCAGGGAGCAGCTCTGTCCCTCAGGGTTGGCGAGCACACCAGGGAGTGGACAGAGTGACTCTGGACCTTAAGTGCAATGTGCCGCAGCTCAGCCGGCCTGAAGGGGCAGCTCCAGCCACAGACACACCCAAGTGCAGGGATGTGGCCACGCTCGACAGGAAGGAAAGGAAACCCCCAGAGCTAAAACCCAGTGAGAGAGGTTGGAGGAGGCCACGGAGGGAAGAGAGCAGGGACATCACAGTGGCCTCAGGGTCCCCACAGCAGAGGACACGGGCCCACAGCCAGCAACATCTCAGACCTGGCACCCCTGCTGACAGCCGGAGCTGCGAGGTGCTTGAATCCCGCCCGCTCACTCCTGGTGGGCAAGGGAAGCTGCTCCCGGTCAGCCGCCCCTGCCGGGCAGAAAGCTCTAGGACAGGCCTGGCCCGGGGGCTGGAGCTGCAGGCCTGTCCTCACAGTGGGCGGGCTGCGTTTATGCTCCCCAGGTGGATGAGAGCCACCTGCCCAGAACGAACCAAGACCCCTTCAGTTCAGGGTCACTGCACCCCCAGGGGCCTGGGAGAGGCACAGGCATCACCTTTGCTCAGCGACACTTCTGCAGCGGCTGGGAAGCAGGACCAGGACAGGAGACTCAGCCAGAAACACCGCCCGCTGGCCGTGGGGTCACACTGAGAAAGGGACAGGCGGATCTGGAAAGACGGAAAGTCGGTGTGAACAAGCACGTTCAAAACGGTTGGAAGAAACGGCCCTGGCTGCTGTGGCTCAGTGGGCTGAGCACCGGCCTGAGAACCAAAGATTTCTGGTTCAATTCCCAGTCGGGGCACAGCCTGCGTTGCAGGTCACGTCCCCAGTCGGGGGCGCAAGAGACAACCACACACTGATATTTCTGTCTCTCCTCCCTTCTCTCTGTAAATAAGTAAAATTTGTAAAGATCTTTAAAAAACCTTAAAATCTTTAAAAGGAACAGTTTGTTTTAATTATGTCAGAAAAGAAACCATCACATTGTTCTTTTAGAAGTGCTTTTGTTGCTGTCCCAGGAGACCGTGTGTTCTGACCTTTTTACTCCTCTTCTATGTGACCCAGTCTCAGACAGGGACCTGGGCGGGGGGGGGGGAGGCGCGGACAGAGCACGGTCACTGCCATCAGAGACCCCACAGAGGGCGTGGGCCGCGGGGCGGGCATGGCCGGGGAGCGACCTGGCGAGGAAGTCCTACAGGCAAAGTGCCGTGGAGTTGAGAAGGTCCGACAAACCAAGCCACACGAAGAGTGGCAGTAATGAGAGGCGCCCCCTGGAGCAAAAGTGACCAGGACAGAAGGAAGACTGTTGGCCCAGGAGGGACCAGGACGCCCTGTCGGCTGGAGCAGACGGCGGAGACTCGTGGGGGGATCTGCAAGGCACCAGGGAAGCAGCCGTCACCTGGAAGTCTCTGTCCAGTGAAAGCGTCGCCGAGAATGAGGGCGAATCCAGCGCGTCGTCAAAGACGGACCATTCCTGTGTGCGCCCCCCCGCCCAAGATCGTTCTAACGCCCGCGGTCCCGCAGGATGCTGACCCAGAGGAAGTTGGGTGCAGGAGGCAGCAAAACTCAGAGGCGATGCTTGTAAACAATGCAGGACCATCAGCCACGTGGAGGTCAGGACGGGGCAGGCGTGCGGGCCCAGGGCACTCACAGCCAGCCCCGCAGGGACCCAAGGGAGGCAGGCAATGCTCTGTGTGACCCTCAGGGCCCTGCCCCTGAGTCAGCAGAGGGCGGAGGGAGGGACCTGCAGGCCCATCCCACGGAAGCCCAGGAGGGAGAAAGGGATGAAGCCACGTTAGGGCCTGTTCTACAACAGGGTCTTGACCAGGAGCAGCCAGGGGACAGCCTGTGGCAGGCCTGCCCCGCCCGTAGCTGCCAGGCCCCGGGAGGGGCTGCTCTTTCCTGCAGGCCCAGTAGACGCGGTGCGGCTGGCTCCTGCAGCTCCTGCGGCTCCACACCTGCTCCCTGCTCGCCACCCGGGACACTGAGCAGGGGTCCCTGCCATGCTTGGGGCAAGTGCAGGGCGAACGTGACCTCTGTTTTCCAGGCCGAGCACAGGACCATGACGGCCTTCATCCTCGCCGTGATTGTCAACAACTACAACACAGGGCAGGTGAGTGGCGCTGCGGGCCCCCTGCCCCCACCCCACACCACGCCTCGACCTCCTGCTGGCCACAACAGAGCAGGGGGCGGGGTCACAGCTGCCGCGCTTGGGGATCGTGGGGACCGTTGTCCTGAACATCTAATGGAACAGTCACCCGTAGCAAGAGGGGCTGCACTGGCCCGGGGGATGCCGCAAGAAGAGTGGGGGCTGTCCCTGTGTTTAGCCGGCATCTACAGGGTGAACTGAAGTCAGGGGGGTTTAAAATGCTGGACATACCAAGACCTCCCTGAGAAACGCTAGGCCGCGACCCCAGCTGCGTGAGTCCCCCATGTGTGTCCCCCGAACCTCGCAGGAAGCCTGCCTGCAGGGCAACCTGATCGCCATCTGCCTGGAGCAGCTCAGTGACCCCCACCCGCTCCTGCGCCAGTGGGTGGCCATCTGCTTGGGGCGCATCTGGCAGAACTTCGACTCCGCCAGGTGGTGTGGGGTGCGGGACAGTGCCCATGAGAAGCTCTGCAGCCTCCTCTCTGACCCCATCCCTGAGGTGAGCCTGCCCCCCACCCCAGGACCGGGCCGAGGTGCACTACCAGCAGGTCCCTGGTGCTGGTGGTCCTGCCGGACGCCACGTGGCAAGGAGAGTCATGGGGACAGCGCCCACAGCAGAGCCTGCTATCATGTGCTTCCCAGTGTCTAGAAACCATCCCCCCCACCGCCTGTCCCCAGAACCCCATCTCCCTCACTGCCACCAGCCCCTCAAGCTAGGGCCACAAGGGTCCTGTGTTGCCCCTCCCCTGCTTCCTCTCCATCCCCAAGAGCCAGGCTGGCGTGGAGGGCTGTGTGGGAGTCCCAGCCCAAGGGCCAGCACGGGCGGGGCTGTGACCTGCCCCCTCCCACAGGTGCGCTGCGCGGCAGTCTTCGCCCTGGGCACGTTTGTGGGCAACTCCGCGGAGCGGACGGACCACTCCACCACCATCGACCACAACGTGGCCATGATGCTGGCGCAGCTCATCAGCGATGGGAGCCCCGTGGTCCGGAAGGTATGTGGCTGGGCCTGGCCACGGCCCTGACCCCGGGTGTGTTCCTGCCTCGTGTGGCGGGCGCCACACAAAACTGTGGGTAGAGCAGGAAATGCCCTTGGTCTCAGTGCAGTGATAGCAGCTATTTCCATCCAGATCTCACGCCAGTCGGAACTTGGCTCAGCACAGCCAGGTCCCCTGTCCGCCTCAGTTGAAAGGGCCACTGGGGGGGCTCGTGGTCAGTGGCTGAGGGCCAAGCTGCTGGAGCCTGGGAGGGAGGGGCAGGGCTGCAGGAGGAGCCGAGGCTGCAGGCCCAGCACCCAGGTCCCGGGCGGCGCCTCCCCTGCAGCTCTAGGTGCTTCCTGCCTCCAGTGTGAGACGTGTGGCAGCTGCCTCCCAGCATGTGCAGCCTGGGACCTGCCCAGGCATCCATGGCAGGCAATGTCTGCCAGGGAAACGCCGGGGGGCACAGAAGGGGAGGAGGGGCCGGCAGTGGTGGGCGGGGAGGACGCACTACGGACTGGGGCTGGTCACCGTCCTGTGTGCCCGGCCTGGGCCTTCAGGCCTTGTGACCCAGCAGTGACCGACCCTGGCTCTTCTCTCAAGAGCGCGCACTGGGAGGTAGGGGTAGGTTGGAGACTGAGCAGACGAAGTGGTGTGGCAGGGGTCCTGCTTAGGAGGAGGAGCGGGGGAGGGGGAATAGAGGAGGTGGAGTGTCCTGGGTGGGGGGTGGGGGTCCTGGGCGGAGACGAATGAAGTGCCCAGCTGAGTCCGGGACCCTGGGGAGGCCTTCCCTGGTGGAGGACCAGCAGGTGACATCCTGGTGGTGACAAGTCCAGCAGTGGCACGAGCAGCCAGAGGCGGCCGGGGCCCAGGCAGACGAGGCCGGGCCGTGTTCTGAGTGGGACTGGCTGTGTGAGCACTGAGGTGGCCCCGGTGAGATGCGGCACCACCCCTCCCACTTTGCTTCCTTGTGGCCGTGAGGGTCTGCAGTGTCCGCCCTGTGGCACTCGGTGCCCACCTCCCAGGCCGAGGTGGGTAGGCCTGTCGGGCCCGCAGACCGAGGAGCCTGGGTTGGTGGGGAGGCTGTTGCTGTGTCGGGTTAGAGCTGCTTCACCGAGCACGAAGCCAGCGGCTCAGCCATTGTGGGCCTGTCGAGGGCGCCAGCCTGAGCATGGTGACAGTCGGTGAGGCCTGTCCCCACCTCTCATGAGAGGCATTGTCCATTGGTGTGTCCTCACCTCATCATCTCCCATGGGTTGTTCTCATGGGCATTTGGTGCCCTGGATGGAGGTCGCCTGTGGCCGGTGGCCTGACCTTGACCTCGACCTCCCTTGCTGAGAGGCTTGTGCTCTCACCAACACCCCCAGTGCTTCACCGGAAGGCTCGGTCCCTGCTGCCGACACCGAGCACAGAGTTTTGTCCTCCCTTTCTTCCGCGGTGACTCCAGCGCTCGGCATGAACTTCAGGTGTCACTGCTTCTCCACAGCATGTCGCAGCCGCCAGGAGGTGTGACTGTCCTTGTCCCTCTCGGCAGGAGCTGGTGGTGGCGCTGACTCACCTGGTCGTGCAGTACGAGAGCAACTTCTGCTCTGTGGCCTTGCAGTTCATGGAGGAGGAGAAGAACTACCCTCTGCCTTCCCCCGCGACCGCAGGTGCGGCTCCCGCTGTGGGCTCCGCTAGACGGGGCCTGTCAGAGCCGTCAGCAGCCGCTCCGTTTCACCAAAGCGGGCCCAGGTGTCCAGCCCTCACTGCTGCGGTGCCGGCTCTGCGTGGCTCTGCGGTCCCCGTGCCCACGCCACAGAACGGGCAGGGAGGAGGCTGCTCCAACCCTCTGACCCCTCCCTCCTTTCACCTTTCTGGAAACCAAGTTCGGGGAAATGTTGAAGGTGCTGTTGGGGGCGTAGAGAACAGCACACAGCCCCTCCCGCGATGACTGAGGGCCTCCTGTGATTGTGGCATCCACGGCTGCTGGGTCACAGTGGGCAGCTCCCTTTTGCACATCTGCCCCTTGTTGGCTTCCTGTCTCACCGTCCTGCCTGCCCCTCCCGGGTGCACAGCCGACACTGCCGGGAACAGGGCTCGTGATCGGCAGTGAAGACCTTGTAGCTGTTAGTGCACAAAGGGGCAGCTGTGCACCTGCCCGGGGGCAGCAGGCCGAGTGCCTGGAGCAGCCACAGGGCAGCCCTGCTCCATGGGGCCTTCCGTCACCGCCCGCTCACAGAACGGCAGGCGCGCCCCACTCCTTGCACGCCCCCACCCCTGCTCGCTGCCGTGTGCACTGACCCCCACCTGCTGACGGCTGATCCGGCCATGAACACCTCTCTCCCCTTTCCCCCGCAGAGGGCGGGAGTCTGACGCCCGTGCGAGACAGCCCCTGCACCCCCCGGCTGCGCGCCGTGAGCTCCTACGGGAACATCCGCGCCGTCGCCACCGCCAGGAGCTTGAACAAGTCTTTGCAGAACCTGAGCTTGACAGAGGAGTGTAAGCTGCTGGGAGCCAGGTCCCCGGGTCGGACACTTCACACGAACAGGCGCCGCCCCATTCCTGCCGTAAAAGTGTGGCCTGGCAATAGCAGTTCAGCCCCCAGGGCCCCGGGGCCCCACGCAGGCCCAGCCAGCACTCAGCTCCCGAGGCCTGGCTCCCCAACCTGGGTCCCCTGAAGCCTGTGGTCTCCCAGGGGAGGGCGGCTCGGCCCCAGAGATCGGGGGTGAGGGTGAAACCCACGCTTTGATCACGTGCCAGCGGTTGTGGGACCAAAGCCGGGTAAGCACTCGGCTCTGACACCCTCCCTGTGGTGCGGCAGCCGGTGGCGCGGTGGCGTTCTCCCCTGGGAACCTGAGCACCAGCAGCAGCGCCAGCAGCACCCTGGGCAGCCCGGACACGGAGGAGTACATCCTGTCCTTCGAGACCATTGATAAGATGCGGCGCGTCAGCTCATACTCTGCCCTCAACTCCCTCATCGGTGAGTCCCTCCTGGCGTGCTCCACGCCCACATGCAGGGGCTGCTGGGGCCGAGAGCAGGGGAGAGGACAGTTCCTGTCACTTCTGTTTTGGGCCGGTGACACTGGGTGGGCTGTCTGGGCCGGCCAGCTCTGCCGCATGGGGGTGCCAGAACCTTCCATCTTCCTGTCACATCACCATACAGTGGTTTCTGCCAGGTGGCCTGCCCCCTAGAGGCACGAGACAGGCAGTGTCCCTCGCAGGCCCCACCCGAGATGAGCACACTGAGTATAAGACAGAGGTTCCTGTTCTCGGGGTGTCCGGCCTCGTGGGGTTTGCTGGCTGGGATTCAGAATCCACGCCGTCTGATGATGACAGTGTTCTTCAGGTTGTCTGTGTCTTCAGAGGTTAACTTCCATGGATAAGCTACATTAAGTTACATTTTTCTAAGATGTTGTCCATTTCGCCCCAATTTCCTCATTTATTTCCATGAAACTGCCCCAGAGCATCCTCACGGCTTTCACTATCTGGGCCACACCAGCAGGCAGCCCACTGGCCTGGGCAAGGCAAGGCCCCCCGCCTACCACCCCCAGGGGCCTGCACACCCCGGCCCTCCCTCCCCCAGGCAGCCCTGCGAGGGGAACAGCCCCGCCTGCTCCTTCTCAGAAACGGGAGGCCTGCTCGTTAAGCATGCAGTGCACGCGTGGCCCCTCAGCGCTGGTCCTCACTTCATTCCGGAGAGAGGGCCGAGCATGAAAACATTGTCTCTTGTCGAAGTGCAGCAAGTTCAGGGGCTGCCAGTCCCGAGGCGTGGCCATGTCTTGTGAGCACTGGCAGGCCCGGCACCGGGAGCTCACCGACTCTGGACTTTGAAACTGCTGTTCCCAGGACCCGGAACCCTCCTCCCCCCAGAGTGTGCTCTTCCCCATCTCAGCTGAAGGGCCTCTCTGATTTAGGTGCGTGGGCCCAAGGCCAGGTGTGCTCGTGAGCCAGCCTGTGCCCACACCCTCAGAGCATCAACGCCCTCTGTGCCCCCAGGCTCTCTTGGGGCCTGGTGTCTGCGGGTCCTCCTGCTGGTCCCCACCTCCCGCCCCTGCTCCTGCCCTGCCAGGCTCCTCCTTCCACACTGTGTGTGTCCAGCCCTGCCCCGTCCCACTGCCTTGGCCCTTTCTGCAGCCCTGTCTTGGACTTGCCGAGTCGCCGAGCCCTGCCCTTGCTGAGGTAGCCGCGCGCCGATGGTTGAAATCTTGTCATCACGGGCATGGACCCGCCCGTCCTAAGGCCCACTCCCTGCGCGCTCTACTCCCTTGGTGACTGCCCTGCTGCGGGGACATGTCCTTGCGCCAGTGCAGGCCCAGAGGGTCGGCCGTGGTGCCTCTGTGGTTGGATTGGCGGGTCCGCTGTTGGCATTGCGCGTCTGAGGGGACCCTGGACGTGCCTGTGGTGAGAACACACCTTGGCCACCTGGATGTGGGGCCTGACTCTAGTTGGGGCCCAGCTCCACTCTGCGAGGGGGCGTCAGGTTTGTCCTTGGCGCTGGTCTGCCTCCACTGAGTCGTGGGCACCTTCTCCCTCGCAAAACCGGGCTCCTGGGAGGGCGTCCGCTGCAGAAAACTGAGCTCGGTCTTTGTGCCGCTCAAGCCTGTGAAACATGAGTGGGAAAGCTACAGACTGAGCTGGAGTGGGCACGCTCAGAAGACCATGCAGCTGAGCGTGGTGTCTGCTCGCTTGGATGCCCAAGGACGGCGCTCGTGTCCCTTCCCCCCCACCCCCCGGAACCGTGGGCTTACACAAGTGTCTGAGATTCGTAGCCGTGAGGAGAGCCCATCACTGGCAGCATCCGCCTGTTTAAAGCCGATTTCCCCTTTCATTTCGACCAAAGAGCCACGGCTTTGCCTTCTTCACTGAGTGTCGCGGAGGAGGTCTCCACAGCCATGGCGCCGTCACTGCGTCCCCACAGAACCGGCCACTCCAGACCCCAGGGCCCCTCCCTGGCTATGGGCTCCTCTGCTGCTGGGACGAAGCCCCGCTGATCACGCTTGGGTTCGCATCTGTCCGTCTGCCCTGGGACCCGGTCTCCCCTGTTGCTCACTCGGCCGTCGGGCCTGACTTTCTTCCACGTGCGCCCCGGCTGGGGCTCCCCTCGGACTGCGCAGCCCACAGCATCAGAGGACACCTGAGACCCAGGTGACGGGCACAGCTTCCGCCTCCAGTGGACCAGACCGCTCTGCCAGCCGGGGGACTCCCGGGACCCAGAGCTGCCACAGAGCTCTGAGCAGATTTCCCTCCATCTCCTGCTGTTTGGGAAGCTGTGGCCGCTGCTCTGAAAAATAAACCCTAAAACCATCAGTCACGGTCCTTTACGGTCTTTAGTCTAGACATGAAGTCAGGTTCTCAGCGCTTCGGGGGCCCAACGAGCACCAGACGGCGGCCACTTCAAGCGTTCAGCAGCCAGACACGCCTGGCTTCAGTCCCCCCAGGGGCCCAGCTGCAGGTGTGATCGCCCCGTGTGGGGGACGGACGTGCAGGTGGCCGGCCGTGGGGCAGAGGCCGAGGAGCCGGGAAAGCCCGTAGACTGCGGCCACACCCGTGCTGTGTTCTCACTGGCAGGAGGCCCCCTGCCAGCGGTCAAGGCACAGGCAGGACTGAAGGTGTCCCTGCCGGGTCACGGAGCCAGGTCAGAGGCAGCGTCTCTGCCACAAAATCAGCCGCAGCAGCAGCAGCGACTTCTTGAGAAGTGAACAGTGATGGTGACGTGTTCGTCCTGAGGCCACACAGCTGAGAAGGGATGGAATTGGGACCCCCGCACCACTCTGTGCCCACCCTCACCGAGGCCACGCCCCGTCGCCCTGTGTCAGCTCGGCCGTCCTCTTGCCGCCACACTGGGAGTCTCTGCGTGTCCTGTCACAGCTCACACGGCCCCGCCCAGGGAGGCTGCTGCCCCATGTCACTGAGGGAGAAGGACCGGCAAGTGCCTGCAGTGTCTGAGGTGTCCCCACGAAGAGCTCTGCTTCCCTCCCCACGCGGGGCTCCTGCCTACAGTCACCTGGTGGCCCCCACTCGACAAAGAACAGTTCCTGTCGGCCGGTGGCAGCGTAGCTGGGAACATAGATCATGGGGAGCGTCCCGGAGCCCCTGGGCTGACTGTGCCCGTCTCCTGCACCTGCGGGATCTGGATGGCGCCACGGGGACGTGGGGTGTGAACGTTGGAAGGTTCTGTTCTGTCTGACCTGAGGGCGCAGGAGGACGGTGGAGAGGGGACGCCATGTGGTTTGCGTGGACCCGTCCTGGAGCATCTGCCGCCCCATTTCTCACTCAGGTACAAGCAGGCGCTGGGCTGGAGGTCCCGCAGTGGGCTGCCTGGCGCGCTGCCCCGAGGACAGGCATGCTCTTCCCTCACGCTCAGGACGCACTGGAGCCGGTTGCAGAAAGTGTGCAGACCAGCAGACCCGGAAGGGGACGTGTGGGCCATCCCGGCCTCCGGGGTGGCAGGTTCTGTTCAGGCCTGGCCCGCACCTGGCCGTGGCGTCTCCGCACAGGCTTCTCAAGACGTGGCCGTGACGATGCCGCTGTAGGGCTCTGTGAGCTGGGGTGGGTTTTTCACAGCCCGGCCTCGGAGCGGGGCCGCGCCCGCCTGAGCTGTGGACGGGCGGGTGTGCGTGCACACGCAGCCCCGAGCAAGCAGAGGCTACCCCTTCCCTGGTCAGTGCAGGGGGACATGCGCCTCGGCCCACACCAGCGTCCACACAGGGCCCAGGCCCGAATCCGACTGGACTCCCGGCCTTCCTCGACCTCCCTTCGGTTCGACTGAAACCCCACTTGGCTTGAACAGCCTTGTCCCTCGGGGACCCTCTGACATTTAACGTCCACAAAGGGGCTTCTCTGTGATTGACCATCAGTGGTGTAGGGGCATGGCCTATTGGGAACCCTCCTAGCCTCTGTCGTTGGGCAGGCACTTGCCCTCCAGAAGCAGACTGTCCGCTTCCCCAGGTGGGACGGTGTCCCACCCGAGCCTGTGTGCCTTGGGGCCGGACCACCCCCGTTTCCACCCAGGCTTGCCTAGGGATGAGCACGGGCTCTTCCTCCTCCTCAGCCGCTGCCCTGCCGCCAGGATGGCCTTGCCCTTCCTTGCTGGACCCCAGTCCCGTGGCCCCTCCTCCAGCCTGCACTGCCCCCACACCCTGGCGCGGCTGCCTGCTGCTCCCACCAGTTTCGGAGCATGTGCCCCGCCCCCCACCGCCGCCCACAGTGTCCTCTGTTTCTGCACACGCTGCTGCGTCTCCCTGACCCCCAGGCCTCGGTCACTGGTGCCCGGCTGGTCTGTCCCCCAGCCCTCAGAGTCCCGTCCTGGGGGCAGGCCTTCCTGACCAGAGGCATGGCAGCATCACTCGGACAGGCGTACAGGTCGGACGGGTGGGTATGTGGTCCTCACCTTCCAGCGGCTGGGCCTCGCCGTCCCCTCTGTCTCTGGGGTGATGCCTGTGCCAGGGGTTGGGGGCATCAGATGGCCTTCACAGGGCAGGACACTCTCCCCTCCTTCTCTTTACATGGGCTCAGCACACGTGTGCACGTGTGCGCACACGCACCCCATTCTGTCGGCCTGGGCGGCGGGCATGCAGACGGGAGCCTGCGTGGAGGACACTCAGGAAGTGTTGCTGGATGTCCTGGGAGAGCTTGGGGTCTCAGGTCATGTCACGCACTCCCCTGTGGCATCCGGGGACTTAGGGACAGTGCGGCCCATGCTGCGTGAGTGGAGGACTGAGCCCAGAGCCTGGAGCACGCTGGGGTGTGGGGTGAGGGGTGGGCGCTCCCCCAGCATGTCCCCTCAGGCAGGTCACGGTGGCTCCCAGAAATCTGAACGGAATCAGGCATGCCAGGAGCCCGGTGCTCGCCAGGCAGCCCAGCGTTCGGCTGGAAGTCCTGCCCTTCTCTGACTCACGTTTCCTTCTAGAAAGATCCCTACTCCGAAGGTGACTCCCCAGAAGAGTGACCCTGGGCCCCCGAGGCTGCCTGCCCCTGACCCGCCCCGCTTCTCCCCCCAGGTGTGTCCTTCAACAGTGTCTACACGCAGATCTGGAGGGTCCTCCTGCACCTGGCCGCAGACCCCTACCCAGACGTGTGCGACCTGGCCATGAAGGTGCTCAACAGCATTGCCTACAAGGTGTGTGGGCCTCCGTGCCCTGGGCCCCTTCCCAGCCACTCGGGTCCTGCAGGGCCTCCGGGCCCAGCCAGGTCAGCCCCTCGGCTCAGACATGGCCCCCGTGTGCCGCAAGCCTGTCCACATGGAGCTCCCACAAGGGCGCATGCCCTGCCACTGCTTCCCATGTCGGGGCACCGGGTGACGGAGCTTAGCACGCTGGGCCTGACCAGGTTGCCCGCGGCCCGACCTCTCCCCCCTGCCGTCCCGGGCTGCAGGAAGCTCACTTGGAGAGCCTCCTCGCCAGTTCGGCCCCCACTCTCTGTGGCCTCGCTCCCGTTGGGCCGGCACCCTTGTCTCATCCTTTCTCCGCCTCACTCGGGGTGTGACTTGCTCTCCCACACGTTTCTTCAGGTGGAGGCTCAGGCCGTTGATTTCAGGCCCCTCCCCTCCAGGGACTGTGAGCACCCCCCACGCCTCCTCGGGAGCCCCAGGCATCGTGGGGTCTTCCTTCCTGGTTGTTCCTGCTCCATGGGTGTTCACCCCCTGTAGCACCGAGCACTAAGTTGGGGGCTCAGGGGCCTCATCTGGGTGCACCTGCCCCAGAGACCTCCTGATGGCGAGGCAGCTGGTATGGTTGTGTGTCTGTCTGTGTGTGTGTGTCCGCACAGGCGCATCTGTGTGCATATGTGCATGTGTGTCTGTACACGTGTGTTCCTTTTTAAGAACAAACATGGCTACTGAAGGATTTAAGCATAAACATTCGGGAAGTTCTTGCCTCCAATCTAGTTTCAAAGGTCATTGCACTCTGTGCTCCGAGGGGCTCATGGGGTTTCACTTCCGTTGACAGAAGAGCAGGCCTGTCTGAGACCTTTAACTGTGACCCAAGCGTTTTCTCGGCGCCATCGCCCAGCCTTGGCCCGTGCGGTCCTGGGTTCACACGCAGACACTGCCCAGCCGGGTGGGCGAGGACCCGCTCAGCTCAGGCACCGAGGCCTCTTCTCATGGGGCCACACCCCGTCCTTGGGCTTGGGGTGGGAGGGAAAAGAAGCATGCGCAGACCCTCAGGAGCCGCCAGCAGCCCTCCCCCAATGCACATCCCCCGCCCCACCCCGCGTTGTCTGTGTCCCCACTGTCCCCACTGCAGCAGAGTCAGAGGGTGGCCACCGCCAGGGGCGTGAGAGGCATTCAGGCGGGGCCGTCTGATTGGCCTGGAGGGCACAAGGCCTGGTGCACCACAAAGACTGAGTCACCGGGGACCCACTCACTGTTCACCCTGGAGCCTCCTTGAAGGGGGCAGGCATGCAGGGGGTGCCTGGCAGCAGCAGGGCGGAAAGAGGGTCCCTTGGGAGTCGAGGCTGCTGAGTCACCGCCCCAGCGGGGAGCCTGCGCACAACCAGTCTTCAGAGCAGTGCGCGCCCGCCAACGCCTCCCCTGCAGCCCCAACGTCCCAACAGTCACCACCCTGCCAGCTCCCACTGCCGGTCGGGGGTCTGGAGGGGCCGCATCAGTGTGTGCACACACGTCTGCGTGTGTGTGTCTGTGCATGTGTGTGTGTGTGGGTCTGTGTGCCTGTACACGGCCATGTGCACGTGTGTCTCTGCGTGTGAACTGTCCGTGGGTGTTCTTGGCCTCATCCACGCCCAGAGCCTGGCCCCCTGAGCCCTGGAGGTTGCATGGGCCATGCTGTGCCCAGGTAGACAGTTGCTGGAAAAGCAAAACTGTATTTCTTTACCTGCAGGGTGACCTGGGGGGTTGTTTACAGCTGGCACCTTTGTCGAGAGCAAGGTTCCCTCAGGCACAGGGCCTTTCCTACTGATGCCACCCGGAGGCACCCCGGCCCGCGCCTCTGTCTTGTAGCCAACTGTCCACGTCACGGGTCCCTTTGCTCTTGCAGGCCACCATGAACGCCCGGCCGCAGCGCATCCTCAGCACGTCCTCGCTCACCCAGTCAGCACCCGCCAGCCCTACCAACAAGGGTGTCCACATCCAGCAGGCGGGGTGAGTGGTCTGGGCCTCCTGTGGCCACGTCCCAGGTCCCCAGTGGTTCCCTCCACCCCACTGCCAGCTCTGCTCACTCTTCCCTGGTCCCCATCCACTCTTTCTCACGTCCCACCCCGCTCCTCTCTCACACTCCCGTGGGTCTCCAGTCTGAGCCTCCCCACCCCCCGCCCCCCGCCCCCCCCGCCTTCACGGCACAAGTGGAGCACCAGACATGGAGCGGAGCCTGACGTCCGTGGCTGCTTGCTGGGACTCTGAGGGAGGGGCTGCAAACCCCGGTTGACCAGTAGGGGGCCCGTGCTCACCCACGGGAGAGAGGCTATGCGCTGAGCTCCAGGACCGCAGAGGTGTGCGCCTGGCCAGTTCACAGGGTCCTGAGCCAGCTGACCTGTCCCGCAGTGGTTTTCGGTTGGTCTCTACGGGGGTCCCTGCGGGGATCTTTGGCTCAACATCCGCAGCGGGTGCTTGGAAGTCAGGTTGACAGATCAGGGGATTTCAGACATCCAAGCTGATGACCCCAGGTCCCTGGGCCACACAGCTGGGGGTGGCTGGGGGACACTGGTGTCTGGTGTCAGGGTGGTGGGGTCAGGGTAACCCCACGTGTCTTCTCCCTGACGGCAGAGGCTCCCCACCGACGTCCAGCGCAAGCAGCTCCAGCCCAACCAGCGACGTGGCCAAGCAGCCAGTCAGCCGAGAGCTGCCTGCGGGCCGGCTGGGCGCCACGGGGCCCGCGGGGGTGCAGTACACGCCTCACTCCCACCAGTTCCCCCGCACGCGGAAGATGTTCGACAAGGGCCCAGACCAGGTGGGTGCCCTGTGTGACGAGAGCCTGTCACACTGTGGCTCCAGCCCGTGGGTGTGCCGAGGGCTTTGCTTCTCTGCCCTTGTGGCAGCCCTGCCTGTGAGCGCCACTGTCTCATCCTGGGTGGGCTGCTCTTGGCAGCGTCCGCGTGACAAGACGAGGTCGAGCTGCTGGTTTGCTTTTCCTCCATGGGAAATGCGTTTTGCCAGCGCCCCACGGGGGAGGGTCAAGTCTCTGCATTTCGGGGGCTGGCTCACTAACGGGAGACACCCAGGCTAGTCCCGCAGGGTCTCGGCCAAGTACACACAGGCTGCACGGGTCGTTGGGGCCGCCCAGCTCCACACACCCGGCGACTCCAACACAAGGTCACACAGCCTGCAGGGCGACCTCGGAGCAAGAAGGGCTGGTGATGGTCTCACACGTGCTGCTGGCCCCGCCCACCCCCCCGGCTGTGATGTAAAGCCAGCCATACACTGTCCCTGGTCCTGGTCCCAGAGCACAGCGCCATGGCAACAGGTGGCATGCAGTCCCCCACCAGGCAGAGTGACATCTGTCCCTGCGCCCCACCGTGGGATTTTCCACCGGGCGAGCCTCCCGAGTGACACAGGTTCCTCTTTCTGAGTGTCCCCTCCTGTCCCACCACCCTGTGCATCATGGGGACTTCTCGGGCCTGGAATTCTGGCAGCCTGGCCATCACAGGTCCTGCAGCGGGTGACATGGTGTCCAGTAGGCAGCATGATGGTTTAGGTGTGACACTTGCAGGTCCTGGGAGGCCTCAATCTCTGTTGGGAACCACTCCTCCCAGGGCGGGCGCACAGCCCGGAGCCCCTGCCCTCATCTGGGTGCCCGTGTGCTGCCCTGTCTGAGCAGTGGCCCCCAGACCAGGTGGCCATGGCTTGTGGGGACCCCTGACCTGGCATTGATGGGCCTGTCCAACTGGCTTGGGACAAGAACAGCCCAAGCCACCCTCCGGCCCCAGGGGTACATGGCTCCCTGCGTGCAGACTGGGGAGGCCCTCCCTAATGCTGGCTCCCAGAACCCTGTCCACATACCCGGGGTCCTGGGGCCACCCAGACACAGGAGCCAGGTGCTGCCCACTTCTGCCTTCTGCCTGTAGCTGGAACTGTGTCGCACATGCACAGGGCAGGGATGGCCTGTCTAACTGTCCCTGTTCCTTTCTCTTTTCCCCACGTGTCTGGAAGACCACCGATGACCCAGACGATGCTGCCGGACACAAGAGCTTCATCTCAGCCACGATGCAGACGGGCTTCTGCGACTGGAGCGCCCGGTACTTTGCCCAGCCCGTCATGAAGGTACTGCGCCATTCGCCCTGGGGCAGAGGGCATGTGCCTGGCTGCTCCCTGGGCCACACTCAGGTCCCGCAGAGCCTCCCTGTGGGGCACCTGGACCTCAGCTCCGAGCTTGTGGCTGGGGCCGCCTGGCGTGCACCCACTGGCCCGGGACCCTGGGCCATGACCTGAGGCAGGGACAGGCAGCCGAGGGCCCTGCTACGCCAGCCGCCGGCACTATCCCTCTGGGACTCTCGTCCTAGTGCCTCTGCAACCATTGGAGGGTGACACCAAATTGCTGTGATGGTAGCTGGAGGCCACAGTTAAAATAAAACAGCAAAAGAAACAGACGTCATTTGCTTTCCTGTTTGCCCCAAAGAAAGAGAGAAGGGTGAGGAGTGTGGGGGACAGGGGAGCAGAGAAAGGCTGCCATTTCTGTGCTTGCCATGTGAAATGCCTCATTTCATCCTGCCTGGCAAGGCTTCCCCAGGCTTCTCAGCCCCCTCCGATGGGGCCCACTCACGGCCTGTCCCCAGGCTATGCTGGGGCAGCTCTGTGCTTTGGAGACCAATGTCATGATTTTCCTAAAGACCCGTCCTCTGGGGCTGATTCTGGCACACCTGGCTCACCGCCTTGTGGGTTTAACCCTGCCACGGTCATGACATGAAGTGTCCCTGTCCCTGTAGATTTGAGCCACATGCAGGGTGACAGGGTGGCTGGCACTGCTTTGTCAGAGCGGCACCTGGGGCCGTCCTTCCTGGGAGCTGCAGGGCCCATCTTCCGACTTCCCTGGTCTCAGGCTCATTCCTAGAAAACCTCCCCTCCCTCACGCGGCTCCTTGGAAATGCCAGCTGCAGCTCGTTCCTCGTCACAGAGCAAGCACCACATCCGAGCCATTCCCAGGAAGGGTGGGCTTTCTTCTCTCCCCAGAGGGGGACTGGTGTCTGTCAGTGAAAACACAGAATGCTCGCTGTCACACCTGTGGCAGGTGATGCCTTCTGGTCTGTTGAGATGGGGGTGCAGAGGGACAGGAGAGCCCTCTTCCACTTCCCTACCGACCTGACTTTTCCGGAGCGGAGCCACGTCGGGCTGTGGCACCAGCGCCTGGCACAGCCACGCCCCAAGCCCGGCCATTCATCACTGGGGTGTTGACCTCGGGGTCAGGGAGTGGCTGCGTTAGGGACTTTCTGTGCATGATCTGTACGGCGGAACGAGGATCCACTCGGAGGTGCCACCGAGGGAGAACGCTGCAGGTGGTGAAATACTCGATGTGACGTTGCCGGAGCTGCTTCAAAATCCAGCTCAAAAGTTAATGTGAGGAGATGCTTCCAGTAAAAGTTTTGAAAAGAAGGACAAGCAGGACCCAGGCTGCGGACAGAGCGGTGACAGCTGTAGTGCGGTCACAGCTGTGTGGCCCTCGGGCACACGGGGCACGTCACATGCCTGAGCCCAGGAAAAGGCGGAAGCCGGTCCTGACAGGGCCTCAGAGGACACCGCAGCGGCAGCGGCGGCGGCTCTGAAGACGCCTTTTCCCGGTGCGTTTCCATCTTCCCGCCGTCCACACGAGCGCCTCCCTGGTCAGAACACAGGTGTCGAAGCAGCGAGGTCGCCGTGGCCTGTGGCTCAGGCTGCCCCGAGACCAGCCGGCCTGCCGCTGCTCACCTGCCCGTGACCGGCACACTGGCCCTCACAGGCCGGGGGCGGCGCCCCTCCTAGCCCCAGGAGGGAAGAGGGAGCCACCCTGGGGCTTGTATGGACACAGCGGGACTCGGGCCCCAGGGGAGCCAGTCGCCCTTCGGAACAGTGGCGCCAGCTGCTAGGGTTCAGGGCCCCGCTTCCCACACGGAGAGCTCGGCTCCTGCAGACGTTCCCCTGCTGGAGGCCGGCGTAGCACCAGAGCCTGGTCCACCCTCCCACCAAGGGCTTGGGGGCTGAGTCCCAAGGGTGAAGCGCCGCTATTCTTGACAGCTTTGAGACGTGCCTGCTCTCAGGCCCTGCCTGTGACCACGGGGAGAAGCAGCGCAGGTCACCCCAAGCTCATTTCTCTAAACTCAAACGTGAATCCCACTCATTCCCCAAGAGTCTGCTTCCCTTCCCTAGGCATTGGGACAACGAGCCCCTGTGAGCACGGGTGCACAGCTTGCAGGAAGAGTCCCCACAGTGGGGACGGTGGTCTGCCCTCAACAGAGACATCCGTACGTGTCACCCACGTGCAGACCCACAGCCGGCAGCACCTGCCCTGTGGCCAGGCCAACGCCAGGCTCCCTGACGGCACAACTCCACCTGCCCTTGTGGGTTCCTGTCTGCGCACCTGCAAGGGTGTCTGGTTCCCGCCAGCGGCAGACAGGGCCAGGGAGGAGGGGTGTCTGCTACGTCACCGGCCCAGAGGAAAAAGGTCCCCACGACACATCATGTGTCTCCCGGAGCGCAGGCAGGGACCTGGAGGAGGACAGCAGTGTCCCCTCGATGTCACTGTGGGCCGTCAGCACCGGGCCCTCTAGGTGGCAGGGTCGGTGTCTCCCCTGCCGCACACGTGGAAACGGTCTCGTGTGCCTGCAGCTTCCGTGACAAGCTGGGTATGGTGACCGAAAGCGGAGCTCTGTGGTGGTCAGCTTGTCTGTCACTCCTGACGGCAGCTGAAGTGTTGGGGTGCGCGCGGGCTTGGGTGACATTCTTCTTTTATATCAGCTAGAAACCTTTTCTAAACGCGTGTTTCATCTCATTACTTAAACATTTTTTTCCAGGTGGTATTCACAGAGTGTTTTTCTTAATTTAATTAATCACCTAACGACGTGTTTATGCAACACAACGCACTGGGGACATTTATTAGCCTGCGCTACATGGACACTAAACAGAGCTCAAGGCTGGACCTCCCTCAGTGACAGGGCCCCCCCAACGTGGCTTCACGGGGGAGGGGAGGACAGAAGTGCTCAGCAGATGGAATGGTGTGCAGTGTCACCGTCACGTGGGGCTGACAGCGGGGGGGCGGGGGGGGCGCCCTGCAGCATGTAGGAGAGTAAGGTTCTGCTGGCTGCCCTCTGATGGGGAGTCCTGAGCGCCCGTCTGCTTTAGGAAGAATGTTAAAAGTGGCCTGTCCTGTGCGTCTAAAAGATACGTTAGAATTTGTTCCGACCGCAGGAGGAAGAGGCCCTTCTTTCCAGTCCCAGTGTGGCCAGCCCGTTCACTGTGTGCAGAGGTCAGCTCCCCAGGGTAAGGGGGGACGGGGACTTGCTGGTTCTGCCGGCAGGCAGGGTGGTGCCAGCTTGGTCAGGGCACTTTAGTCACAGGTTTCAAAGTCACAAATGGTGGCTCTGAACCCACCAGGCCCACTCAGAAGGAGACACAGTGAGTGTGTCCGCAGACGCCCCCCCTACCCCCCAAAGAATCTGTAATAACAGGACGCACCAGAGAGAGGCCTTCGCTGGGAGGGGACTGGAGCAGGGATGACGCACCCATGCAGCGGCCCCCTGCACAGCCGCTCCAGTTGTGGGCACCTCCCACTGTGCACGGCTGGGTCTCCCTGGAGCTCGGTCTGTGGTCGGCTCTGCGCTGCTGGCCGCAGAGGCGTCGGCGTAGCCTGGGCGGTCCCCACCGTGCTGCTGGGATGGCTGCTCCCGGAAGGTGTGGCTGCCGTTCGGGGTGGTGGGTTCTCCCGACGTGATGGGCTTCGGGTTGTTTCTGAGTCAGTCGTGTGCCTGAACGTGAATGTGTCACCAACTGAAGAAAAGCCACAGGGCCACCTCAGCTGCAGACCAAGGACTGGGCAGCATTCAACAGCCGTTCACAAGAAAGACGCTCAGCAAGCTGGGGGCAGGCGGAAGCTTCCTCGTACAAGACGCCCGACAGCCTGTGGTCAGCACCCTGCTCACTGGGATGAGACAGTGGAATCAGGAATGAGGCCAGGATGTCCGATCTTGCCATTCCCACTCCCCACCCTGCTGGTGGGCCTGGGCAGGCAGGGGCAGGAGAGGGGGCAGTGGGCCCAGGTCGGGGCAGCATGACTGTGCAGATGGGGAGCCCGATGACCGGCGGAAGGCTGCTGGCATGAGTGGGCCCCCTGCGATCATGGGGTCCAGGGTCCTCATACGAAAACCAGTTGTGTTTCTCTATGAAATTAAACCGTTCACTGTAACACTCCCTCCCCGCAAAAAGTGACACGGTAAGCAGATATAAACCAAAAAGAAAGTGCCCGGGAGACCCGAACTTGAAAGAACACGGCGCGCTGAGGGAAGACGTCAGCAAAGCCCTGAACCGGTGCAGACGTGCCCGTGGGTCGGGAGACTCAGCAGCATTTTCTCCGAAACCGATTTGTGAGTCAGCACAGCCTCTCCGTCCACGTCCACGTGGGTCTTCCTCACGTCGACAAGCCTCTTCTAAGACGCCGAGGGAAACGAAGCAGCCACGACGGCCTTGAACTGGGCACAGCGGGAGGACTCACAGTCTCGTCTCATGACTCACCGTGAAGCCGAAGGGTCAGGGCCCAGGAGGCGGCGAGGGATGGCACACCCGCCGGTCAGCAGGGCCGAGCGGTGCAACGCGGCCCATCGACCTTCAGGAAAGGTACAGAGCAGGTGCTCCGCCAGGGGAAGGGGTCTTTCCACATGTGGCCCGTTTGCCAGAAGGGTGGCCCTCGGCCCATCCCTCACACCTGCAGGAGCTAAGTTCGAGTGAGTCACAGCCCTCAATGTGAAGCCTTCGGCCACGAAACTTCTAGAAGAAACTCTTCATGGCCTGGGGTTGGGCGAAGGTTTCTTAATAAGATACAAAAAGCACAACCTACACAGACAAAATGATAACCTTTCCGAGGGACATTGTTAAGGAAATGAGAACACAAACCACAGACGGAAGATAAGTTGTGAAGCACGTGTCTAAAGTCAGCTGCCACTAGGGGCGTGCGGTGACCACAGGAGGTCCCACCAACCAGCCGTCCGTCACCACTGACGTCAGCTCTGTCAACCCCACAGGCCGGCAAAGACGCAGAGCAGCAAGGACCCAGACGTCGTGGTGCAAACGCAAGCTTCACAGACACTTGGAAACCTTCGGCCGCTTCTCATCCCGTTAAGCACGCACCAACCAACAGCCCCACCACTCTTCCCCCGGCCGTCCACCCAGGATGCCGGAAACACGTCCACTCGGGACCCTGTGACCACTCCCGGTGGCTTCACTCACAGTCACCAAGAACCAGGAACCGCCCGGACATCCTCTGCCTGGCCGACAAATGTGACAGCCGCGTGACGCAGTGCGAGCCAGGTTCAGAGAGCCGCAGGCCGGACAGTGCGCTCGCCCAGCATGCCGGAAAGGACAGGACGGAGAACGGGTGGGTGGGTGACGGCGGGGGCCCCCGAGCAGGGAAGGAGGGGCTGTTCTCCGTCTCGATGGCGGCGGTGGTTGCGTGACGGAGCGCTCTTCAAAAGTCAGACTCGGCCCCAAAAGGGAGAGATTTCCTGCATGTGAATTCCATCTCAGTGACCCCAGGACAAAGGAGTCCTGTAGGAAGGAGGGTGCCCGCACTTGTGTCCCTCCGGTTTGTGGCCCGAGAGCTGTGGGCACGGGGCCCAGCCTGTCCCTCCACATCAGCTGCTCCAGCTCTTAGATGACGCCGACTGGTAAAGCCCGCGCGCTCCCTCCCGCCTGCCGCCTGCCGGCATGGGCTGGCATCTCACCACCAGCTGTCCGTGGGGTCTCGGGCGCCTTCTCTCCTTGTCTTCCTGTTTCCTCTCCTTGTCGCTGTGTTGTTGGGGGTGGATTTGTGAGGCTTTTTTTAAGGAAAAAAGAGAAGGGAGCATAAATGAAAACCCGAAAATCTGTGGCCTCCGGTCACCTGTGCACAGACACTGGTTCAGGGTGTTTTCGTGGTAAAGATCACATGGCATCAAGGAGGAGACAGAATGTTCTGGGTGACCAGGCTCCTGTCTGTGCACAAGTCCTCTCGTGTCTCAGCCACAGCCACATGGGCACGTGCTGGTGAGCACCTTCTCCAGCAGGGGAGACCACCCCACACTGGCGGCGGGCTCTACCCCGTGGCTGGCTCCCAGCTGACCGCAGACAGGTCATGGCACGCTACCCCTCTCGGCCCTGTGCCGGGGGAAGCCAGGCGTCTCCTTGTTTTCGTGATTTCTCCTATATTTGGGGACTTCACAGTCCTGAGTGATCCCCCCATGGAGCCAGGGTTGGCCCTAGTCACCCCACCGTGTGTGACTAAAGAAACATCTTTGTCATTCAAACAAGTGGTCGCCCTCAGAACAGATGGACGTCAGCCCCAGCTCATTACTGGCTAAGTGCAGCTCTCCCTTACACACGGGTTTTGCACGCCCATCTGTGGCCTCAGCCCGTGTGCACACGCAGACCATGGCCAAGCAGGATCCTCTCGGAGCAGAGGGCGATTTGTGTGCTCCCCCGTTCCAGGTGGAGGCGCTAGTGCGGGCCCGCCCTGCCCTGGTCATTCTCCTCGGTCACTTCTCACCTGACTTAATGTGGGAAGTGTCTGTCGGCCTTTGCGGCCTGTCCCCTCCTACAGAAAACACGCCAGGTTCTGATCCCAGCCCCTCACTTCTTGAAAGCATCGCGTTCATTTTGCTCCTTGTCAGAGCGGGCCAACGGCTTCCACTTCTCTGCCCGGCCCCGAGAGGCGGGATCCTCAGTCTCTGTGCCCCACTGTGGAGGGCCAGTCCCCTGGTGCCAGGCCTCAGAGCCTGCCACCCAGCAGGAGTGGGGAGCAGCTCCCCTGTGCCCAGAAGCTCGGGGACCAGCCCCTGCTGGTGGCCCCTGCCATGTGCCTGGTGCTAGGGTGTCCAGTGCACAGGCCGGACCAGAGAACCTGGTTCCTCAGCACGTGGGGAGGAGGAGCCTTTTCTCTAGCGAATGACAAGTGTCGAGTGGCCGAGGCCGACGTGGTGGGTTTTGTGGCTGCAGATCCCGGAGGAGCACGACATGGAGAGCCAGGTGCGCAAGGAGCGCGAGTGGCGGTTCCTGCGTAACAGCCGCGTCCGGAAGCAGGCGCAGCAGCTCATCCAGAAGGGTGAGAGGGTGGGGGGCGCGCAGGGTGTGGGCGTGGGGCCCTGGCCCGCAGCCCCGAAGAGCCCTCGGGTCCCCCTCCTGTCTGACCAATGGCCTCCCCTCGAGCATGGGAAGGAGCGGCAGGAGCCGGCCCCCCACCAGGCCTGGGTCCCCGGGGGCGAATCTGCGGTCACACCTGCCGTGAATTGAAGCCCACGTGCGTCTCTCGGCTCAGGCATCACCAGGCTGGACGACCAGATCTTCCTGAACCGGAACCCCGGCGTCCCTTCCGTGGTCAAGTTCCACCCCTTCACGCCATGCGTGGCGGTCGCTGACAAAGACAGCATCTGGTGAGCTTGTGGGTGCCTGTGTTTCCGCGGGCGTACGGGCAGCCCTGCTGGTGTGATGGTGGGAGCATCCGCCTCCGCCCCTTCTCCTTCCCCTCCCCCCCTTCTCCTTCCCCTCCCCCCCCAGCCTGGGCCGCTGTCCCTGGGAGGGGCTCAGGGCAGGTGGAGGAACGGCTCTGCTCACTGCCCCCACCAGTGTCAGCCCGCCCATGTGTGGGGCGGTGGCGGTGGCAGTGGCTCCTGTACCTGAGACAAGCCTGCGGAGACGCAGCGCCAGGGCTCACTCCTGTCACTGCCTCTGCAGAGGCACGTTGCCCATGTGCACGCATGGCAAGCGCTGCCCTGGTAGCGAGGAAAGCGCCCTCTGCGTGCAGGGTCCCGGGTAGGCGGGCCCCTGCCTCTGCTGCTCGCCCCTCCTCTGTGTTGTGGTGAACCACTCACATGGGACACTCTCCGGGCTAGCCACTGTCGGGTGCGCTCCTTGGCACTAAGTGCAGTCACAATGCTGTGCAGGCCCCTCTCCAGAACTTTCTCAAGCAAAACAGAAACTGTCCTCATTAACCCGCAACCCCCCGCCCCCACCCCATCCATGTTCTGTCTCTGTGAGTGTGACGGCCCAGGGACCTCCTGCAGTGGGATTGCCTAGCACGCGCCACGTGTGACTGGTGGGTTGGCCCGGCCCGGTGTCCCGCAGGCTCGCCGGGCGGCAGCAGGGGTCGGGACTGCCACCCTCGTCAAGGCTGAGAGATACTTTGTTGCACAGACAGACCCTGGTGGTTCATTTGCTCGCCCATCCCTGGACGCTTGGGTGGTTTCCACCTTTTGTAAATACATTAATGAGGTCAGGTTTCATTTTTTAGCTCTGTAAAGATACGTTCGCTTTTGACACAACTTAAGGGACGGCAGGGCAGACATAAAACGGATGAAGTCAGCCTTGCTTGTGGGGTGGATTCCTTAGGGAGTGAGGTGGGCCTCAGGGGAGGGGCTGAGCCTCGGTGTCCGCCGTGACGCATTCACTGCCAACGGGGCTCAATCTGGCCTCTGGCTCGGCCGACCGCAGGCCACCCGCCCACGCACGTTTGCCAACAGCCCCCTTAACGCAGATTCTGCAGCCGCCCGTCCATCCTTAGTGATGACCCCTGCCCTAACGTCAGCCATAACGAGTGACGTCAGCAGCCATAAGTCCAGCCGCTTCACACCTGCTGGGCACGGCGCTCAGTCCTTCCTGCCCATCACGCCCACCCACCGCACACCCCTCCTCCCCTCCCTTTACCGCGGTGAGAGCTGCTGTGTGAGCTTATGCGCTGGCACCGTCCCTGGAGCGGGGCCCTGGGCCGTGCCTCTGGTCTGTGTGGAACGCCTGGCAGGGACCTGTGTGCCGCGCCCAGTGCCCCGGCGTCCCCGTTCCTGCACATCCCCTGGCACCTTTCCTCTCCACTTTGCTGGTTGTGGCCATCCTAGGGGTGGGGGGTATCCCCTGGGGTCTCATGGCCTTTCCTCCCTTGTCGCCCTTAAGCTTTTGGGACTGGGAGAAGGGGGAGAAGCTGGACTACTTCCACAACGGGAACCCTCGGTACACCCGGGTCACCGCCATGGAGTACCTGAATGGCCAGGACTGCTCGCTCCTGCTCACGGCCACAGGTGAGTGGGCAGCGCCTGGGCCAGCGCAGAGCCGCATGAAGTCCCCTTCGGCCCTGACTGGCTCTTCTGGCACAGGGGAGGGCCTCTCTCACACGTAGCAGGGGGAGCACCGTGACCTGTGCTGGCTGGTGTGCCTGGGAACCATGTCCTCCTCTGGGACCCGGTGCTTCCCTGGCCTGGGGGGCCCCTGTGGCCCCTGTCCCTGCAGCTTTCAGGAAGTCCACGGGGAAGATAAGGCTGCGGGCCCCACCATGACACGGGCTAGGGTCTCTAGCCGCCTCTGCAGGTCAGGTTCCCTCTTCCTGACAGTCACCTCCCAACTGCTGTCGTGTCCTGCCCTGTCCTGTCCTGTCCTGTTCTGTTCTGTCCTGTTCTGTCCCATCCTGTACTGTCCTGCTGTGTCCTGTCCTGTTCTGTCCAGTCCTGTCCTGTCTCGTCCTGTCCTGTCCTGCTGTGTCCAGTCCTGTCCTGTCCTCTACTGTCCTGTCCTGTTCTGTCCCATCCCATCCTGTTCTGTCTTGTCCTGTCCTGTCCCGTCCTGTCCTGTCCTATCCTGTCCCATCCTGTCCTGCCTTGTCCTGGGCTTCTGAGCCACTGAAGACCGTTGAGCTGGTCACACGGATGTGGTGCGACCTTTCTCTCCTTCAAAGTGTTCCTGGCCGCCCTGTGAAGGGCGTGCAGGTGGGGCCAGGTCCTGCTGGCAGCTGTTGTCCCGGATGAGGCCAGTCTGCTCCACAAAGCCAGTCCCCATTGGCTGTGGGCGGCACAGTGAAGAAGGGCAGTGCAGGAGGCTAGACCTGCTCACAGAGGCTTGGGATGGGTCACCAGGCACCTCTGGGCACCAGGAACAGGAGAAGGGTGACCCAGGTGCAGTGGACCCAGGAGAGGGACCAAGGGTCCTTCCTGTGCAGTCCTGGGGAGAAGCCACACTGGAACCTCAGAGCAGGGCTGGTTCACTGTCACAGAGGTCGGGCTGATGCAGCAGACCAGGTGGAGGTCAGGGACTCCACTCGGGGAGCATTTCCAGGCGTTTCCCAGCTGACTTCACCCTCCTGCAGCGTGAGGTGGGGGAGGGGGTCATCCTGCGGGGAGGCAGGGGAGGGCAGCGTGAAGGGCCAGTGAGGCTGGGAGCAGGTTGCCCGCTGGGTGCAACACCAGGAGGAGGGAAGGACACACAGGGGACCCACCTCACCACTGTCTGACAGAGGACACAGGGCCACGCATCCACACTGAGCACGCTTCCTGACCAAGAGCCCGTGACGAGGGCCTGTCTCCCAAGGAGGCTCCTGCCGGGGGTTGGGGGGGACGGGGGCAGCATGGGACAGACGGGAGGGAATGACAGGCCGAGACTCTGTCCCTTGGTGGGATCGGCTCTTCTCACGAGCTGTCCCTGCAGCAGGAGGGCACGCGGTCGGTGGGGGGGGTGCGGGGGGGGGCGGGGAGTGAGCCTGGGCCCAGCTCTGCCCAGCAGGGAGCCTGAGGGCGTAGCACCCCTGCTACGTGCACAGCCCAGCGAAGGCCCGGTGATCTGCATCGTCACTGCCCCTCGCCCTCCCCCTCCCGATCCCGGAGCCGGGCCTGGTCTCTAATCATCTTCTCTTCTCTCCCCAGATGACGGTGCCATCCGGGTCTGGAAGAATTTTGCCGATTTGGAAAAGAATCCAGAAATGGTGACCGCCTGGCAGGGGCTCTCAGACATGCTGCCGACAACCCGAGGTGCGTCCTCCTCGGTGGCCAAAGGAGGTGCCAGGGCTGCCAGGAGGGGTCCTTGGGGGGCCCTGCAGTTCTATGTCACCCTGGGTGACGGCTCCTACAGGCCATGGAGTTCACATCAATTCTGGAAGCGTGACCCATCCAGGACCCCCCCCCACAACCCCCAGGAAAGCACTCTTCCCTGGGAGGCAGGCTACATGGGGCGGCCAGGTGGCCGCCCCACGACCTGCCTTGGCGCATCCCCAGCTGGTGTGCACCTGTGCCCAGCCCCCATCCCTGGCTTGAAAGGAGAGTTGCTGGAAAAGCTTTGTCACTGGCCGGGCTGGGGACCTGTGTTCTGTGCTATCTGCACCCAGGTCGATTCCCTCTGTGGGGCGAGTGCCCAGGGGCCACCGACTGTGTGTTTGTGTCCGGGCAGTGGAGGCCGTGTGCATGCGCCTGGCCGGCCCCAGGCTCACAGTGTGCTGGCAGAGCCGAGCTGGGAGGGCAGGGGGCATGGCTGATCTCACAGCTGGGACGATGGATGCCGGCCCCACCGGCCGTCCTTCTGGGCTGGGGCAGGAGTCACAGGGGCCCCCAGTCCCGGTCCCATTCCCCCTGTCCCCACAGGTGTCAGGGTCAGGCTGCTCTGGGGATGCTGCTGACAGCAGGAGCACTTCTCTCTCCCTCCTGCCGACCTGGGGTCTCTACACCTTTGTCCACCACCGCGTGGCCTCACCGTGCCGTGACTTAGGAGGACCTCTTCCGGCGGCTCTGTGCCAGAAGCCAGAGGCACAAGGCTGGGGCAGGCCCTGCTTGCTCCTCGCAGACTGTGGCCTTGGGGCGGCACGTGCCCAGCGCACCGCGGGCCTGGCCCATAGGGAACACTTGCCCCCTCCCCACCCCATTTGCTCTGACTCTTCAGAGTGTCCTGCCCCTTGCCCAGGTGACAAACAGAAGTCCAGGTGAAGTCATGTCTCCCTAAGGAGTCTCTGGACCTGCCAGGAGGCCTGGGGGTGCACTCACAGGGTCCCCGAGAAAGCCTGACCCACGGGGTGGCCGTGTCTGTGTCCCCAGGGAGGGAGTGCGGACCACTGTCCCACAGGGCCGTGTTTGCCCGTGCCCCAAGCAGGAGGCGCTGGTGAGGGCCAGCCCTCCCCTGGGTTCCAGAGCTGTCGCTCCCAGGGAGGGAGGCTGGCGTTGACAGGACCCTAGGGGTCAGCTCCCGACGAGGGGGTCTGTGGAGGTCATTCTGGACTGGCCGCTGACCTGGAGGGCTGAGCGTGGACAGTGCAGACCCAAGACTCCAGGACCTGCCCCTCACCCACATCAGCCGCTGGGCCTGGGGCGCCGTCCGACCTCCATCACCCAGTCTCCTGTCTTGCAGCCTCCCTGCTCCGCACAGCCACAGCTGAAGGAGGGAGCTCCCTCCAGGGCCGGGTGTGGCGGTGTCAGGGCCCGTGTTCAGGGCCTGCATGCGGGCAGAGGTGCCCTGGGCCCTGGGTTCTGTGGTTTGCCTAGCTGAGCTGAGGCCTCAGCTTTCAAAGTCCTAGACGTGGCCACCTGCAGAGCTGGGGCTCTGGGGTCCGACCTGGGGGCCGTAGACACGGGGGGCGGGGCAGGGAGGCACCTCTGCTGGGGGGGCCCAGAGCAGCCCGCCCACTCCCCAAGCATCAGGGCACTGAGCTGCCCCCTCTGGAGGGCCGACAGGAGGCTGGTGAGGGTAGGGGGTAGGCTCTGTCCGTCCAGCGGATGCCAGGTCCGGCAGGGGTCTGGGGTAGGCTCCGACCCAGAAACCCGGACTCAGGGTACACTGGAGCCCCAGCCGGAGCTTGCATGGGGTTGGGGACCCAGCCAGTGTGCCGGCGGAGTGTCTGCCGGGAACAGGCTCCCGCGGTGACGCTGGTGTCTGTCTGTCTCTGCAGGAGCCGGGATGGTGGTGGACTGGGAGCAGGAGACCGGCCTCCTTATGAGCTCAGGGGACGTGCGCATCATCCGCATCTGGGACACGGACCGTGAGGTGAAGGTGCAGGTAACCACTCGGCACCACACGCCCCCACCCCCTGCTGTCAGCGCGGTCCTCACGGAAACCAGGACTGAGGCTCACTGAGCAGCTGTGACATGATTCCTGGGGACGGGGAGGCCCAGACAAGAGGGGCCTTGGGTGCTGGGAGCCGTGTGGCCGACCACGGAGCCCCTGGAAACCTGCTGGCCCGGCTGCATGCAGGGGTCACACTGACCTGCCCAGCACTGTCGTTAAGCCTGGGGCCCAGCACCTTCGGGCCTCACCAGGGCTGTGTGCTCCACCCTAGGACATCCCCACGGGCGCTGACAGCTGTGTGACGAGCCTGTCCTGTGACTCCCACCGGTCCCTCATTGTAGCCGGCCTTGGCGACGGCTCCGTCCGCGTCTACGACCGAAGGATGGCCCTCAGCGAATGGTAATCAGCCAAGCCTTTCCACCGGGTACTACCCAGATGCCAAGGGCTGCGTTTTGGCCGGGTTGCTGGGCCCAGGTGGAGTGAGTGCCCAGCGTGTGCTGGCCCTCCCCACCAAGGCTCCTCTCCCCAGGAGCCGTGGACATGCCATGCAGAACACACGGGGCAGGCGCTGGCCAGGCACTGCCTCCCTGAGCTCAGCTTCCCCTGGGGAGGCCGCCTGCCAGGGAGCCCCGCGTGGACGCCGGGCAGGTCGGGCCCTGGGGGGCGGTGGCCGCACCTTGGGGAGCTGGTGTCTGCCTACGGTCGCACGGCTGGTGGCGACAGCACCATTTCAGCCCAGGTCCCGTGTCCCCAGAACCGTAGTTGTCCGTCCTGCCCCCGGCCCCTGACTGTGCGCCTCACCCTGTCCCCCTCACCCTGTCCCCGCAGCCGCGTCATGACGTACCGGGAGCACACGGCCTGGGTGGTGAAGGCCCGCCTGCAGAGGCGCCCCGAGGGGCACATCGTGAGCGTGAGGTGAGGAGCATGCGCTGCTGAGGCATCTGCGGGAAACATCGTTTTCCCTCCATTGAAGGCACGCGCTTGGTATTTAGCAGCGGGGTCAGTGGTGGCATTCAGGGTGGTAATTGACTTCCGCTCCAGGACTGGCCAGAGAGGGCAGGGCCAGCTTGTGGGCAGGGACACACCGGTCCTCCCTCTAGAGAGCCCGGCCGTGGGCGTGGGAGGTCTGCTCGGCGGGGGCCGGGGAGAGGGTGGGAGGCGCCCCCCCTCCCGCGGGCGCATGGCTGCGGGGGTCCCTGTGCATGCCACGGTCACCCGCCCATAAATCTGTTTCTGCAGCTGGTAAATCCTGTGCTGAGAGCAGCGGATATTTATTTGCCCGTTAAAGGGACAGCAAAACGTAATTTACTATCGAGGCGTCATTTCTTCAAAGAGCTGCTCCCTCCCTTGTTTCTGATGTGAAAACAGAATGTGCGTCTTCTCATGGCACCTGCCAGGGCTGAGGGCAGGGGAGAGGTGGCCCCAGGGGCTCACGCAGCCTCCCGGCCTCCCTGCCCGCCCACCCCTGCTGCACAGAGTCTAGTCTCAGGGACAGGAAATGAAGCAAACGAGTCTCGTCTCCCTACTCGTCACTGCTCCTGCGCTGGCTGCCCCCAGAGGTCCCAGAGGCCAGGTCCGGGGGTGGGCACTCTGAGGGTCCAGGTGGCGCCCACGTGCCTAGTCCCAGGGGGCCAACATGCCCCACCGCACGTCACCGTGACCTCTCTCGGCAGCGTGAACGGAGACGTGCGCTTCTTTGACCCACGGATGCCAGAGTCCGTGAGCACCATGCAGATCGTGAAGGGCCTCACGGCCCTGGACATTCACCCCCAGGCCAACCTGATCGCCTGGTAGGTGCCCGCCCACCTCTCTCGGGGCCTGTCCAGCCTGACCGTCCCAGAGGCCTCAGCGCGGTCGCAGGCCTGGCCCCAGCCCTGGGGGCTGGCTCACGGTTCCTCACGGGAAGCCTCACCCTTCTGACCCCGGGCAGGTGGGGCTGGGCCCGCCCCGCCGCTCCCCAGGAGAAGGGTGCTGACAGTCCTCTCGCCCGCCCGCCCTCCGCAGCGGCTCCATGAACCAGTTCACCGCCGTCTACAGCGGGAGCGGCGAGCTCATCAACAGCATCAAGTACTACGACGGCTTCATGGGCCAGCGCGTCGGCGCCATCAGCTGCCTGGCCTTCCACCCATACTGGGTCTGTGTCCCCGTGCCTGGGGGGGGGGGGGCGGGGGACTCAGGGGCCTGGGGCCAGCAGCAGCGGGCGGGTGGGCTGCCGATGGGCTGCCCTACGACACCTGCCCTGGGCCTCTGCCCCCACATCCAGGGCCGGGGCCCCGAACCGCCCTTATCCCCGAGGCAGCCCCAAGTTCCCTGTCACTCAGGGAACAGTGGCCGCAGGGCCACAGAGGCCCTCATCACCCCTGGAGAAACTTCCAACAACAAGTCTTTTGGGGACTGCGCACACACACACGCACACGCACACGCACACGCAGCCCGGCACCTGTTCTGAGTGACGGGCAGTCCACAGGGCCGCAGGCTGCTGTGGTTTAAATCAAGACTCCGCCCACCTGCCCTTGGGCCGCCTGGACTCCCCCAGAGCCTGGTGTGCAGCTCTGCTGAAATGCGTGGCCTCGGGGGGTGGTCCTGGGAGAGGTTCAGGGATGAGGCAGCTCGTGGGTCCTGGCGCTGGAGGGGTGGCATGGCTGTGCCGAGAGCCGCAGCTGCAGGTCCCGCCCCTCCTGCGCCTGCCTCTCGGGTGGAGGGGCCAGGAAGTGATGGGCGGCTTGCACCCCTTCCTCGCAGCTGTCCCCTGGGGCCCGCTCACCTGCTCACTGCTCACTGCTCTCCCTACAGCCTCACCTGGCCGTGGGCAGCAACGACTACTACATGTCTGTGTACTCCGTGGAAAAGCGTGTCAGATAGCGGCGCCCGCCCCGCCAGGCCACGTGCACATTGTGGGCCCGCTGCTGCCTGGGAACCCTGGTCCTGACCTGGCTGCCGAGGGCTCCCAGAGGCCATGCTGTTTGTCTGTCTGTCTGTCTTCGCTGCCGTGCTCCGGAGCCCCGGGAAGGGGCTCTGCTGGAGTCCTGGGGCACGGTGGCTGCTTCTCTGCTGGGACGCAGCGTCCAGGCCGAGGCCGAGGCAGAGGCCGCCCTCGCCCACTCCCTGTCCTGCTTCTCTTCTGAGAGTTTTAACGGGGAAACAGACTCGTTTTCTTTTCCGAGCAATCCAAGCAGGAGCCCCACAGAGGATGCCCCTCCAAGAGGATGCCCGAAGGTCCCTGGGCCACCACTGCCTGCTGCGCCCTCCTGCTTCTGTGCCCACAGGGACAGTTCCGAGCAGGCGGGAGAGGCTGGGGGTCCGAGACAGAGCAGGATATGGAGGAGCTGGCAGTTGGGCCTCCTGCCCACGCACCTGGGTTCACTGCAGGAACCCCCCCACCCCACCCCACCCCCCAAGCTGCCTTCCTGGAACAGCCTGGGATCTGAGCCTGGGCCCCTGTGACCACACCCCCTCAGCAGGAGGGGCCTGGGGCCTGGGACAGGCAAGGCTGGTCCTGGCGACTCTGCTACTGCCTGGGCCTGTGACCTTCCCGCCTGTGCTTGCACACGCATCACACCCAGACACACATGCACACGGGAGCCGGAGCCGGAGCCCCGAGAGCATCGTGGCTGGACAACGCCCAGGCGCAGCCACCGCCCCGTCCAGCACAGCGGCCACACGGAGGGGCTCCTCGCTGATTGCTTTAGCGTGTGTGTGTACGGGTGCGTGTCTGTGTGTGTATGGGTGCATGGGCAGGTACCTGCAGGGCACATCAAGAAGCCAAGGCAACCCTGAGCCCGGGATCGGCCGAGGAGAACGTGCTGAGCAAGCGCAGACATGGGGGACAAAAGCACCACCACGATTCAGAGGAGGGAGGCGGCTCAGCTAACCCTGCCTGTAAGAGGCCAATAGCCGTGTGACTGCGAGCGGTGACGAAAGTCTCGGTCCCCATGCTCTGCCAACAAGGGTTCTGCCTCAGCCAAGGTCGCCGTGGGCAGATGGAGCCCCGCGGGCAGTGCAGCCTGGGTGTGCTGGGGCAGGGCAGGGCTGGGTGCGGCTGGGCGCAGGGGGTGGCCCTTCTGCCTGGGCCCTGCCTGCTCCCAGCAGGAGAAGGTTCTGGGACAAAATTCCCACTCCAGCTCTGTGACCTTCCACTGTGTCCTGGGTGAGACGGTGCAGGGGGTCAGGAAGGCCGCAGAAAGCTCCACTTCTCCGCACACGGCACCCATCAGCTCGGCAAGGCGCTCTAGGCGGTGACCCCAGAACCTTCCGGAAGCTGAGCCCCGCCCAACGGACACCGAGAGTGTGTGTGGCCCGTGGAGCGGTTCCACTCCAGATTCCAGGCTCACGGGCAATTGTTTGTTTTGAGACAAAACCATGACCTGTCCGTGAGGCCACTGCCCCGTGGTGTGACCGCGGCCACCACGTGGGGCTGTCTTCACAGGCCCGACGCGAAAATCCAATCATGAAATTGACCCAGGCTCCAGAGCCTGACCCAAAGGTTCGTTTACCCCTATTTATTTTGCCGAATGACAGACATGGAATTGTGCTGTGGACACGAGGGCGCTGACAGCCAATAAACTGCCAATAAACCTGAGTGTGGAGGTGGTGGCTGGCGGGCTGGTCTTCGCAAAAACGGGCTGCTCCACACGGAGTTGCCTCCACCCCACCTGGCGGCCCGGAGGGCAGTTAGCTGTCACTCGCTGGGGACAGGAACCCATCCTCCTCAGGCAGTGCCCAGCCCTGCGGCTTGGACGCACATCCAAGGGAAGGCCCTAAGCGGGGGTGCCAAACCCACCTGGTGCAGGAGCCGCCCTGCCCTGTGTCTGTGAGCCCGGGCACCCACGCGGCTCCCTGGTTTTTGTAAGTGACACAGACTTACACTGCATGGCTAGAACCAGACACAAGCCTCACAGGGCTGGAGCCCAGGGGCCACGGGGCCTCCTTCCATCCACTGGAAGCTTGAGGAGCACACCCGGTTCCCACCCTCCAGCTCCCAAAGCGACCCCCTTCCTGTGCCTCAGGGACCCCAACCCCATCTGTCCTAACACCAGCGAGCGTGTCACATCTCTGACCCCAGCCTGGACAGGTCCTGTGCTGTTTCTGAAAAGGCTCCTGTTTCTGTAATAGGTGGGACCCCGCAAAGCCCTGTGGCACTGTGGGGGGTCCTGCCAGGTACATGTGAGACCAGGAGTCCCAGTCATTTCAAACTTGGGGCTGTGAATTCCTGCAGATGGGTTGGAGACAGGCTCTTGTCACGCCCCTGCAGAAGGAAATGGGGACTCGGGCATCCTGACCCCTAGGGGCTGGGCAGCACCCCCAGGAAATGGCTGTGCCCACCAGCCCCAAGGGGACAGTGGGAAGGGGACCTGGGTGTGAGCAAAGGCAGGAAAGGGCTCTGGAGGCACCAGACAGGGTCCTCAGGGTGGACAGCAGCTGTCCTGTCTGATGGATAAGGGGCAGCCAGTGGCAGGGCACGTGGGGACCGGAGAGAGGCCAGATGGGCTGTGACCAGGGGCACTGGGGAGGGAGGGGCCATCCTGGGAGCTTAGGTGTGCTCTGTCCTTGCACTTGGTGTGGGGAGGGGCGTCAGGTCACGGTCCACCCTCCTGAGCTGCCTGTGCAGTGGCCGCACCTTGGTGGCCAGTGGGCATGGGAGGCCCCTTGTGAGCCCTCAGGTCCTGCAGGTGGCCGGCCTGGAGGGGCAGGGCAGGGCTGCGGGGAGGGTCTGAGTTCCTGTCTGTCGTCAGCGCCTGAGAGGGCACTCGGCAGGGATAAGGCCAGGAGCTACTAGGCGTCCAGGCCGGGAGACATCTCCATCAGGGCAGCCCGGGCCCTGTGCCGCCATGGGCACCAGGCCCGCGGATCCCGGGCTCCAAGCTGGCAGCCCTGGGGAGCCCTGCAGCCAGCAGCCAAGAGCCAGTTCAGGAGAGGGTCCCCAGGCCCCTGGGACAGCAAAGCCGCTTCTGAGAGCGAGGTTTGGGGTGGGTCGTTAGCATGCGGAACAAGTACAGCAGCAGACGTTACCCCCATCTGAGGGTCAGGAATCGGACGGCTTGCCTGTGGTTCTGGCTCAGGGTCTCCCTCAGGCTCACCGCCAAGGTGGAGGCCCCATGTCTGCCACGACCCTGTCTCAGAGGAGCTGGGCATCCCGCCTGCCCTCTTCCACGGTCACGCAGACCCGAGCTGGCAGTGCAGGAGGGCACGGCCCCACTGACAGCCTCTCCAGCACTTGACCCACCCTGGCTCCTGCACCCACACCACGGCTCCCCTGGCCTGCAGGCCACCGCCATCTTACACCCTCAGGCACCTCGCTGGCTCCCGTCCCCAGCAGCAACCCTGCCCCGTCTGCTGCCTGCCCGGTTCAGGTCATCGTCACTGCCAGGACCACCACAGCTCAGCGGGTCCTTCCCAGCCATTCTCCCCAAGATCAGGGCTTCCAATCCCAGCGCCACCTCCTGCAGGTGACAGACTCCTCCAAGCTTCGGTTTCCCCCCCCACCCAAGACCCCCTCTTAGGCTGTTGTGTGGACCGAGGAGTGGTATGGGCCCACATGTGTCTGCCCTGTGTCTGACCCCCCATCCACCCAGCTGCTGGTCCTGGACATCCCTCCACCCCCCCTTTACAGGACCTGCACGCACCTTTGGTCTCCAAGCCCTTTTCCACCATGACCCCTCTCCCCAGGGGCAGTGGCCAGAGCCACCTCTGCAAATCAAGGTTAGATCAGCCCCTCCCTGGTTAGGTCCGGCAGCCTCCCATGTCCCCCCTCCTGCACACCCCCTGTCCCCACACGGTCCCTCCTCTGCCTGGGGTGCTTCTGAAATCAGACACCACCTCCTGAAGGAAGCCTTTCCTGAGCACTGACTCACCGTCCCTCCACCCACCACACCACCAGGTCACCCTGTGCCCCTGCCACATGCAAACCCATGGCCGCAGGGGCTCTGACGCCAGGAGCAGGGCCTGCATACAGTTAGGTGCTGAAGGAGTGGCGGCAGTGAATGGACGGATGGACAGGTGGATGAGCAGATGGACAGACATGACTTTTCCCAGCTGATGCAGATTTGAGGCAGACCCCCCTGCCTGTATCCAGGTCCTACCCCCACACCACTTGGTCTTCTCGGACCCACCTTCCTGCAAGGACCCCAGGGGCTACCGCCTGCTGGTTCCTGGGGTGCTGGGTGCCCACACGGCCGCCAGTCTGTCCTGCAGCGCCACCACGTGGCCACTTGGGGGGTTGCCACTGCTTGCCTGCAGCCCAGCCTAGGCTCCCAGGAAGGAGGTGGACACCGCCTCTTCCAGGCCCCTTTTCCCTTGTGCTCTCAAGACCCCAAAACATGTGTCTCAACCCTTAACTCTCTGCAGCCAGGCACCTCCACTCGACCAGGCCGCCCAAGAGTCACTGACAGCCCGAGCCTCCTCTGCAGGTTATGTGAAGTGTGGATCTTACTGTTAGGGCTTGAAGTGGGATCCCCCCAAACTCCTGTGATAGTCCTAACTCCCAGCACCTCAGAACATGACCCCCTTTAGAGAGAGGGTCTTTACAGAGCTCATCAGGTCAAAATGAGGCCACATGGAGGGGCCCCAGTCCAATATGGTCATCCTCGTAGGAAGAAGACATGCAGACAGACACGTACCCAGGGAGACGGCCCGTGAAGATGGAGGTAGACACTTCTACAAGCCGAGGGGCCCCAGAGATTGCCAGCAAACCTCGGCAGCCGGAGAGGGGCCTGGGACAGCTCAGGCGTGTGGCCCTGTCCACACCTCGGTCTCGGACTGCCTAGCCTGTGGTCATTTGTCACGGCCACCCAAGAACAACGCCGTCTGTGAAAAACGGGATGGTGCTCCGAGCTTGCTGTGGCAGAAATACTTCTGCAGTGGCCTGGGAGTGTCTCCTGCAAGTCGGCTTCTGGGGGCCCAAGAACCAGGCGCAAAGCGAGGTGCAGGGCTCGGGAGCAGGCTGCCGGTTTCCAGGTATGCTGGGAAGACCATGTTTGTAAGGCGGCCAGCCAGGGCTTTAAATCCTCAGTTCGAGGAAGAGTCGGAAAATCAGAAAGGAAGCAGGATCACTTTGAAGAAAACCCCGTGTCCTGCCGCGGGTCTGTCGTGTTGGGAAACTGTTCCCCGTGACGTGTCCTGCAGCCGTAGAATCTCGAGGTCAGAGCACTTGAGTGTGAAAGAGTCCAAATGCAGCATTGAGTGGACTGACCTCAGCTCCGACCCCACCAAGCCCCGCCTGCCGGCTGACCTGCCCCCACCCTCTGAGACCCAGCGACCTCCCAACCCTGCTGTGGAGCTATTCCAGCTGACTCCGTCACACCCCAGAGACACCGGGTTTTGCCCACTCAGACAGGAGCTTTGTGGAGGGACCCGTGGGTGCCCAGGGAGGCATGGAAAAGCAGACATGGATACCCGTGCACGGTCCCAGGCCCTGGCCAGAAGGTTTGCTTTTGTCGGTGAGGAGTCTTGCACTTTGCTCCTTTGCTGCTGGAAACTCAGATGTGACCAGGCCCCACCGGGCTGCCAGTCATGCCTCGAGACAACGTGTGGGAGGACTCCAGGACTCAGGCAGAGACAGACGTGGCCTGAATGTATCAGGTGCAAGTACCCTTGTGTCCATGAAGCACAGCCCTGCCTGAGGTCCTGAGAAACCCCCAATCTGCAGGCCAGGAATGACAGTAGAACCGCTGCCACCAAAACTGGGCCTTGGATTTGTCCTGGGCACCAGGAGGGGCATGGCCCAGAGATCATGGAGGGTGCCGAAGGGTCTGGGGCAGTGGCTAAGTGTCCTTAGAACCGAAGAAGATGGAGAGTCATGACCTGTCGCCCAGTGTCCAGGGAGCAGAGGGCAGGGGTCCCCTGTGGTGGGTTCTAGGTGTCAGTCCCTGCTCCCCCCATGCCGCACTGCCCCCAGGTGCCTGAACCACTATTGCGGTTATCTCCTGCGCTAGAACAATCCACCACCCACTGTCGCGGGCACTGACCTGAAGTTCAGGCAGAATCAGCACACACGGTGGCTCTCTGGTGCCTGTGAAGAGAGCTGGTGGCCCCGCTGATGGGGGCCGAGGTGGCACAGTCACAAGAAAGACAGGGCCTCCCTGGGGATGCTGGGGCCCTCTTATCTGATGGCTGAGCTCCCAAGACACTAGCCACGTGGGCTTTCGTGCCCTGGCCTCGAGGTCACGCTGTGCGCCCGGTTCACCTGCAAGGATCCCACCTAAGCCAACTGGAAATCAGTCCGTCTGCGCAGCGGGCACGTCCTGGAAGCGCACGTGGCGCCCACTACCGGCAACCTCGCCGGCCCTACAGCAGTTCATGGCGCCACTTCTCCGTGCCGGCCCCAGGGGGCGCTGTGTCGCGGGCCGAGGCCGTGGGCCGTCCGCGTTCGGTGGCGCCGGGCCCCGCGCGGCCGCCGTAGGGGGCGGGGCCGCAGACGGTGTCTGTGGGGCGACGGCGCGACGGGGCTCGACCGGCGGCGGGCGGGGGGCGCCGGGGGCGCTGGGGGCGCGGGCCGGGCGCCATGGGCAACCTGTTTGGTCGCAAGAAGCAGAGCCGCGTCACCGAGCAGGACAAGGCCATCCTGGTGAGACGTCCGTCTGCGGCCCGGCCCTGCGTCCGGTCCGGGGCCGGTGGGAAGTGTCGCTCGGGTTCTTGGTCGCGCTTTGCCTGCGCACGAGCCCACGCTCGCGGGAGGGCTTCCCAACGCGGGCCCTGCGGGGCCAGCCCGGGGACGCGGCCCGAGTCCGCACCCACACGCGCTGCGGGCGAGGGGTCGCCTGGGACTCCCTCTCTCTGCCCCGGAGCTGGGGGATTAGAGAAAACGGGATCAGCCCGTGACCGGCCGGAGTGCCCCTGGGTCCGGGACGGGCTCACGTCCGCCCTGGCCGCCCCCGCTCGGCGTGCGGAGGCCGGTTCTATCCCCGAGGCGCCCGTCTGCCCCCTGCCCCGATCGCCGTTTCCGGGGCGAGGCCGGGCCGCCCGTTGCCATGGCGATGATGCTGCGACGCCGACTCCCAGGGGCTCCCGGGTACGAGTGAGTTTGCGGGGACAGAGCCCTACGTGGCTTTCCGTGAAATGCTGTGTCCAGACTCATCCGTTTCCGGCACGAGAAAAACGTGGCGGGAAGGAGACCGTCCCAAGTGACAGCAGACTTGCCTTTACTCTTACTTCTTGCTCTGAATGCCCTGCGACCAAGCTCGCTAAGAGATAACAGAGGGGTTTTTACCTTGACTTCTGGAACTGATCAGTCACGAAGGGCTCTTCACTGAAGTTCCTCAGAGGCAGCAGCAGCCAGGGACGTGGTTGTCAGTGGAGGCGCCTGCTGGGGAGGGGTGGGTGCGCTGAGCACTCCAGGGGCCGCCCCCTGTCCTGAAGGACGGCAAGACCCGGCCCGGCCCTGCCCGCAGGTGTACCCGCCTTCACCCTTTGCTTCCCAGCTGACAAGGCCTGTGGCAGAGCGGGGAACCCTCCAGGCCGTTCTTTCCTCCAAGGACGCGCCCTTGGGTTTCTCCTCAAGGAGCTTGCCAAGCATCCGCCTTGCTGGGGTCCCGGTAGGGACAATGTGATCTGCATACAATTCACAAGTTACTGCCTGAGGTCTTTCTATGGTTCAAGGCCCTGTGCCTGTCTCATGTTTTTGCTCTCTGCTGAGGCCCCCTTTGGCTGCACTGCCACCCGGGGGCAGGGGTGGGTGTCCCCATCCTGGGGAGGAAAGGCAGGCGGGGCTGGGAGACTGGGCACCTGTATCAGAGCAAGTCCGAGGCCTGGCCACCGGCCGTGCGCTGCACTGGGGCAGACACTGGGGGGCTGGTTAGAGGGAACTGTGGAGCCCCCACTTCAGGCGGAGCCAAGGGCATCTCCACCAGGAATCACCCCCACCACGATGAGTCCAGCAGACGTGCATCCCCCCAACTGATGCTCAGGGCGACCCACCCGAGAGACGTAGCCCTGTGGGGGTGGCGTGCCCCCGTGTGCATGTGCTTTCCCCAGCGTTCCTGCCGCTCCGGCTCCAGGAGAAACACCAGTGCCCGAGGCGGGGAGGGACCACCGTGCATCCTTTGTGGGACAGCAAGCGGGTCCGAGGTGCTCGCCAGGGGCGTGCAACCCCTTGCCCCAAACACGCCAGTGGGGCCCACGCAGATGTGCTAGGTGACAAGAGTGGGACGCTAAGCCCACTTTGGGAAGGTGGCTGGGGCCCGGAGGAGCAGGCCGGAGCGCAGGCCACTGCTGGGGCGGGTCGGTGGCTGAGTCTTGAGGCCCTGCAGCTCCCCTGACCCGGCCCCAGAGCACTCACCCTCCTCGCAGATGGCACCAAGTGTCACGCAGTGGTGGCTGTCAGCGCAGCACCGTGGACACGGGTGGCCGGCTCCAGCGGAGGCCACGCTGGGCACTGCAGGGCGCTGAGCAGCACTGCTAGCCTCCTCACTGGGTGCCTGGCCACCTCCCGGTGCAGACAGCCAGGAATGTCTCTGGACATGGCCCCATGCCCCCCAGGGGCAGAGGGTGCACCTCCGGTGGCAGCAGCTTGGGCAGCCTGGCGAGGGTTGGGCACAGCCCCAGCTGACCGGCATTGACACGGGGCCTGCTCTCGCAGCAACTGAAGCAGCAGCGGGACAAGCTGAGGCAGTACCAGAAGAGGGTTGCGCAGCAGCTGGAGCGTGAGCGGGGGATCGCCCGGCAGCTCCTGCGGGATGGCAAGAAGGAGTGAGTGTGTGAGGCCAAGCAGCCGGGTGGGAGGGGCTGGGGTGGCCCTGGGTCATTGCACGTCCCCTCTGTAGGCGGGCCAAGCTGCTGCTGAAGAAGAAGCGGTACCGGGAGCAGCTGCTGGACAAGACGGAGAACCAGATCACCAGCCTGGAGACCATGGTAGGCCAAGGGGAGCCCCTTGGGCACTGAAATCGACCTTCCTTTCCTCGGACCCTGAGGCCCGGGCATGGCTCAGCCTGGAGGGGAGGAGGGTGTGTGGCAGGAGCTGATGATCTCCAGAGGGGAGGGCAAGTGGGCTCTTGCAGGAAGGTGGTTGGGGACTGGGCTGCTTCTAGGTGGCCCAGGTGGGCCAGGGGTCTGCCCTGGTGACTGGAGGTGTTAGGAGTCTTGAGGGGGCTCCTGGAGCATCCCTGGCATTAGGCACTGAACAGAGTTGTTCGTGAGTGGTCAGGAGCCCCTCCTGGGCCCTCTCAGCCGTGATGTGGGCCAGAGAGGATAGGAGGGAGTCGCAGGACCAGGAGAGGCCGAGGCAGGCCTGACCGGCAGGCCTGGGCCGGTGTTCCCCCAGGTCCAGAGCATCGAGTTCACCCAGATCGAGACGAAGGTGCTGGAGGGGCTGCGGCTGGGAAACGAGTGTCTGAACAGGATGCACCAGGTGGGTCCTTGAGGGGCTGGAGCGTGCCTTGCCCGTGCCTGGCCGGCGGCCAGGGATGTTTGTGCCGCCGCTGGGAGAGGGTGATGGTCTGGCAGGACAGGCAGACTCAGGTCTTGGCCTGAAACAGAATGATGAACAAAACCTGTGAATTGGGTCCGCAGTTGGCAGCGTGACCAGAGGGAAGTCTGGTTTTGGTGTGGAGGGGTGTGGTGAGCAATTCTGGAAGGCTTCCTGGAGTAGGTGAACACAGCCTCATCTCAGAAGCAGCTTGCAGGTGGCTGGTGAAAGGAGGGCAAAGCCCAGAGAGGCTGTGATGGAGCTCTACCCCTCCTCCCTGGGTAGGGGTGGGGACCGGGCTGGGCCAAGAGCCCTGGCTGTACTGCTTTGCCGAGTGGTGAGTGTGGCATGTACCTGCCAGTCCAGCAAAAGGACTGCTTTGAACTTGCCCGAAAGAAATCTAGTCACTTGCCCAGAGAAAATGGTTTCTGCTCTTCACTCACTTTTACCTGAAACTGCTAGAGTGGGCTTTGTGGCTGGGAGATCCGGTGAGAAGGGCCACTTGAGGCTTCAGGAAAGGTCGATTGACAACTTCGGGCCTCTGTGGCCTGGTGCTGCTGGGACAGAAATGACTGGCAGTGGGTCCTGTCCTGCCGGCCTGGCTTCACTGGAACGAGAGTCCGGGCGAAGCCGTGCGTCCTGGCAGCCAGGTGGCCCTTGCATGGGGCTCTTATGAGGCTGCGCCGACAAGACTCAGGAACTTCCCACTGGGCCTGTTTAGGTGATGTCGATAGAGGAAGTGGAGCGGATCTTGGACGAGACCCAGGAGGCCGTGGAGTACCAGCGGGTAGGCGTCTCCCTGGCCTTGGGGCCCACCTTTCACCAGCGAGCGAGGGCGGGTGCCATCTTGGTGGATGCCCATGGGCCACCCTGGGGGGTCATGCTTGCCTCTGCCTCACAGTGGCCCCCTCTTTTCACATGAAGGGGCCTTGAGTCAAGGGCTGCCTCCCTCCTCCACGGGGGGCTACCTTCCCCCACCCCTCCGGCCCAGCCACACACCTCACCTCAGCCCCTCCTTTTGCAGCAAATAGATGAGCTCCTGGCAGGCAGCCTCACTCAGGAGGATGAAGACGCCATCTTGGAGGAGCTGGACACAATCACTCAGGTGGTGGGACCCCCGGGGCTGAGCCCGGGCGGGGGGCCTGTCTGGGTGCCCCTGCGCATCGTGGTGGGGTCCTGGACGGAGCGGGGTGCCACCTCCACTGACCCTCAGCCCTGTCCTCCCCGGCAGACGGGAATGTGGGCTTGACCCGGTGGCCCCTTTCCCCTCGCGGCCAGCCACTCTGGTGCACGGGCCGGTGCACGTTGGCCCCGCGGCCTCTGGCAGCCTGGCTGGGAAGGCGGGTTTGAATACCACTGCCCTCCCTGGGGGTCTGCGTGCATCTGCTTGTTGGCTTCTTCCCCCCCACCCCGTGCCCCAACCAGGCTGCCCGGCACTCATGGGACAGCCAGCCCCACTGCACAGTATACCTGGGTGCCCACGGCTCTGACCTGGCCCAGACTCCACCCAGCATGTCTGGAAGCCTCTCTGGGACCCTTGTCAGGAGGCCACCCTTTACTTGTCTCTGCATGTCCGGAGGCTGGAGGAGGTCCCCTGGAGGCTCTGGAGCGGGGTGGGGGATTCTCGGGCGTCCTGAATCTAGCCGAGCAGACAGGACCCTTTCTCCTCTGAGGGCGTGGGGGTGGGCCTCTGCATCAGGTCTCACGGCCCTTCCTTCTGTCTCTTGCAGGAACCAATCGAGCTCCCAGATGTCCCTTCAGAGCCCCTTCCCGAAAAGAACCCAGGTACTCCCTGTTCTGTCCTCTGGGAAACAGTTCTGGAACAAAGCAAACGCCTCAGGGTCCTGCCCGCACCCTGCCACAGTGGGTGAGCTGCTGGCCAGCTCGGGGAGCACTGAGCCCCACCCTGGGGTGGGTGACCTCAGAAGAGTTGGCCCTGTTGGGAGAGGCGTGGCCTGAAGGTGGGAGCCCAGAAAAGGCCGGGTCAGCCATGCAAGCTCTCCTGGACCAGTGTCCTCGCAGGTCCCAGCCTTGGGACCACCGTCTGGTTGCCTCACCTAACAGGTGTTCGAGGTCTCCCCCGAGCCCTGAGGTGTCTGTTGTGATTCTCGTCCCTTTCCACTCCTTCGCCTCCTCTCTGGGTTGTGGGGCAGGCTGGCCCCTGCCCACTGTCCCATGTGAGTGTTGGCCCCACCCGGCCTGACAGTGACTGCTACCCCAGGAGAGGCTCTTCCCAGACCTCAAAGCCCTGGGACCTGCCTCCTTGTTGCCTCTTGTCCTCCAGCTCCAGTTTCCACCTCGGACGTGTTCTCTGCGTGACAAACGTCTCTTTGTTCCCCCTACAGAGAAAGTCCCTGCCAAGGCCAGGCCCAGGCAGGCGGACCTGGTGGCAGCCTCCTAACTCGGCCTCCTCACATGGGACTGGCAGGGACTCCCCAGGGACTGGGGCCACCGAGAGTTTGGGTATGTGGCCAGCCCTGACCAGGCCCCCAGGAGGCCAGTGCCGGGCCGGGCCGCCGGTGCTGACGATGCGGTGCACGCAGGACTCACGGCCAGGCTGACTCCAGGGAATCTTCCCCAGGTCGGGGACTACATGGCCCTATTCAGTCCCTCCAGCCAGATGCAGCTTCTGAGACTGTGGCTCCCACGGGGCCATGGCTGGCACATCACACCTGGTGCTGGTCACACTTCTGTCCCTGGCCCTGTGAAGCGCTGCGGGCCACTCTCCTGCTGGGAGCCGCATCAAACCTAGCCCCATCCTTCTCTCTCACTTCCTGCTGCTCCCACTCATTGGCGGGTGCTTCAGCCAAGGGGTACCTACCTTGGCCAGACTTCCCGACACGCCCAGTTGCCATATGGAGCCGGGGTGGAGGCCTCTCCGTGCTCCTGTCTGCATTTAGGGGGCGAGCAGGAGGGATGCATCCCTGTGGGCTGGACTCCAGGAGCCCTGCCCACCCCTTGTCACTGGTGGGTCCTGCTGGGGTTCCTGGAGGTGCCAACGGGACCTGTGTGTCCGTGGGACTCTGTAGCTGGAGCTTGGAACCTGCAGGGACCCAGGACCTGCTGACCTGCCAGCTCAGAGCTGGCAGCCGCCAAGGACAGGCTCAAGGGGGTGGCAGTCACTTTCCTGGTTCAGTCTGTTCTGTAATCAGTGTCACTGGGATGTCACTCCCAAAAGGGACAGAGAGACCTGCCCAGCCCCCCAAACAGGTCACCCCCATTAAAGCTGATCCTGCACTCCTGCTGCCTCATGGACTCGGGTCCGGGAGCACCAAAGTGGGTTCCAGGCACCCCGGGGTGCCCCTGGACCCTCACAGGCACTGCCTTGAAGGCACCTGTCTGGGCAGCACTGCTGGGGAGCTGGCAGAGGTTCGTGTCCTGCTGGTGCTCGGCCCTGGAGGCCACCTCTCAGCAGCTGCCCTGGCCCAGCGCAGGGCTGTGTCCTGGCCCCACCTGCAGGACTGACCCGGCCGCCTCTCCGAATTCAAGAGAGTCTGTGGCCCCCCGGCTGGTGGCCTCAGACCTTCCTGTGAGGAGTCCTGATTCCTGGGATAGGAAGCCAGTTGCCACAGTCAGCGAGCAGACAGTGGCAAGGAGATTGAAGGGGCATCCCACCTAAGGGGGCCCCTGTGGACGTGCCAGGACTGGGGTTCTTGGGTGGGGGCTATACGCCTGGGTTTTCTGCGCTTAGGAACCTGCTGTGTGTGAAGGGATCCTTGGCAGGCACAGTGCACACATCTGCCAGCAGGGGGCTCTGCCAACTGGCCTCCCGATTCTGCCAGAACTGCCATCAATGGTGCCAGTCTGGCTGTTGGGCCCTCACGCTACTGTTTTGGATGACATGCTGCCATCTGTTCCCAGGACGCCAGAGGGCAGTCTTCACCTAAAAGGAGGAGCTGGCCCCGTGACCCTCTCCATCTGCAGCCTGGCTTGTGGGCCCAAGGAGGTTGTAGAGGGCATGTAGGGCCTGCTCTGGGGGAGGCACAGACCATGGGTCAGCCACTCTGGACCCAGGGTGGGCCCCCTGCCCTTTCCCTCTGCCTCCCCAGGACCTTGGAGCCCAGGGCTGTCCTCCGAGGCACATCCTCCAGGGATTAGTGGTTCCACCCTCCCTGTGAGTGCCTGAGGAACCCCGCTCCCTGCAGCAGTGCTGGGAGGGGCACCTGAGCCACCCAGGAGGAGGGAGGTCTGAGCAAGTCCACCCCTGACCAAGGGGTGCTCTACCCTGACATCCAAGGGACCTCCCGCTGACTCCTGGGCTCCAGGCTTGGATGGCACCTGGCTCGCCAGCTGTGTGTGTGTGTGTCAGAGAGAGAGAGAGTGAGTCCCCTCTGCCAGGTTGAGGCTCATGAACCCTGCACCCTGTCCCTCAAACAGCTGGTGAGCTGAACCCTGTCCCCTTCCAGGACTCGGGACTCGCGAACCTGGTAGCAGAGTTAGTGTGTCCTGGGGAGACGGGAGCTGGAGGGCACTTGGAGGAGAAGGACTGAGAGAGCACCCAGGCCCCAGGACAGGAGAGGCTCACAGGGGCCTCAGACTGCAGACACAGGCCTGAGACCCCAAAGGGGTAGGCAGAGGGTGCCTAGCATACGGTGGGACGAGGAGCAGACACCCAGCGTGGATAGGCAGTGGGGGCGGGGGGCAACGTCCCTAAGCCCTGACCGCACCACTCATCATCACCCTATGGGGTCTCCTGTTGAGCCCACCCCACCTACAGAGACCACTTGGCAACCGGGCAGCTGCCATGACAGCCTTGGGGCTTCTGGTGGAGCTGGCTCCCCCTTTGCAGGAGCAGCCCCCCAGAGCTGGGTTTCTAGTTGCATCCCCAAACTTGGGAGGGGGGGCTGCATGGGATGAGGGCAGTGGGTCAGAGGTGCACCCTGGAGGAGGCACACCTGGCTGGGGGCCTCCCCAGTGGAAACCTGCACCCCTTGGCCAAGGACAGCTGCATGACTTGGCCCAGCCCTGGCCTTTCAGTGACCCCGGGTCTTTCCAGCCATGTGCCCAGGGATCTTGGTGAGGACATGGGAACACCCCAGACCTCTTCCTAGGAACGTGTCCCCTCCTGCCATCCCTGTCTTTCCTCAACATGTGCACAGACAACCCAGCCTATCTCTGGTGTTTGCGTGGGGGTGAGACCACACCTGGGGGCCCTTGGGTTCTCCGGACCCTCTCACTGCCTGTGATCTTGTCCCTGCGGGGGTGAGAGCACGTTCTCTCCAGCCTGTCCCAGTGGGAAGTGGGAGCTCATCTGGAGCAGCAGTTACGGGATGTGAGCAGCGCTGCCCTCTGACCTGGCTTTTGGGGGGAGGCTCACTGAGGAAGCAGAGGCTCCGGAATGAATGTGGTAAGAGCAGAGCTCTCAGGCGCCACGCTGGGGGCATCCAGGAGTGCTACGGCTGCCCTTTCTCACCGCGTCCCTGAGACACAGCCCCACGCTGCACGGCTCGCCCACTGAGCACACAGCTCAGCCCCATCTGTGAGTCACAGGCCGTGCCACCCTCTCCACAGTCCACGGGACCATCCCCTCACCCCGGAGAAGACATGTCCCCATTCCCCCACCCTGCTTCCTGCTCTGGGTCATCCTGTTCTGCACTTGACTCGGACTCACACAGCATCTTCTGTGCCCGGCCTCTGGCTCACGGGCTGTGTCTGAGGCCCCACCCCCACCCCGTGTCGTGTGAGTGTGGGTACCCTGCTGGCTTCTGTGGCTGAATTCACAGCACCAGGGGCGACGTTTCTCTACCTGCCTGACCCCATGGACAATGGAGTTCTCCCCCTTTTTGCCAATCAAGAACAACACTTCTGTGAACGTCCCGTGCCAGTCTCTACGTGGGCAGGTATTCATCGCTCCTGGGCGTGAGCCTGGGGACGGACTCTCAGGGCCAGGTGGAGATGTGATGTCTGGCCGTCTGAGCAGCTGCCAGACTGTTGTCCAGGCAGCTGTGCCACGTGACCTGCCCACCAGCTGCTGTGAGGCTCCACTCGGTCCACGTCCCAGCCAACACGAGCTGTCCTCGGGCTTGATTCTGGCCATCCCAGTGGCCTGGTGCGTTTCCCGAGCAACCGGTGCTTATTGGCCATTCCTGTGCCTTTCAAGAAACGTTTGGCTCCTTTGCCCATTTTTAAATTGGGTTAGTTGTCACTTTTTTATTGAGTTTTAAGAGCTCTTCGTATATTCTAGATACTAGACTCTGTAATCAGGTGTAGGGTTTGCAAAAGCTTCTTCCCAGTCTGTGGTTCTTTTGCTTTTTTGATGGAATCCTTTGCAGAACGAGCATTTTTAATTTGGGAGAAGTCTGGTTTGTTTCTTTTGTTGTTCGTGCCTTGGGTATCATTTCTAAGAAATCATCGCCCAATCTGAGGTCATAAAGATTTAGCTGTTTGTTTTCCTTGCAGAGTTTTATAACTTGAGCTCTTACGTTGGGTCTTTGGTCCCATTCACATTAGTTTTGGCCGTGCTGGGACCTCGGGGTGCAGCACCGTTTTGCATGTGACGTCCGGCTGTCTCAGGGCCGTGTGTTTCCCCCGCTGCACCGTTAGCACCTTGTTGGAAGCCAGGTCGCTGGCAGCGTGAGGGTTTACTTCTGACTGGACCCCGTCCCGTTTATCAAGACGCGTGTCCTTGTGTCCTGATTGCAGCTGTGTGGGAAGCTTTGAAATCAGGAAGTGTGAGTTCTGTTTGTTCCTTTTCAAGGTGGTTTCGGCTGCTCTGAGTGCCCTGAATTTCCCTGTGACTCTCAGGGCCAGCTTGTTAATTTCCAGAAAGAAGCCCGAAGAGACTCCGAGAGGGGCACGCTGGGCTGCGGGGCCGTTTGGGGGCCATGCCAAGTGGGCACCATTTAGTCTCGCGGTCCGCACGAGTATTTGTTCAGGTCCCCTTTAATGTCCTCCAACAAAGTTGTGGAGTCTTCAGAGCGAATGTTTTGTACTTCTTTTGCTAAATTTATCACTAAGGATTTATTCTTTTTGATGCTACTTTAATGGAATTTTTTCTTAATTTCAACTTCGATTATACACTACGAGTGTAATGTGTGCGTACACGTCACACGGGGTCCTCTGGCTGCTGCAGGCTGCGCGTCAGAAATGCCAGTCTGTAGAAACGCAGCTGCTCTCTGCATGTCAGGTCTGCGTCCCACAGCCTTGACGAGCAGGTGCACTCGCATGTTTAGCACGTACGGGATCACGACCTGTGCAAACTGAGAACTTGATGCTCTGGTTCCTTGTCATGCCTCCTCGTCTGGGCCAGAACCCCCAGCACAATGCCGTGGATACCTTCCCTTTCGTTGTTTCTATTCCACTCCCAGCCCCAAAATAATACAGCAGGAAGGACAAAGTCCACACAGCATTTCAGGCAAAATCCCACCCCTTCCTCCCCCTCCCTCTTCCCCTTTCTCGGCTCTGGTTTCTGGGCAGAGTGGGCGGGTGAGCAGACCAGGTGCTGCCCGGCCTGCCCTGTCTTTAGGCCACGCCGGTCTGCCTTTGGAAATGTGAGCGACAGCGGCAGGCTGGCAGGGCTTTGCAGTGCCACTGAGGGAGGCAGAGCGCCTGGGACTCGATTTGAAGCTGGGGGAAGAGGCTGCACAGAATGAGCTTCAGCACCGCACCGAAAATGGGAGGGGGGGTGCAGCCAGGATTGGCAGATGAGTCGCTTGTGGAACGTGTGTGAGGTCCCAGGGCCGGGTGTGGGTTCCAAGAACGCCTCTGGGCAGCGCTGTGTTTAAAAACCTGGGGTCCCTGGCTGCCACAGGCTGCGGGCCCACTGGGAAGCAGCGGCCAGCCCTCCGGTGGCCCGAGGCTCATCGGTGGGAGGTCTCCCTACCTGGAGGCAGTGGTACCCTGCTGGGGTATACTTACAGCGCTGCCCCTGAGTCAGCTGGAGAAGCTGGAATTGTCAGAATCATCTGTTTAGGAAATCACAAAGTCCAAGGGAGGGGCTGAGACCCACGGGACCATCCACAGTGGTGTCCTGGCTTCTGAGTGCTGATCCAAACCATGGGAAGGGATCGAGGGCTCCCGTGTCTCTGGGGATCGCTGGCCAGGCTGGCAGACTGCAGACTGGGCGTGTTCCCCCGTGACAGCTGTGGGTGGGGCCGTGTGTCTCTCTCTGGGTGCTGCTGGTCCCGGCGTGTTTGAGCGCCGTGGTAAAACCCTGTTCTGAAGTATAGTCCTACCCCTGTGGCCTTGCCTGCTCCACTTATTTCTTAGGAAGCTTTTTTTTTTTTAGAAATAATATAGAAACCTACCCGCCCAGTTCTCTATGTGAGCTCCTAATCGGTGGCACTTGGCCCACGTCTCCCCGGGCCTTAAGGAAGCCATGAGACCACATTCACCCGCACAGGGGACGTGCCCTTATTTCAAGGGCTGTGTCCAGAGGGAAATCCTGCTCCCCCCAAAGAGGCTCTGGGGACCCATGGGGCCACCGTGCAGGCCTGTGTGGGCGAGGCAGCTGTGGTGGGCCTGGTCACAGTCCCAGCCTCTCGGTGTGCTGGCATGCCGAGGAGGGTAGACAGGGCTCCAAGGGGGAAAACGAGTCCTGCAGCAGAGCATGGGCGTCTGCAGCGCTGTTTAGGGTGGACTGCATCGCCCCCAGGTGGCCTGGCCTGTTTCAGAGGACACGTGGAGGGTCTCGTGCCACTCACTGGCACAGCCCGTCAGCGCCGCGGTCACCATCACAGCTGAAACTCAGGTGACAGAGCAGCGGCGAGAACTCCGCACCGTGAGCCAGGCCAGGGGTCAGGGTGAGTCGGGTGACTGGGGCTGCGGGGAGACAGTCCAGTCCGCATCACCATCTCTTCCCAGGCCCCGAGGACCACTCCGCAGCGCAGAAGTGGGACTCTGACCGGACCCTGTGTTCCTGGCAAGAGGAACTCTGAAAGGCCCCTGCACAGAGAGAGCTGGAGAGAGGAACCTGTGCTCTGTAGGGACAGCACAGGCCTTGAGCTGCCTCTGAGTCACACACAGGCAGGACAGACCCCGAGCAGACGAGACGGTGACGCTGAACGGAGCCACTGGCCACCGGAGGCGAGCAGAACTGGAGGTCGGAGCTGATCAGGGCGATGAGCAGCTCACGGAGAAGCACCATCGGCTCCCTGGCGGGTCACAGCAGCCAGTCCACACACCCTGCAGCCACCTTGAGTTGATGGCCACACGTCCCTCGGCGTGCGAGAGCCTCAGAGCTGTGACCAGCTTCCAAGGGAGAAGTGGAGCAGCAGGTGCCAGCAGCCAGATGGCCCGGGCACAGGGTCACAAGACCCCCTCTGAAGCAGCCGTGAGAATGACATCACGAAGGTGGAGGTCGAAACACAGGGAACAAGTGGGAAGCCCTGCCTCTCGGCCCAGGAGCAGGAACCGTATAAAAGAGCAAGGTGCGATTTGGGAAGAGGAAGGTGTGGTCCCAGACATGTGAAGAAGGAGTGGCTGGGCAGGCCCAGGAGCAGGTGGTGACCGAGGCTGACTCAGGACCCCGAGACCACTGAGCCAGCCTGGAGCCCTGGAGCCTGCGGGACGGGACGGGACGGCCACCCAAGGCCGGGCCTGTGGCGTTACAGCCTGGGCGTGGGGGGCGGGAACGGGGGGGACGGGGATGAAAGCAAGGGCGGGAAAAAAGTTTGAAGAAGTAACAGCTGAAAATATCCTGAGTTTGGTAAAAGACATCAATTTAAGATTCAAGGAACTCAGCGACCCCCGAACAGGATAAATTAAAGCAAACTGGGCTGAGATGAATCATAATTAAACTGCCGGGAATCAGAGCTGAGCCGAAGCCGGGGAGCAGCCGGGGAGCTGGAGCCAGAGGCCTGGCGATTATAGTGACTGCTCACCACTAACTCGGCGGCAAGGCACTGCGTGTTTTGTGGATGAGCTTCATTTAGGGCTTTGGGTGCCGGCTGCCCCTTCATCTTCAGCCTTGGGGAGGGAAGGGGAAGGGCTGGGCTGATGGAGATGAGAGAAGGCTCCCAGAAGCTTCCAGAGTTCAGAACCATCTTGCAGGAACCTGACACGTACCCACGGGTGGGATCTTGGGGACTCTGTGGGGCCAGAGGGTGGACTTGGGAGAGGGGTCTGCATACCAGTGGTCACTACTGTGGGTGTCAGAGCACAGGAGAGGGGGGCCTGGGCCTCAGAGGAGCCCGGGGGGCAGGTGGTGGGGGTGATGGGAGGAGGTTGTGGTGACAGCGGCAGCCCTGCCCCTCTCCAAGCCGGGGGCCTTGGGAAAGCCCTTCCCGAGGCCCCGGCCCCAGCATGGGTCCTGCCCCACCTGTCCTGCAGGCTGGTGGTCAGACACCTCAGGCAGGTTGCTGAGCCAGGCTCCCTGGCTCCTGGCCACCAGCTGGCCGGCTGCACAGTCGTCCTGCCAGGGCCAGTCTGGGCTCCCACCCAAAGTGTCCGCAGGCAGCAGGTCCTCCCTTCACCCTGCGCGTCCGAGGGCACCTGCCCTGTCTCTTCGCTGAAGCCCTGGGCAGGGCGGGGCCACAGGGCCATCAGCCTAGGGGCCCTCAGTCCCACGCACGCTGCCCTCCTCAGATCACGGGGCTGCCGTTAGCGGCTGGAAGGGCTTGACTTGGAGACACATAGTGTGGTCCCTGCCGCGGCTGGACCTCGGCCTGGGCTGCAGAGGATGCCCAACTAGGTCCGGGGGCCTCATGCAGCCGGGAGTCGAGTGGTTCGGGGGAGAAGCCTCCGGGGCAGCCGGGCTCTCAGGCCCGCCTCCTGACGGAGCTGTGACATGAGGGAACTGAAGTTCTGGAGAAGTTCCGGGTTGGGAAAACAGGTGCCACACACTTGGTGAGGCATTCGGTGTCACTGGGTGCTCGGGAAACGCAAATCGAAACCACTGATCATAGACCGTGTCTTTTAGACTCCACATGTGAGTGACATCACACAGCGCGTCCTTCTGTCTGACTCGCCCACGCAGCATGGTGCTCTCAGGTCCGAGCACGCTGTCACCAATGGCCAGGGTCCCCTTTTACGGCCGAGCAAAGTTCCATTGTGTGAATGTGCCACGGCTTCCTCGTCCATCCGCCAGTCGGGGGACACCGAGGTCGCTTCCATTCTTGGGTATGGCCACCAACGCTGCAGCTCCCTCTCCCATCCGAGGGCTGCCTCTGGGGGCCGCTGGGGGCGGGGGAGGGACATGAAGTGCAGGACAGCTGCACTTGTTCGGTGGCCACCGTAAAAAGTCATGGGTGTGAGCACAGCCCAGGGAAGGCAGTTGGTGACTGTGACAGCCCCGGACGGCGGACATACAGGTGGGAGGTCGTAAGTTATGTAGTTGTCCCGTCGCCGAGCTGTCTGCCTGAAGCCCTGCAATGCCGTGTGTGAGCTGCCGAAAGTGCGCCGAATGCCGATGAGGTGCCACCTCACGGCCACGAGAACGGCCAGGTTTAAAAAACACACGGAGAATAACCAGTGTCGGTGAGGGCGTGGACAGAGCCCTGGCCTCGCTGGCGGGTGACAGTGACACGGCCGCACGAAAGCCAGGGTGGCGGCTCCTCGGGAAGCAGAAGGCTGTGACCACGTGCCCAGCACGTCCACGCCCGGGCGCGGACCGAGGGCCTGCAAAGACGCGCTCTCACAACACCCGGAGCGCGCATGGTTACAGCAGCTCCGCCCGGATCGCCAAGGGTGGGGACCACCCAAAGGCCGCTGCCGCGGAGGGGCCAGCCCACGGCAGCCCACAGGACCAGGAGACAGGACGCAAGCTGCCAGAGAAGGCATGACTGCTGGTGACCCTCAAAGGTGCAACGCGGAGGGAAGGGGGCCGGGCTGCAGGGGGCGGGGCGGTGACTACACGCCCTTGAGCTGCGCTGGGCTGCTACACACGTTGAAGAGGTTAGTTTTATGTTCTGTGAATTTTTTCTCAAAAAATTTTAAAGGTGTCCCTGGGCCCTTTGAAAACACCTATCACAGCGACGATTTTCCTTGTGGAGCCCGAGTTGCGGGCGACGGCTCCGTCTTGCACACGCGCCCCCTGCAGGCCACTCTGGCGTCTGCACCGTGCTGGGGGCAGACCTGTCACACAGGACGCCTTTTCTCCCTTCTGGGGCCTGGAACAGGGACAGGCTCAGAGGCCGCCTGTAGCTTTGTCTCAGGACAGATCCGGTCCCCCTCGACCAGTGCCCTCACACCCACCTGCCGCCTGCCGGCCTGAGGGGCACGCAGAGCCTGCTGCTGCCCCATCTCTGTCCCCACCCCACCTCCCACGTCTGCAGCCTGGTCACACTGGTGCTCTGCTGTCCCCACTGCTCTGTCCCCACCACGCATCCACGCCACCTTTCAGGGCTGTCCACCACGGGGCAGCAGAGGCTCCTGATGCGCACCCCAGCTTGAGCCAGTCCCCTCTGTAGGTGGGGGCGAGGTGCCCGGGCCACCTCTCTCCCAGGACAAAGCTTATCATACACCCCAATGTGTCTGTGCCTGTGGCCCCCTCTCCCTAACTCACCGGCTCCGGATACCAGGTGGGAGCACAAGCAGGGGTTGCAGGGGCTGGGTGGGGGGCCTGTCCCCATCTCGCTGCTCCCTTCCTGTCCGTGCAAATCTCCAGGCCGCCACTCGGCTCCCGGCAAGGAGCCAGTGTCCAGCGGGAAGAGTTGGGTGTTGCTTTTCTGAGGCAGAATCGAGGCCACTGGGGTTTTCCCAGTGGGGACCACAAGCCAAAAACAACAAGGAAAGCCATCACTGAGGGCAGCGCTGCAGCCCCAGGGCTCTGCAGAGGGCCCTCCAGGTCTGGGTGGCAGTCAGCAGCTGGCTGCAGTGCGGCTGCCAGGGCTCCGGGAACCGGCTCTGCCAGCCACAGGGTGGCGCTCCGGGAAGGTGGCGTGCAAAGGCCAGGCGGGCAGAGCATCACCGGGGCTGCTCCGAGGACCTGTCCTCCCCAGACAGGGGCTCTCTTCTCGTTTGCACGGCTACCGCTTCCCATGAACCTCTGCAAAGATGCCTGTTTCTTCCAACTCCTGAGAAGAAGAGCCTGATGGGGCAAATGATATTTTCAAGCTTCACACCAAAATAACTTCTTTCAGAATCACATCGCTCTCCGAGCAGACATGCCAGGGAGGCACTGCCCTTGCTCCTCAGGATTGGGATTCCACACACCTCCGGCTGCCTGCTTTCGCTGGACAGGAGCCGCCCCACCCTGCAGCCAGGGCTGCCCTTGGCTTCGCTGCCCCACAAGGCCCAGCCCCGTGGGCTCACCAACACCTGCTCCAGGAGACCTGGGTCAGACGGACACACCCAGCTCCACCCAGGGTCCGCCGAGCCTGGCCCCTCAGCGGGCTTCACCGCCCCTGTGCAGTTTCTTCTGGCACATTCTGGGGTGAGCTGCAGGATGGGATGAGGGCAGGCAGGTGCTGGTCCAAGGGTCTGGGACCTCAGGTCCCTGAGCACCCACCAGCCATCTGGAGGTGCAAATGGCTGGTGGCAGGATGTGCTAGCTGAGCAGTCTAGCGCTTGTCAACACAGCCGAGCACGGAGAACACGCAAGACATGGGAGTCCCGGGCCCACCAGGGCCCTGTCCCCTCTCCAACGGACACACCTGGACCAGGAGAGGCCCAGCTGCATCAGGACCCACATGAGCCAGGGTGACGACAGGGTGGGCGGCCCCGTCGGGCCTCAGATGTGCCACACTAGGCCCTGGGGGACTGAGGCCCCCACCCCACCTCTCTCTGCACCTCCCCCCACCCCCACAAGGTGAGCACAGACCCAGCCTGAGGCTGCCTCCAAGGGCCCCCTTTGGTAGTTGGGGGTCCCAAGTGCGGTTTCAGGATCTGCAGCAAGGAAAAATCAGATTTCAGGGCTGAAGACATTTTAAAATAGGGCTTTAAATAAACATGGAGTGAAGAGAGAGAGAGTGGAGCCTCCAGCAGCTGAAATTAGAAGCAGCCGCCCTGGGCCGGGACCATCTGCGCGAGCAAGCGTGGCGGCTCGCAAGTCTGGAGTGACTGCGGCGGTGGCGGCGGCAGGCAGGGGCCTGTGTGTCCTGCTCAGAAGGACCACGGCAGCACCCAGGGCTGGGCTGCCAGGGTGGCCTCCAATTTCAGATTCCGGAGAACAGATCTCTCTGCTCCAAAACCCTCTCCGACTGCTTCCAAGGCAATTCAAGTCGCTGGAGGGCCAGCGTGATAAGAAAACAAAGACGACGTTTCAGGCGCAGATGAAGAGTAATTCTGTTTCTCTGAGGCCCAGTGTTCTCTCCTCATCGTTCCTGGGGAAGCTGGGTGACCACCCACATCCCGGGGGACTGGGGGGCTGGGGGCAGCCAGGCTGGACACATGGCGTTCAGCACCCACCCCTGACCCTTGGGTGAGCTGTGGCTTCACGGCACCCTCCCCTGGGCCCTCCAGTTCCCCTCACTGAGGACTCCTCCGTGAACTGGGTTTGTGTGCATGCCAGAAAGTGCTGAAGATGGGGGGGCTCCCTGCAGCTCTCCTCCCCCCCCGCCAGCTGAATCCTGGAGCCCCTCCCAGCGCACCCAGCCCAGCAGCCCATCGCCCAGGCCCTCCCGGCTGCAGCTGGGCCAGGAGGAGGCCGGGGTGGAGGTGGGGTGCCCCCCCAGGCCTCATCTGCACTGCCAGTGACTGTCTTCTCACACAAGTGGGTGACTGAGCTGGCAGACGCAGAATGACGCCGAGACACAATCAGAGGGGGGGCACCTGAGCAAAACTCCAAGACTGGCTCACACCCCTGCTCTCCCCCCACGCTGCCTCCCGCTGGCACCGAAGTCACGTGACAGAGATTATGTAAGGTGGCCCTTTCTGGGCTCTGGGCTGCCTGGCCAGCACCTCCCCGCCTAGAGAGACCCCTCGGCCCTCCCAGCCTGGCCAGTAGTGAAGTTCTGGGACTTTCTAGGCTACTCACTCAGAGGGCTGACACTGGTCCACAGCCAGGAAGGGCCCATGGGGCCATGCCCTCAGCCCCACCTTCCCATGAGGGAGCCCTGGAGTCCCTCTCCCCAGTTTGGCTCAGGTGCCGTCACACACCGTGAGGAGCAGGCGCAGCTAGCACAGGTCCCTGGAGGCACAGGAGGACCAACATGTTGCTCACAGAGGAGAAAGCCCTTGAACCCTGATCAGGCCAGGGGTGAGCAGGTTGGGGTGGGGCAAACCCAAGTTAGAGATGGGAGGGGGGGTAGGGAGTGCACCTGGTGGCCGCTGGCCCCACCCCTCAGGGCTCACCGTGGGTGGGGGCAGGAGCAGCGAGGGGTGGGGGTGTGGACAAGCCAGTGCTCCACCAGCTGACCCCACAGAGACCAGACGCAGGTGAGGCCAGACCCTGTCCTTCAGACCCAAAAGCCAAAGAGATGCTTGTGTCCAAGCCGCTGGTGCTCAGCTTTTAATCAACTTTCAACTTCAGAACAGTTTTACATTCACATAATTGCAAAGCTCCCCAAGCCCAACACCTGGGCCCCCATCGGTAATGTGGTGAACGTGGTGCATTCGTTAAAGCCGACGAGCCCATCCGACCCGTTACTGCCAAATGAAGTCCACCCTTGTCAAGTGTCCTTGGCTTTTGTCCCTTTTCCGCTCTAGGGTCCATGTCTCGTCTCCACAGGCTCCTCTGGGCTGTGTGATTGTGGTGTGTGGGCGGGGGCCGTGCCGACGGCCCAGCGTCGGGACTTGCCGGGTGGCTGCACCAGGGTCACAATGGAGAAGCAGCCTTTCTTCACACCAAGGCCACGTGTGCTCGCCGTGGCTCCTGCCGTTCCTGTGACCGGGCTCACCTGGCGGAGGTGTGCTTGCCAGCATCTCCCCTTCCACCCTGTCCCTCTGGAGAAGTTAGCGTGTGATGCCTGCAAGTGCTGGGGCCTCCACGTGCCACTCCACCCAGTGTTTGGCGTTCTGTGGAGACGTGCTCTCGAACCGCCGGAACACACAAGGGCTCGCCGCCACGGGCCAGGGCCAGTTCTGCTGCTTTTCCTGCTGTTCACACCGTGGCTCCTGCCCGAACGCTCTGCAGCAGCCCACACTTGCCCACGTCCACTTACAGGTGGGGCCTGGACAGGCCACCACGGATGTCTGAGCCGCCGGCTCCTAGCAGTGATCCGTCCTTGACTCTGTGCCCTCTCTCAGCAGCAAGCCTGTCTGGACAGCCGGCAGGCCTCACCCATAGCAGGAGCTCGGCTCTGCCTTTCACACTGGACAAAGCCGCGCGTGGAGGAGGCGCGGAGGTGAGGCCCCACCTGTGCGTCCTGGGTCCCTCCTTGCTTTCTTGGCGATAATATGGAGGCACAAAGAACCTGGGTCTGGCTGGGAGCTAGGAAACAGTGCTCTGGACAATTTCGATAGTTTTCCCAGTGACCTGGCCGGAAGCCCAGAACACCCAGCACAGAGGGAGGAAGCAGAGCAAGACCCAGCCCTGCTCCCGATGCCTGTCCCCACGCGCTCTGTGCCCGCAGTCTCTCCTGCTCTGGAACTTTCTGGTTACCGAAGACAAGAGCTTTAATCCAGGGAGAGGAAAAGACCAAGTTCTGATTGGATGGATCCTTTTCTTCGGGAGGCTGCCGGGAGGAAGGAGGGGGAGGAAAGCAGCTCCCTTGCGGGCATGCGATCTTCCTGTGACCACAAGTTGCCACCCCCGAGGTCAAACCCTGCCAGGCCGGGTCAGGCTGGTCTGAGGGGCACGGAGCAGGGAGGCCACTCCGAGTTTGGCCAGGCGGGCACCTCAGGAAGGGCACTTCTGTTCCGCAGAAACTCACAGAACCCTGGGCTTGCTTTGCCAGGGGAACAGCTTGCTCGAAAAGCAAAGGCTGTCATCCTGTAATTAAATCTGAGACCCCCCTCCCTACGTGACGTTGAGATGAAGCCACTTACATAACGGGACTAAAAATAGGCTGATGAAGACCTACGTTCATCCTGCTTCCAGCCTCCCCTCCCAGGCTGCCCACCCGGGGTCACTGTGGCAGAGCCTGGCGGTCAGATTCTTGTCTCTGACCCCAGCTCAGCACGTCACACATGTGAGCACCTGCCCGAGCGCCAGGGCAGGTGGCCCTCTGGTTCAGGGCTGGGCTGCTGAAGGGCAACTTGGCCACACCCCCCACCCCCGGTCGCGTGGACTGCTGAGGCAAGGGCTGACGGGGAACACCAGTGGTGTGCAGTCTGCCAGCTTCTCCGGGACTCTTGATGGCAGCTCATTGTAGACCCCCCCCCCCACCACCCCTGGAGGGCAGGAAGAATAGCCAGGTCTGTGGCGAGGACAGAGGGCCTGGGCTGCTGGTGGCCGACGCTCTGCCAGTGTTGGCCTTCTTGCTAGTTCTTCGTGGGGGAGGGAAGGACAGAGCTTCCCATCCCATGGGGACAGTGGCTTCCTCTTGCAGGTCCTGGACAGGTGGTCAGACCCCTAGGCTCGCCAACCTCCAGGCAAGTCATTAGACCCCACAACCCCCAACAGCCTCAGAGACAAGGTGACACGGAATGAGGTGTGATCACTAAGGGCCCTGAATGCCTCCAAAACAAAAGAGAGGCAGGACAAGCCGAGCCACAAGCTCTCACAGCCCAACTGCCAGCCCTGTGCCTGCTCACGCGGACCTGGGTCCTTACCCTGGTGCCGGGCCCCAACTCAGACACCACGGCCATTTGCAGAGGCTTCCACAGAAGAGAGGCCTCACAGGAGTTGGGCGGTCTCCTGCCTGGGGCTCAGACTGCCTCCTCCCAGCCGAGGGGGTGGCACACCCGTGCTGGAGAACTCTGGAGGCTGGTGGCTCGTGGAAGACATCAAGCAGGGTGGCGACTTTCTCAGCTGGGTTTTCCAGGCCAGGCAGGGAAGGCTACCCCACCCACACCCTGCTCTGCGACTGCCGTCAGCCCAGGCACGTACTCTCCCTGTGGAGGCACGACACTCCCTCGGTTTCATCGATTGTGGCAGGTGCTCCGTGAGTGCTCTTCTGCCCCAGGGCTTCCCTCCCAGCTGACCTCCTGCCCAGCTACTGGGTGGAGGGCGCAGGCCGCAAGCCATCAGCCCACCTGGAAGGCAGGTGGAGTCTCCTCCTGCAGGAGTCTCCTTCGTGAGCCTGAGTGACCAGGTAGACAGGAGGGGGCAGCAGGAGCGGGGCCTCTGGAGGGGGAGAGCAGGGCTGGGGACCATGGGGGCTTTTCTGGAGGCCTCTCTTCTCCCTCCGGGGTCTGCAGGCTGACTCTCCTCCCAGAGGGACCAGCCCTACCTGTCACCTGTCACGCTTCTGGTCCCAAGCCCTCCACTACCCTCTGGGACAGCAGCTGTCCTTCTACCCACCCAGCCTCCCCTGTGACCCTGCCAGGTCAATGGGCTCACGTGGAGGTGTGCACTGACTCAAGCTGGCCCTGAGGAAGGGACAGTGGACCACTAACGTCCTCGCTGTTAGAGTCAGTTCAGCTGGCTGTCATGCCTAACGAAAAGAATCCAGAAACTGCCGCCACTAGAATCTACCTTAGGACCTGGAGAGCAGTAAGGACAAAGGAGGGAGCGAGCCCATGAGAAAGAAATAAACCGAAAGGTCAGGGAACCAAGACTCAAGGTTGAGGGGGCGGGTAGGCAACTGCTTCCAGGATACCGCATTCCTTCTCTCTGCACCCATAGGAAGCTCGCGGCGCGAGGTCCGTTTGGGTCACGGATGCTGTGACTCTGGGGCTTGCTTAGTCCCTTGCTGTCTGTCTGGTGGGTCTCCAAGTCTTCCTTGGCGCCCGTAGTTGAAGGGACGAACGAGGACTGTCCAGGAATGGGATGCAGGCAGACAGCGTCAGACTTAATCGAAAGAACTATTCAGACCTTGTGTTTTACAACATAAAGTAAATAATTCCTCCATGTTAGTCTGGTTTGTGTAAATATCTCTCCGAAGGACCTGTACTGGGAACCCACTGTGCCAGTCCGGGTCAGCTTCCTCCGAACCTCCCAGGAAGCTCCTTCAGACCCGGGCAGAGCTGACCCCGTGATCCGTAGTCCAGGAAGTTCCCCTCTCCAGGTTTCCCCGCCCCCTCCACCACCGCAGACCCTCCCTTCGCAAGAGAACTCCAGCCAAAAAGGATCTTCCGCCCCCACGAGGGGTCCCCAGGTCGCCCCAACGCTCCCTGCAGGACCTTTTGCCCACCCATACCTGCCCCCCACTCCAGAACCCCGAAGCCCTTCCCCGCTCCCCGCAGTCCTCCTCCGCCCAGGGCCCACCCCTCTCCAAGATTTTAGCGCCGAGTCTGCCCTCCGCCGGGGCCCTCCCTCCCTCCTTCTCCAGCACGGCCGGCCCGGGGGTCGCCACGGCCCCGCGGACTTACCTACGACAGCGCCAGGTCGAGACGGACCCCCGGGGCAGCGCGCCGGCCTCTCCGATCCTTCCCCAAGCCAGCGTCCAAGCGGCCAGGGACCGTCGCCTCCCGGCCCGAGCCCGAGCCCGCAACCCTGGCGCCTTCGGAGAGGCCCGGCCACCCCGACTCACCACTTCGCAAAGTGCCGCCCCCACGCGCCTCGGCGGCCCGCACCCCCACCTCCTGCTCACTTCTTCCTGCGCCACCCCACCCCCACCTCCCCGCCCCCAGCCCGGCTGTCGCCAGGACTCCCCCAGGCTGTTCCCAGGGCCCCAGCCCGCGCCGCGCCTCCGCCTCTTCCTCTGCGATCGACAGCGCCGCTGACCAATCGCTGCCCGTCGCCTGCCCCCTGTGCCCCTCCCTCTTCTCCCGCCCCCTTTCCTCCCCTCCGGAACCCACCAATGGGAAGGAAAGCGCGGGGGTGGGGCCTGCCGGTTGCCTAGCAGCGGCGGGCTGGGCGGGGGCGGGCTGCTGGGGTGGCGATCCGGGCTCGGCGGGGGTGGGCTCTAGGGGGCGGGGCCTGCAGGGGGCGGGGCCTGCGCGCCTATAAAGGTAGCCGCCGGCGAACCGCCGCGTTTTTGGTCGGGTTCCGCGCTTAGACCGTCGACCTTCTCGGTGGCTTCTGCTGCCCCCACCGCCGCCTCCGCTACTTGCGCCCCCGTTCCGGTCTGTGGTGCAGCCGGACCAGCACCATGTCGCTGTCGCGCTCGGAGGAGATGCACCGGTTGACGGAAAATGTCTATAAGGTGAGCCTCGCGCCGCCGGCACGCTTGGGCCCCGCCTGGCGGCTCCGGGCCCTCAGGGGTCTTCCCCGCGCGGCGGCGGGGACCCGGCCTCAGCCAGTCCACAGGTGTGCGCGGGAGCCCCGGTCTCGCCAGCCTGCGCTGCCCCCGCGCGCCCTTCTCGCGCCCGGCTCGGAGTGGAGAGGGGCGCGGGTCCCGGGGCGGCGGGGGCGGTCGGGGGCCGAGGGCTGCGATGCCCGTGGCTGTGGCTGCGGCTGCTGGTCGCGTTGCCCCGTCGGTGTGAGCCCTCGCAGGCGCGGTCACACAAGCCTGTGGGGACTTTTTCTCAACAGGCGTTTTCTCTCCACAACTCCGTCCCGGGCACTAGTGGCCGTGGCCCAGGCGGGAGGTCGCGCGGGCAGGTTGGGTGGGGGAACAGATAACCGATTCATCTTATGTAACCGCGAAGGGAGAAGAATGATTGTGTGGGAGGCTGGCGCGCCGGCCTCCGCTCTGATACACTGCTCGGAGTCGAATTCGGATCCGCATCTTCTTTGGAAGTGGTTGGGCAGCCCTCCCCGTCAGTTGGGTGTCTGGGATCCCCGTTAACAGGCCCTGGGGCTTCTGCTTCAGCATCCGTTTCCTCGGTTTAAACCCCCCGCCCGACAGCCCGGGCGGGCCGGCGGCCCAGACCCGCTGCGGTTCCAGACGCCTTTTCGCCGCGGAGATTTGCCTGGGGCGGTCCGCGTGTCTTCTGACAACGCTGCGCTGTCTGTTGAAACTGTGCCCGGAGGCTGAGCGGTGGGCTGGGGGGCCCGGTAGCTGGTGTTGACCCGGCAGTCGCTGGTTCGCGGCGGCCAAACGGGATTGCAGCGCGGGCAGAGCAACAGTTCCGACCGTGTTGAGCAAGCATGGCTTCTCAGCCCGTGGCCCGCACCAGGCCAGCGTCGTTCCCTGGGTCAGGACCCCGAGGGGTGGGCCCTGTGCCCTTCCGCCCGAGCCCAGAGGGCAGACGGCGCTGTCATCCAGCTCCGCTCCGGCAGAGCTTCTGAAGTTGCAGCCAGGTCGCCTGAAAGGACCCTGAGGCCGGGTGGGGGCGGCCCGGTCCGTTCCGAAGCCATGTTAGAGCTGCGGGAAGACGGGCGTCGCGGCTGTGGGCAAGAGTGCCGCGTCGGGGGGCCGCGCAGAACCCGCCGCGCGCTCCTGCTCTGGGTGCTCCGCCAGCGCCGTCAGGGGAGGGTGGTTCAATTATTAGTCATTACTTCCATTACGCCTTGCTCCTTGCTGCAGGGGTGGAGAGACGTGCCAGGCAGAGTGGTTCTCCCTAGTTTCCCGGCTTCTGCACTGAAACCCTGAAACGGGAACTTTCACGGTGAGCGTTCCGAGGGGCACGTGGTGTGGCTTTGCCCTGGGGAATCCCCACGATCGGCCTTGGTGAAAGGTACACCTGGGCAACGCCGCTGGCCGCTGGCGCGGTCACGGCTGAGCGGCTCTCGGTGCGGCTGTGATTTCTCTGGAGCCTGACGTGAACTCTGTCATCAGGATGGGGCGTTTAGGGACTTGGAGCTCTTCTGGGATCGGTCGGGAAGGTGGGAGTCTGTCTGTCTGGGGTCTCGTCCCCGCTCTGCTCCATGGGCAGGCCGGGTTGTGGTTCCTGCTGCCGGTCTTCAGTGCCTGTCCTGGTACCAAAGGCGCCTTTCTGTGTGGTCGCTGGGGAGTGCGCGGTTCTCCGGCAGAGCCAGGACAGGTTGAGCAGCTTTGGCTCGTGGGTCTGGCAGAAACCAGCCCACACGAAGGCCCAGCCAGGGCACAGCCAGAGCCACATGTGTACGGCCTGGGCCGGTCGGGCAGGTCCTCTGCCTGTCCAGGGATGGCGCTGCCTCAGTTGGTGGCTTGCAGGAGAGAGGCTGGGACGCGGCCCCGCTCATTGGCACCCGAGCTGCAGCTCAGCTGTGTGCTTTGGGCCGGCACCCCATCACGCGCAGTCCTAAGGCATTTGCCTTGGCAGAGAAGGGCGGCAGGGGCGCTCATCCTTGGCCTTCCTGCTTGAAACGTGAGAATAAATTGTGCAGTTGAGTTTCTCTCCCTGGAAGAATCTGTCACTTGGACGTTGCCTTCCTTCCCTGTGGCCCAGTTCCCACGGGACCTGTGTCCTCAGGGCGTTTTGTGGAAGGCACAGGAGCACATTGCCTTCTCAGTACTCCCTGAGAACTGGCCCTCGGACCCTCCAGGGAACAGCGTGCAGGCCGCAGGCACAGCCCCGGGCAGCCCTGGGTAACTGCCTGAAGCAGAGTGTGCGGGGTGGTTGTCTACCATTCAGAATGAAGCCGCCACTGTAGAGGTGCCTGCTGGCAGCAGACCTTGTCCTTTGGTGGTTCTGGAGGGGGACTGTCCGGGGTGCCATGCTGGTGGTTTTGTGTCCCAGGAGAAGCCCTGGCTCCTGAGTGACCCGAGGCCCACGAGGGGCACCTCTGGCACGTTCTCTAGGAATATGGTGCCACAGGCCTTAGCCTGTCCTGAGCACACGGAGTGTGGGACAGACGGCAGAGGACGATAGCTGTTCCCAGTGTCACATCCTCCCTCTGCAGCTTTTGTGGGGAGCCGTGGTGCGGCCCCTTGTGCTGGTGGCGGGTGCCGGCAGGTTCCTGCGGCTCGGAGTCAATTGGCTTTGCCACCTCTGGTGCGGCTGGGAAGGGCTGGCGCTCCGTGGCTGTTGGTGCCGGCAGGAGGGGGCCCACCTGGGCAGGTGAGAGCCTTTCCTGATCAGGCCTGGCTGACCAGCCCCAGCCCACTACCCTCCACCACCCGCCACCCTCTCCTCCAGGTGGGGCCTCCAAGTCCCCTGCTGCTGACCCCGGACCCTCTTCACCCTCACCCACGCCTGGGTCGCCATGTGTAACTTGGCGGCCATCAGCTGCCCAGCGTTTGCAGTGGTCGGAGCTCCAGGCCCCGGTGGAGGTGGTAGAGGCGAGTCTGACAGGCACTTCCTTGGCAACAGAAATGCCTGCTTGCTAAGGGGGTGAGGGGTCACAGCACTATGCACAAGTACACGTGTGGGAGCCGTGCTGGTGTGCATGTGTGTGCGCACAGTCTGTGCTCGTGCACGTGTGTGAGTGTGTGTGTGTGTGTGTTTGTGGTGCCTGGTTTTGCCTCAGAGGTGTTTCTAGGGAGGCCCCCCTGGGAGAGTGTCTCCTGATAGGGTGGTGGGGCCTGCTGTCCCGCGTGGGCTGGCTGCACGTCCCTTCCTACCCCTCGTGCTGCAGCTGCGGGGTCCCTGTCACACTGAGGTCCGAGCAGGCTGGTTCCAGCAGCTCCTGTGCCCAGGTCCCGACCCCCGGAGCACTGGCTCCATGGAGCCTCTGTGCTGCAGGCTCACGTGTTTGCTGGCGAATGTGACGGGCGGCTCAGGGCGCCGGGCCGGGCAAGGTGGCCCTGCGGAGTGCTGGCCGGGTCCCACGGGGCCATGCCTGGAGCACATGGGCTGTGCTGGGGTGGCCGGTGGGCTCCTGTGACTGACCCGTGTGCACTGCAGGCCCCGGGTCAGAACGGCGTCCTGTGCGGGCCCAGGGCGCTTGGGGCCTGTGCAGTGGGCGGGAGGAGTGGACGGGAGCTGCGTTCTCGTTGCTGCCTCGGTTTGGGTTGGAGCTCCCCAGAGCCGCCCGGTTGCCCCTTCCCCCGACCCTGGCACGGGCGGTGCGGCAGGGCTGTGGGGACAGGTGGCCTTTTGGGGGAGGGCTGGCTGGTGAGCAGGAGTCCCTGTCCCCTCCCCAACGCAGGCTGGCGGGGAGCTTGAGCCCCAGCTGGCACTCCTGTCCCCTACTCCAGTTTCTGGGCCTGGGTCCTGCTCCGGGAGCCCAGGAATGTCACCGCAGGACCAGGCGAGTGGCAGGTAAGGCTGGCCTTGCTTCTCACTCGACCCCACATGGCACCCTGTGAAGGGAATGTGGCCGGGGGTGGGAAGGCAGGCCCTGATGGGAGGCTGTAAACCTCCGAGGGCAGTAGGGGCTCCGCTGCAGTAGGTGCCCAGCAGGCAGCGTGCAGCCTCCGGGCCTCAAGTCGGGCCCTGCACCTGCCCTTGGCCCTTTGTCCAACTTGTGCTCGGAGCCTCCACCTGCCTGGGAAGTCCCATCGGTCCTCACGTCCCGAGACACCGGGACACGGGGCCCCTGGGAGGGACGAGGCTGCCGGTCAGGACAGGGCGCTGCTCCTGGCGTGTGCAACGCTGCCCACATGGAGCCGCGCCCATGGGGTCCTCAGCCAGGGTTTCCAGTCGGGGTCACGTCCCTGGGAGTGAAAGGGGGAGGGGTTTTCTGGAAGTCCTTTGCATTCAGAGTCGGCTCTTCTGCGCTGCTGCTGGGCTCACGGCCGCCGCCCCCGCGCCAGGTGTGGCCAGGGCCGCTGTGCTAAGCGGGCCTCAGGGCTCCCTTTCAAGGTCCTGGGCTCATGTTCTGCCTTCTTTGATGCCAGTATTCTCTTTTTCTGGACCAGGGAAGGGTGTTTGAGGACAACAGCCAGGACCCTGGTTCCTTCCCAGTCGACGAGGGGTTTGTGGCTGTACTGTCCAGGCAGGGCCCTGTCCGGCCACGTCGGGGACAGTCAGTGGAACTGCGTGGTGACGACACACAGAGCGGGTGGTGATGGGCCTGGGAGTGCACGAGTGTTTGTGACAAACGAACAGGTTGATGCTGGAGTGGAGAGGGCGTCCCCCACCCCTGGGGCTGCAGCTGCATCCAGTGGGGTGGGAGCCAAGTGCTGCTCTCGGGTGCGGTGGCCTTGCTATCTCCAGCCAGGGTATGGCGGAGACGGAAGTGCCACTGCCCAAGATGACAGGGACCTGGGCCCCTCCCCATGGGTTGCCCCCTCGAGCCCATGTGGGGCCACTCGAGACCCTCTGTCCTGAGTAACACTCTGCAGGAAGAGGCCTTGTCCTCTCCACATCTATTCCCTCTTGTCCCCTCCCACAGAAGGCAGGTCCTTTGCAGTCCAGGGACTGATGGCACTCAAACGGTGTCCTGGCCTGCCCCCCGGGAATGCAGGGCCTTGCTGGCCACAGACCCAGAGGAGCCCTGGATGTGCCTTTCCTCCAGGGGCTTCGATCAGGCCCACTCAGGGGTCCTCGGTGCAGGCTTCTTGCCGAGGCCCCACCTGGGGGAGGGGCGGTGCCAGTGCTGCCTGGCCCTGACGGTCCCACTCTCTGTCACTCTGGCTCTGCTCTGGGGGAGGCAGAACGTCAGTTGGGGGCCACCTGGGCTGTGCAGTCTGCTGGTCATCGTGAGTCGTTGTGACTAACCTTTGGTGGCTTGCTCGGGCATGGCACTGAGTTGTGTGTGTGGCATTGCTTATCCCTAAACCGGCTCCACGTGGGGCCCTGGGGGTCCCGGCAGGAGGGGAGCAACCCATCATGGGGGCTGAGTGCGGGTGGAGCCAGGCCTGCTGAGCCTGGCCTCTGGCTACCAGATCCGGGGTCCCCATGGGTTGCCTCTGTGAGCCCAGGGGTCCTACCACTTTTGGGCAAGTGCTTCGGCTTCAGCGCCACCGTATTATCCTTGATGGCTGACTGGCTGGGTGGGACACTTCCCGGTAAGGGGGCTGCAGTTGTCAGCGGTTACAGTGGAAAGCTCTTTGGGACAGACAGGAGGTCAGGGACAGACAGAGGGAAGCCCTGGCTGAGGCTGCACTGTTGATTAGGGCGCCCAGTGGCCTGTGCTCGGGTGGGTGGGACAGCCCACAGCAGGGCAGGGTGGGTCCGCTGGTGCTTTCTCATCCAGCGGGAGCCCCGCCCGTGAAACTCAGGCAGAGCCGCCTCAGGGACCAGCATGGGTCAGTGGCCTTGGAATGTTCTGACCAGCTGGTCGGGCAGTAGCCGTGCCTGGCTGTGTCATCAGCAATGAGAACGGAACTGTGGCCAGGCCTCTGCATCGCAGGTAGCAACGGCCCCTCGTCTCGGCTGGCTCGGGTCGCTGGGCAAGTGCCTCAGACCTGGTGACAGCCACAGATGCCCGTTTCCTAGTCTGGAGCTCTCTCCTCAGGTGGCAGATGACACCCCCCCCCCCCCACCGTGTCCTCCCGGGGCCGTCCCCCTTGGTGTCTCCTTGTAAGGGCACCCTAGGAACCCCCTCTTGATTTGGTGACCCCTGTAAAGACCCTTTTTCCAAAAGAGCCACCTTCTGAGGGGCTGGGTGTCAGGCTGTCACCACGTGGAAATTCAGGGGACAAGTTGGGCCCCCAACATCCAGGCGCCGTTGCCCCCACCACAAGGTGTGGCGGTCCTCGGGGTGCCATCTGTTACAGTAGCAGTGAGCGTGGTCCCAGGCCGCTGGCGCCTCAGGCTGGAGGGGACCCCGAGCCTCAATCACAGGGCTTCCTTGGGTGGTCTCACTGACCCGCAGCCTCCCGGAGCCAGGGCACTTTCTCGCAGCAGCTACAGACCGTGTGAATGGGACACACACATCCCTGGGCGGGCCTGAGCGGCCAGGGGCATGAGCGCTGAGCACGGGACAGGCAGGAGATGCCTTTTGGACAGGAAGGAAGTGGCGGTGCCGGCAGGGCCTGAGTTTGGACCCCACTGCTCGTGGTTTCTGGCCTGATGGGTGTGTCCAGTTCCCGTGGGGGTGGCGCACAGGGGACAGACCCCGCCCTGTGCTCTCATGGCCAGCATGATCTGGCTGGGGGCTTCTCTGCTCCCAGGATCTCACTCAGGAGAGGACAGACTTGGAGTGCCCAGGAGCTGCAGGCTGCGAGACAGGGGTGGGGGGTGTGGGGCTCCCAGTTCCGAGGGATTGGGGTGGTTCATGTCCCCTGAAGGGGGATTTGGGGGACTGGGCCCCTGGGAGCACAGGCTGCTGTGCTCACATCAGTGCGTGGGTCCCTGTCTGTCCCCTGAGGAGCCCTGGAGAGACCTGTCCCTCGAGCTGGCACTGGGAGAGTTGGCCAAATTCTGTCTTGTCCTGATGTCACTCAGCCTGAGACTTGGCTGACTCCTTGCCCCAGGCCTCCTGGGCGCTGGGGGCAGGGCCAGTGCAGCGATAGGAAAGGGTGCCCGCCATCAGCTGCTCCTGATGGGAGGCCACGGGGCCCCCGCGTCACTCAGGGCGCTGTGGCAGAGGCATGAGTTGTGCCTTCATCAACGAGACGTCAGCAGCTTCTTGGGAAGCTGAGGAGGCCGAGGCCATAGCTCTTCTCCAGTGACCCCTGGCCCCGGAGCGGCCCTGGGGCCTCGCTCCCTCCAGGGCCCCTGCTGCCTCACATGACCCCAGCCCTCCCACTCCCCGGCAGTCCTGGGACCCGCTGCTCCTGCTGGGCCTTCTGCAAGGCGCTATCTCCTGCAGCCACCCCAGAGGCTGCGCCGGCTTGGCCACCTGTGCACTTGTCCCACTGGAGGCTGTCAGGCTGGGCCCATGTGTGCAGGGCAGGGGGTCCTTGTGGCCCAAGGGGACCTGTGGTCTGCGGGGAGCTCATGGCCCGTGGGGGAATCTCGTGGAGAATGTGGGGAGGGGAGCCACTGTTGGAGCATTGCCAGCCCTCTTGGTTTGTCCCTCCCTCCAAACGAAATCCAGCTCAAGATCTGCTTCCTCCAGGCAGCCCTCCTAGCACCCACTGAACTCCTGGAGTTGGTTTTATTTCTTGAAAAACGGTCCCCGGGACAGACGTCCCAGGTTTTACAGAGGGACAGACTGCCTTCTGCCCAGAGCCTCAGCCGGCCGGGGCCTGTGTAGGGGGAGAAAGCTGCCGTCTCCCAGCGGTGTCCAGACGGATGGTGGTACCGTGGGAGACTGGGACTGTCGGCCCCAAAGCTGGCACCTGCTTCTCCTGCCCAGTCACAACCGAGGGGGTGGTCCTCAGGGGCAGCTGGGTACCAGGGGCCCTTGGAGGCTGTGGGTCGGGTGTCCTGGGCAAGCAGACAGGACAGGTGCCAGGCCCTGCTCTTGAGTGACAGGGTGGCCAGGTATCAGCCCTCCTGGGGAGGGGAGCAGGGTGCCCGCCCAGCCTCACCCCAGTTCTGCTGTGGCTGGAACGCGGCTCTTCAGGGAGCCCAGGCAGGTGGAGTGGCCTGGGGCCACTGGTCCTGTCCTGCCGGTCTTGGTTGGGACAGTGCTGGGGCCCCTGCAGCCAGCCTGTGGTTGACGCAGGCACTGGCGGGCTCTCAATCTCCCTCTCTTTGTCCGTCTGTAAAACGGGACAGTGACACCCAGACTGATGGAGTGAGGATTCGGGATGAAAGGGAAGTAAGGGCCGCCTTCCCCACGTGGAGGGGCTGGAGGCAGAAGGCACAGTCCTCCCCTTCCCGTCTGTCCACAGAGGAACTGCCTCTTTGTCTGGGCAGCCCTGCCAGGAAGTTGGAGGAGGGGCCGTCGCTGGGCCAGAGCTGAGGGGTAAACAGACCCCTGCCGCCCCAGGCGCTGGAGCGAGGCCTCGGGCAGAGCTCCGCCCTCGGTAGCCCGGCTGGAGGCCAGGTGTCCGCTGCCCTTTGTCCCTGCTGTCCCGGCAGATTCCTTGGCCCGAGTAAATCAAAATGGCTGTCACTATCCAGGGAGTGGCCAGGAGCCAGCCAGACAGGTAGGCCTCGCCAGGCCCTCAGCCAACGGGGCCTGGGGACCGATGGCCACCTATGCCCTGGCTCGGCCCCTCCTGTCAGCTCCTGCAGAGACCCACGGCTGGGTCCTGGGCCGGATGGGTCGGCTCAGTGCCCTTGCCCTGCCCGTGTGCCTAAGGCCTGGATTCCCAGGACTCCGGGGGCAGCAGGGACATCCCTCTTTGTGACGTCCAGCAAGAGGGCGACTGACCCGACCACTCCTGAACTTGGGGGTGTCTCCTTGCCCAACAGTCTGCGACGTGTGCTCTGTGGGGTGTTCGGGAGACCCCGCAGTGTCCGGCGCCGGCCCAGCACCTGGGAGCCACCGCGTAATGAGTACGGGGTGCTCTGGTGACAACTGAAAGGCCGCATACCACTCAGGGCAGGCCTGGCCCACGGAGGCTCCCGAAGGAATGACACAGCCGCCGCGCAGCCGGGTCGGCATCTGGGCTGTGAGGCGCGGGTGTTGACGTGTGAAGACGACGCTGCTCGTGAGGACTCGGTCTCGGCCCGGGGCGTGTGGTCCAGAGTATGGGGTCCTATGCGGCCCCTGTGCACCCTGCGGTTTTCCGGGGCTCTGGGTCGCACGGCTGGCATGAGGCCAGCAGCTCGGGGCCCTGGGCACCCGCAGCCTGAGGGCGCCGGCTGGCCTGTGGCCTGGTGGGACCCGGTCAGCGGCTGGCTGTGCAAGAGGCTGCTCCTCCTCTGGGGACGGCCCCCGGCCCAGCTTTTGTTGGCGTCTGCCCGTGGGGGTCTGCAGCGAAGAGATGTGTCCTTTCCTGCGAAGGGGCCTGCCAGCGCCTCCAGCCTCTGAGCAGAGTCTCCTCAGAGGCGCAGCAGCTCTGGCCGGTGGCTCAGCTGGTCGGAACATCGTACTGTGCCCCACACGGTTGCGGGTTCGATTCCCTGGCAGGGCGAGTACAGGAGGCAACTGATCACGCTTCTCTCTCACATCGATGTTTTCCTCTCTGTCTGCTTCCCTCTCACCCTCGATAGGCACGTCCTTGAGTTAGTTCGCAACAAAAAAGATACACTTGTCCCTCTACTTCCGAGAAAGCCCGAAAGCGCATGGCAGTGACAGAGCCACGGAGCCCTCCACGTGACAGCGTGAGCTCCGGGCGTTCCTGCCCTGCAGTGTGGGCGGCAGCAGGGCCTGGGTCAGGGAGTGGCAGGGCCAGGGTGGACGGTGCTCACCCACCGAGGGCTGTGTGGAGAGGGAGGGTGGCAGCCACTCTCTGGAGGCCCCTGAGAGTGGTGTGGGCCCCGCTTAGGCCACGAATGGCATAGTCCAGTGGGTCCGAATGCGTCAGCACGAACCCTAGAATAGCGGGGGACTTGGACTCTGAGAGAGCAAGAGGACCCAGGAAATCCCGGGGTGGTTGGTGACCGTCTCTGCGCCCACCTACCCCAGCTTTCCACAGGGGCCTACCCTTCCAGGCAGGGCTTGGGTGTCCCTGTTCTGAGCCAGGAGGAGGAACTGACCTTCCACCTGGAGGGAGGGGTGCCCCGGGGCAGCAGCCTCCAGGGGAGACGTAGGCACTCATGTGCTCCCCTTCTCAGTGGGGAGGGGGCCGTACCTGTCCTACCCACCCCCTCCCACGTTCGCGCTCAGCCTGAGCTATGGGAGTGAGGCCTGGCGCTGCCCTGGCATGTCTGGGTGATGTCAACCCAGCTCTGAGGATGAGGTTCGTGGGGCCTCTTCTGAACAGGACTGGGAAGGGGGTCCCAGAGCAGTGTCCCAGACCTGCTCTTGTCACTGCGGCAAGAGCAGTGCAGAAGCTCCGAGCACGTGCAACACGTAGGCACACCCATGAGCACACAAGCACGCACACCAAACACCAGCCGCAGGATGGCCCCAGGCCTGTGCTTGCTCTGCCCATTCCCACCGAGACCACGAGGCCCCGCAGACTTGCCACCGTGACAGGTCCGGACAGCTGCTGCAGTGAGAGGCCTGGAGCTCTGCTGGTCGGGCCCTCACCCGGGCTCAGAGTCCTCCCGGACACCCCCCTGCCCGTTTTGTGACATCCCTATCCTGAGTCCCCACTCCTTAGATGTGACACGTCCAGACCCTGGGTCCCCCACTGCAGAGTCCAGTCCCCAAAGCAGTCATCTGCATCCTGCTCCTGCTGCCATGTCCTACCAGCCCCGTGTCCTGGTCTGGAGATGCTCAGGATGTGGGCCCCCCACCCCCGCCTCCACCTCCACCTCTACCTCTCATGTCACCAACCCACTCTGGCAGGTTCCCCGCCCCTGCCCAGGCCCCTGGCTACAACGTGGACCCCGCAGCTGGAGGAACCCTCAAATGTAGTCAGACCACCTGGCTCTGCGGGGCGGGGGCTCTGGGCCTTTGCCCGCTCCTGCCCAAGCTTCCCGCTACCCAGGATGGGCTTAGGCCCCTGCTTTCCCACCTTGGCTGAGAGCTCCCTTGCCTGCCCCCGGCGAGCTGGCAGCCCCATGGGGACCGGACATCAGGGTCACTGTTGTTGCCCCCATGGGTTTCAGCTCCTGAGATCACGCAGCAGGTACACCTGGGAGCTGAGGCCCCCTTGCTGTGAGGACTCGGCTGAGGGCTCCCTTCCCAGGTTCCCCACGTGGTGTGGGGCCTGGTAGGCACCCCTTCGGGAAGTCTGAGGCCCAGCCTGCACATAGTTAGGTGGCAGCTCAGATGTGGGTCCTCACCCCCGTGACCGTGGGTGTCTCAGTGCGTCTCTGCTGACGCTCCTGGCTGGACTCAGGCAGGTGGGTGGAGGCTTGGGCCAGGTAGCGGGTTTTTGGGAGCCAGATCCTGCCGCGCTTCCCAGTGTCTGTGAGCGGCTGCAGTGGCCGAGGCAGCATCTGGGCCCTCCTTAGCCTGCCACAGGACCTGGAGGTCCCCCGCCCAGTGTCTTTCCCCGGCCACCCTCAGGAAAGGCCAGACATGGGGTGGGACACGGACCCCGAAGTTGGGACGTGGCCAAGATGGTTTTTGAAAGTTTCTCCCACGTCTCGCCGGCGGGCTTGGCTGTCGGCAGTCGGCGCAGATTTCCCGGGAGAACGCGCGTTGGCTCTGATTGTGCCTGTTTTTATGCCTTGTAATTAAAACGTTTATTTGGCCTTTGAGTAGAAATCTAATTTCTTCAGTCTAAGAAGTGCTGATGTTGGCACCGAGACTTCAGGCCGTCGGGCAGGCAGACCCGGGGCCTGGCGAGCTATTCACGGTGTGGCATGTGCGTGTCAGCCTCTGGGGCGCTGATCAGACCTGCTGCTTGGTAATTGACGTGTTGTGGGAAGACTGCGGGGGGGGGGGGGGGGGGGGGGGGGGGGGGGGGGGGGGGGGGGGGGGGGGGGGGGGGGGCGGTGCACGGGGCGCAGAGCATCTGCGTGTGGCGGGCAGGAGGGCCTTCCATGGCTGATCGGCAGCTGGCGTCCGAGCACTGCCCTGCACCCCATGCGCGTCTAGTCGTGTAGGCCCCAGAGCACAGCGCAGTGGGTTCTGGTCTCAGTCTTGTCCGCGCCATACAGGTGCGGGAAGGTTGGTGGCCCAAGGGCATTCAAGGGCGCAGCTTGCACTCCGGAAGCCTGGCTGTGGCCCCAGGGCGTGGGGGGGACGCGGCCCCGCATTTCGCCCTTGTGCTGGCCCCTGGCCACTGACGCGCTGTCCCTGCTCTCTCCCAGACCATCATGGAGCAGTTCAACCCCAGCCTGCGGAACTTCATCGCCATGGGGAAGAACTACGAGAAGGCCCTGGCAGGTGAGGCACGGGGCCCCGGTGGGGGGGGGGCGGGCACAGGTCCAGGTGCTGGCCTCTGAGCCCTGTGGTCATGGGATGGCCGTGACAAGAGCCTGGAGTTGGCACCTAAAGGCTGTGGCATGTCTGGAAGCAAGGGGATCAGGCTTCAATGAGCACTTGGGGCCTTGGTGGCTTCGGCAGCAGGCCTGAGGCCTCTCCCTGGCGGGGCTGCTGTCACAGCTCACAGAGGGCACTGGAGGAGGGGCCGTGGCTGGGGAGGGGACCCAGTGGGGGCGCAGTGCAGCCTGGGGCCATGGGTGTGTGTGGGCCAGTGGAGGCAGAGCGCCATGTCCTGGGGCAATGACCTCTGGTCCCCTCGCCCTTGCCCTTGAGCACAGACGCCACCCCACCCCCGCATCCCATGGGGGGCTTTGTGTGTGGGTGTCACATTAGATGGAGGTGACAAGGAGGGCTGGAGCTAACAACGTTTGTTTGTCCTACCACCGCAGTTGCCTGGGACACAGCTCTTGGCAGAGCTGCCTATCCCTGGGCAGTGCCCTTCTTGCCGGTGTCCAGGTGGGGGTGGCTGGCCATGTCTGGGGCAGAGAGGACTTCCTGCCATGAGCCTGTTGTATCTGGTAGCCCTGCACGGCCGCACTCCGCATGAGCCTAGTCTCCCCACAGGGGACCACCGTTGCACGCGACCCCTTTGAAGGGGAGCAGCAGTGTGGCACGCAGTGTGCGAGGCGCGATGATGGCACCCTCTGTCCCTGTTGTGCGGGTCGATGGCCCAGACATGCAGCCCTGGCTGCCCCCAGGTCCCCCCAGCCACCCCTGCTCTGTGGCCCCCAGGGCCCCTGGGGCCTGCAAGGCCCAGGAAGTGAAGGGGCACCGCCCGTGAGACACAGGCTCTGTCCTCTCAGAGCCACCACAAGAAGCCGCCCTTTCTCAAGCTGAGACCCAGCCTGTGGGCTAATGATGTGGCACATCCCAGGCCGCAGCGCTGGCGTCCGTCCCTGCTGGGAGTTGATAGCAGAGCCCTTGGCTGTCAGCCATGCCGGGTCCTGAGTCGGGGCTCCGTCCCACGCAACCCTCGCTTGCTGGGCAGGCTCTGGTGTGTCCTTGAGAGCTGGCTCTGTGTGTGTCTCTGGTTGGCGAGCGGGGCCTGTGTGAGGCTGAGCCCCAGCCCGTGTCCAGGACCACAGGAGCCGCACCCCCAGCTCATCCCGCCCCTGAACCAGGCTGGTTTTCACCACCTCCTGGCTGGGCCTGGCCCTCCTGTGCGCACCGAGCGGGAGCTGGAAGTGCCAGGGTGGTTCCATTTCCAGGCGCGTTGCGTCCTGGTCAAGGCCCAGGCCTACCTTCTCCTGCCTCCCGGGCCTGTCCACCCCACCACCGGCCTCCTGGCCTGACCCGAGCCCAGTTTGGCCTCTTTTTGTTGGCAGTAAGGAGCCCCACCCTCCGCAGCAGACACGGCAGCCTGCCAGGCGCGGAGCCCGCACGCACTCCCGTGCCGTGGGACACACGGGCGTGCCTGATTGAAAACTGCCTCGGTAGAGCCTGACCCAGCACTCAGCCGCAGGTCTCTCCCCAGGTTCTGTGGAAAACACATCAGACTCGGGCTGGCAGCTGCTCCCTGTGCTGCAGGGCACACCCGGGGTCTCAGGAAGGTCACCACCGTGACCTCGGTGGCCCTGAGCTTTCCGAGTCTCAGGACAAGTCGGCCACCTGTGCACGTGCCCCTTCTCCCCCTGCCGGCCATGGTGATGCCAGCGGCCTGAGCACTGTGCCTCGCCTCCAGCTATAGGCCCACTCTGGGCGCATGCTGTGTTCTCAGGAGCAGAGGAGGCGTCAGGTGGAGCCCAGACTGAAGTGTGTCTTGCCCAGGGGAGGGCTGCCAGGGCCACGGGTCTGCTCCATCCCTAAGGGAACTGACCGCCCCTCTCCTCCCCCAGGTGTGACCTATGCTGCCAAGGGCTATTTTGACGCCCTCGTGAAGATGGGCGAGCTGGCCAGCGAGAGCCAGGGCTCCAAGGAACTCGGTAAGGCCCCTTGCTGTTGTGGGCTGTGCCTGGGCTCGCCTTGAGGTGGAGCCGGGTTTTTCCTGGCAAGTGAGAGGAGGTTTTCTAGAAGGCTAGCACCTTCAGAGCCAGGGAGGGGTCTTCGGGCACCCAGGGGAGCTGCTGGGAGCTCACACGGTAGCCCCGCTCCAGAGAAGCACGTGCAGGTGGGGAGATGGGGGCAAATCCACGGGCACAGGTGTTCCTGCTGGAGCAGCCGACACTGGGGAGCTGTGTGACAGGCAGGACTCAGATATGGTGCCTCGTGGCGCGGGGAAGCTTAGGGTGTCAACGTGAGCGACTGGGCAGCAGACCACAGGCTGGCGGGGCCGGGTGCGCAACAGCACAAACCGGTGTGTGGCGGAAGAGACCACCATGCGGAACGGGGGCTCCCGGAATGACTCGTGTTTTTCTCTGTGTTTTCTCCACGTTTCGCACGTTTTCCGCCACAAGCGCGTCCTGCTCTTGTAGTGAAGGTGCACAGGGTGGAGCGGGCTCCCCTGGGGCACCAGGTCCGGGGGGGTGGGGGGGGTGCCTCCCTCCCGCCCGCCCATGGTGACTTCAGGCAGAGGCCTGAGACACAGCTGCCTGGCCTGCTTGCACCGCTGGCCGTGCGTCCTGCCCCAGGGCCAGGTCTGCCCCGTGGGGTTCGATGTGGGCTCTGCCACGCTCTTGCTGCTTGTTTGGGGCCCGGCCGCCCGGCGCCTGCTGTGTCCTGTGGTGTCCGGCCCGGCAGGGCCCCAGCGTACCCAGACTTTTGGGAGGCGAGTATGGAGACCCTGCTGCTGTGTGGGCAGCTGCGCCGTGGGGGTGGGGCCGGGGCCGCAGCCAGGCCCTGCTCTTGGGGATGGCGGGCCTTTCCCTGGGGCCTGGGGGGCCGACTGCGCCCAGCCCTGCCTGCGTGGCCCTATGAGAATTTGGAGGGGCTGAGGGGTACAGGAGCCAGGCCTGCGGGCTTAGCCTGGGTGGATGGGCAGGACATTTGGGTGGATGCAGGTCTTTGTGAGGGACGGGCTGTGGGCCCTCTGGTGCCAGACTCAGAGGCCACACGTGGGCCCCACCTGATGCTCCCGGGCCTCCCAGCTGCCACTCCTTCGGCCACGGTCTGGGCCCCTGTCCCCCCCACCCCGCACCCCGGGGAAAGTTGGGTGTGCGTGTGAGCCCCGGCGTGTTCACACGGCTCATGTCTGTGACGGGGTGCTTTCTGGTCAGGGTTTGTCACTTGCTGGCTGTGGGAGACGTGTTTGAGCCCTGGGGTCACCCACACAGGCAGACGGGTCAGGCTGCCCTCGGGAACGCTGGGGGCCCATGGGGCCCCACAGTCGGCCGGCGTGGCTAGAATAGCTCTGAGATCCCAGAACTTCCTGTTGGCAGAGTCCTTGGGGGCTGTTCTGCAACAGGCCTGGTGGGCAGGGTGTCAGCCTTGGTCCCGGGGTCAGCAGGGGCACGGATGGGCAGGGCGGGCACCCAGGGAGATGGCCCTTCACTGCTCTGGGACGCGTTGGGGCTCCCGTGTGCTGTGGGTTTGGAAACCTCTCCTGGGTTCATGTGGAATGTGGGGCCCATCTCCATGCAGGAGTCCCACTGTGTGTCTGCAGAGGCGACCAGAGACACTGGTCAGAGAAAGATTCTGCCCTCTTAAAGCACTGTGACACCAGGCACGGGGGTTTCCCAGGACAGTTGGCCCCCAGCTGGGTGTCCCTTCTCAGTTCAGGCCGACACACTGCAGCCCGCAGGCCGAGGGCTCCCCTCAGCACTGCCCCCACTGTGGAGGCCCGTCCCGAGGAGTGGGCCCCAGGTGCCCCTTCCATCCTTTCGGCCCCAGATCAGGGATTCCCATGCCCTCTTCCCCAGGCTCTCGGAACTGGAGGGGGCTCCCCTAGGTTTGCCAGTTTGTCGTAAAGGACACAGGGCAAGGTCTAGGAGCTTCATCCCCACAGCGGCGAGGACCTGGTGCTCTCTGAGCCCTGAGGTTTAGGGATTTGTGGGGGCTCCCTCCCTTAGGCACAATCTGTTTAGTCCAGATCCAGCCCTCCCTCTGGAGGGTGGGGGTGGGGCTAGAAGCTCCAGCGTGTAATCCCGGCTCGGTCTCTCTGGTGACCAGCCCAGTCCAGGAGCGTCCTAGAGTCCACGGCAGAACAAAAGACACGCCCATCACCCAGGACATTCCATTCCGAGGACTCAGGAGCTCCGTGTCAGGAACGGGGCAGAGACCAGCAAATCCTGCCTCTCACGTCATGGCAGCTGGACTTGTGCTTCTGCCAGCAGCGTCCCTGAGACGCACTCACACAGCACGCAGCTGACCCGTGAGAGTGCGCAGTTCCTGGTTCCCAGCACCATCTCCACCATCTGCGTCCGGAACGCTCCTTGTGCCGGAGGAAGCCCGTCCCCACCAGCGGTCACATGCCGCCCCGTGGGCTGCGCCCTCTGTCCCTGGATTTGGGTGGGCCGTGTGACGGGGCCCCCGCAGTGACCCACCTGCCCTGGGTGCTGGCTGTGCATGGCCTCGTCGTGGTGCCGAGGCTCACAGTGGCACTCTCGTGCTGCCGCTTTGTTCCTGCGTGTGGCTGGACCGTCCGCCGTGGGGGCCGGACTGGAGGTGGCTTCTGCGCCGACCGCCCGGTACTGCTGGAAGCGGCGGTGGAGGCATCTGAGGGGGCGTGTCCCCACGTGCGCCCAGGCCCGCGCTTGGGGGGTGCCTGCTCCTTAGACCGCACACCCGAGTCTGGAAACAAGGGGCCCCTTCCCAGCAGTGGCAGCCTTCCGCTGTTGCTCCCGGGCGTCCCTCGCAGCAGGCGTCCCTCTCCCTGCGGGTGCGTGCTGCCTGTGGCCAGAACGTCTCTGTGCAGGGGTTGGGACTGCGGGTCCCATGCTGCCCCGCCCCTTCCGACAGAAGTCCGACAGCTGGTCTCTGTGCCACAGGAGAGCGCACGGCGCAGGCCCACATGCCTTACCCGGGGAATCATGCGCCCACGGGTTTGGGGTCCACAGTGGGGGACGTTCCTGGAGCCAGGTCCCCACAGATGCCCAGGGACAGCTAAGTTCGGGGCCAGAGGTTACGTGCGGATTTCTGATTGTGCGAGGTCAGTGTCCCCACCCCCTACGGTGGTCAAGGGTCAGCTGTCCGGTGTGCACGTGACCAGAGCAGGAATCCTGGTCACAGCGGGACACCCAGGGGACTGTGGCTGCTGTGTCCACAGCTGCCTTGTGGACAACCGGCCTTGCGTGGACAGCGCACAACTTTGACACGTGTGTGCAGCCGTGAGGTCGGCACACAGCTCCACCCCCCGAGTTTCTGGGCCCGGCAGGTCCTCCTGCCCTCTTGCTCCTGTGCGCCCACGCAAGGCTGCCGCGGTGTGCGTTCCGCGTGGGTACACGTGTGCGTCCACCAGCGTCTGTGTGGGTGACGCCGTGCGTGTGGATGGCGCTCCTCTGTGCTCCGACCACTTGCACCTGTGTGACTCTATGGGCGTGCCCAGCTGCTCTGTGTCTGCCGTCTGCCAGCCTTGGGGCTGGGCAGTCCCTGTCTGAGCTGCCCACCCCCAGGCCAGGCAGACCCCCACCCACCCTGGGGGCCTGTGCTGGTTCCCAGACGAGCCTGGGTCTGGACGTTCACCCACAGGCTATCCCACCTGGAGGGCGACCTATGTCTCGTTTGAAAGGCACACGTGTCCCCAACCATGGGCGCAGGCTTCCTGGTCGCGTCCAGCCTTGAGTGATGGTGTCTCCTGCCCCACGCGGAAGGGCTGTGCTTCTCACTCCTGGGACGGGGCTCCTTGCTTCTTGGCGCCATTTGGCTTTGCGATCGGCAGGCCGTCACCATGCGTGAGCTGCATGTTGTGCGGACCCTTCTTCCTGACAAGCTGACCTCGGCGTGCAGTGTCCTCCCCCGTCCCGCGTGATGTGTTCTTAGCCTGTCTTGTCCCTCACGGAGTGTGGCTCCTCCTGCCCTTCCAGCCTGTGGTCCTGGGAGCTGCTCATTCCTGGGACTTCAGACCTTTCCCTGGGATGGGTGCAAGTGGCCATGTCCCTGCTGCCGGGGTGATGAGTGCCTGCCAGGAGTGGCCCTGGGACTCCTGGGGGGGCGGAGCTTCGCCCACACTGACCGAGTCCCAGGCAGGACAGGCCCTCCTGACCACGCCGTTCTCACAGACGTGGTTGGGATGCCCAGCAAGCGGGGCTCCCCTGCCGCCACCATCCTGCCTGGGGGCCTCCGGGTGTGGCCCCTGGTGGCTGTGGGAAAGGACCCTGGCCACTCCTGTCCTCACTCCTCTGACTGGTCCGTGCCTTCCCATTCTTTGAGTTCTTCTGCCTTTCCTTTCCCATTCGGGGTGGAAGCTTGTGTAGAGGGGCTGCTCACTGTTGGGCAGCCCTGAGGATGGCGGTCACACTGACCCGGGCCTGACCGAGGTGCAGACGTGGCACCCTAACTGTGTCCTGTCCTCCCCCACACTAGCCAGTCGTGTGCCGCTCGGAGGGGCCCCGCGTCTTGCAGTAGAGAGACTCCGGTGTGCGGTTCCCCGTGGAGGTCAAAGCCAGTCGTGGGAGGTGTGAGCGGCCGCCCGGCTGCCCCGGCCCCTCCCCTGCGGTGCCTCTGCCTTTGGTCCCCGTGGCCTCTGCGCTGCAGGCTGGCCGGCTCTCCTCGCCTCCGAGTTTCTTCCCCGCGGTGCACAGCTCACTCTGGCAGTTCGCTTTGACAGGTGGGCTGCTTAATCAGGAGTCAGGACTGCCTGAGTTCCAGGGCCCAGAACCTTCCACTGCGCTGCTGGCGCCCTGCCAGCCACCACCAGCACCTGAGCCCAGCCTCAGACCTGCCCCCTTGGGTCTGTGTTGAGGCCCGTCTGCCCGGAGCCACCCCCACCCCGGGGCTAACGGCAGAGCTGGCTGCCTCTGATCTGTGCGGCAGCTTTTCCAGCCCCATTCTGCAGGCCTCAGGCTCCAGGCTGTCCCTGCTGTGTGTGGACATGTGCCTGCCCCAAGGCCAAGGAGCAGGGTGGTGGCCGCAGCGCCGGGTACCCGGGTCTGTTTGCTTGGTCTCTGGGCTGTGCAGGTGGGCAGGGGCTTGGCCTGAGGCCGGAGGGAGGAGGGGGCAGGCGGGGTCCCTGCCTTTCCGATCCTCCTGACCACGGGCAGTCAGAAAAGCTGCCAGCCTGACGGGAGCGCAGCACGGAGGGTGTTTTTGGGTTGTTCCGCCTTGGGCTGTGGAGGTTGGTGTGGGGTCCCATTCTCTTCGCCACAGAGGAGGGCAGTGTGTCCAGGCTCGGCCGAGGGTGTCTTCGTATAGTTGTCCTAGTGTCTGCGTCCGTCCTGGTCCTCCCCCTCCTGTTGCAGGATGTTTTGGTATGTTTTAGTTCAGATAAAAAGCAAGGAGAATGCCAAAGGGAATGCTGGTGCTTGTCACCAGCCAGGCTCAGAGCAGCACACTCCTCTCTTGTCTGCCCATCGCTGTCCCCAGGCTTTCCTGATGTCACTGTTTCTCCTCGGTCCCAGCCGATCGAGAACGGTCCTGGCCCAGGCCCAGTCTGTGTAGTGCTGGCTGATTTCCCCCCAAGTTAGCTCCAGGGGTGCCCTGCTCTTGGGGTGCCGAGCGTCGATGCCACTCTGGTTCTCTGCACAGGGGTGGGCACTGTGCTGTCACCCATGGCGCCTCTGGCACTGCACGCTTGGGCTCGTCCCGCCTGTAGCGGGGCCAGAGCTCTCCCCTGGTGACTGGCTGCAGGTCGAGTGGCCGATGGGCTGGAGGGAGTTGGAACATGAGGTAGAGGCCCCTGGGCTCCTGGTGGGCACGGGGCAGGCAGGAGGGTCATAGCGCCTGCCCTTTGGTTCTCCCTGGCTTTGTAGGGAGGCTAAGGTTACATAGTCTTCTGGAATGTTCCAGACTTCCCAGGAAGGCAGACCTGTCTTGCAGTGAGTGGGACACAGCCTTCCCTGAACCCTGTCTCTCTCACTCGTGGCTGAGTTTGTCCCGCCCAGAGCTTCTGCGAGAGCCTCACGCAGGTGACCTGTCTGCCTGCATGGCTGCAGGCTGGCAGCGGAGCTGCCGTGGTATTCAGCCCTCACTGTGTCCCAAGGCCGTCGCTGTGTTCTCTGCCTCTGACGAGGCCACGTGTCTGTGACCCGGGCGTGTGTGTGCTCGCAGGGCCGCCGGGCACCCTGCACCCACAGGAGCAGTGGGAGCTCCTTGCCGCCTGGCCTCGGGCTGGGGTGCTCACTGGCGGAGGCGGCTCCCCTGAGCCTGAAACTGCCCGGGGTTTGGCCCCTGAGTCACTGGACTAAGGTGGGGCCTGAACACCCCCTGGCGCTTGGCTGCCGTCCACACGTGGTGACTGAGAAACTGCGCCAGCATTCCCAGGCTGGCCTTGCGGACTCGCCCTGTGGGGCTTGGTGCCTCCTCTTGTCCCTGCAGCTTGCTGGGGGCACAGGGGCCCGTCCCCGTGTGATGTTGCTGACATACAGGGCTGGCAGACGGGGATGCCCTTGCCAGTGGCCCCGAGCCTTTGGCAGTGATGCCATGACCTGCATTTGGCCCCACGCGGAGGGACCATGTCAGTTTCACTGCCAAAGGGGCCTGACTCAGCTCCACGCCACCCAGCCCCGAGGTCCTGTAATCGCCAATGGCCTCGTGGGCAGACGGCGCCCCCGTGGTCAGCCTGGGGCAGGAAGGGCTCCGTGCCTACAGCCTGCCTTTACCCCCCCGTCCAGCTAACAATGCGCACCCCGACCCCAGGGGAGGGCACGGAGGAGGGGCCCCTTGCATCACTGCCAGAAGCAGATGTGGCCACTGGAGCTCCGGGAATAGAGGCCATACTGTCCTGGCCGCCCTCAGGCAACGTCCATCTGCCAGGGCTGGCCACCGACAGCTTTTGCCAAAGCTCCGTCCTCACGCTTAGCTTGGTGTGGGCACTAAATAGGTCGCAGCCAGCCAAGGTCAGTGGGGACAGCCTCGTCTGTCCCGGGCTGCATTCACTGGGCCAACGTGGCAGCCGAGGAGCCCAGTGCAGGGAGGGGCAGGGGGCTGGGTGGTCTGGGCAGGGCTGCCCCCTCAGGGTCTCCGGTGTCCCTCTGCATGCCCCAACAAGACTGTGCCAGGGATGAGTCCGGTCCCCATTGGACCTGCTGCGTTCCCGAGGTGGCTCTGCTGGTGTCCGGCGCCGTGTCCCTGGACCTCGGGGGCTCTTGGGCGGTGGGCATGTCGGTGGGGAACAGCGACTTGTGGCTGGTCTCGTCCTGAGCACAGGCTGGTGACCGCAGGGCCTCCACCTGGTGGCTGGGGAGCCGCCAGCCCTACTTAAGTCTGAGCCTGACCTTCCTGCCAGCGACGGGGCTGCGTGGGGCGGGGCTGTGGGGCCTGGGCCCAGGCCTCTCCTGTCAGTTTGTTTCTGCTCTAGGAGGGAGCACGGGCACGTCCCCAGGCTTGACATGTGGCAGGAGGCTCGAGGAGGCCTTTTCAATGGGCTGTGGCAGCGGGCCCTGGCCAATCTGGAGCCCAGGGCCTAGTACTGGGGCAGGGGGCACTCTGCCAGTCTGGCCCCAGCGTCTGGGCTGTCCCCAGTCCTGCAGCCCACCACGTCCCCCCAGTGAGGCACCGCTGACCACACACGGCTGCTCAGTGCCCTCAGCCGCCCTGGAGTATCCCCACTGGCAGTGGCTGCAGGGCGGTGCAGGTGCTGGTGCAGGAGCCTCCGTGGCAGGTCTTCGCTCGTCCCTGGAGTCCCTAGGGTGGATGGGGGGGTGGACATGTCTGGTACTGCTGACCTGTGACCCCAGTGACCTGGTGCACAGCTGGCCCATCCTGTCCCGAGTGGCCTGTTCCTGTTTGTGTCTTGGAAGATTGAGATCAAGCTAGTGCCGGAGACACTGTCCCCAGGACAGCGCCAGTGGTCAGGAACCCGGATAGGTGGGGAGCGAGAGCCGCCTGCACTCACTGGAGTCGGTCCTTCGTGGCAGTTGGTAGGGAGGGAGCAGCAGGTGTCCCGTGCCTGGGATTTTCTCTGAGCTGGGGAGTGGTTCTGTGTGGTCTCTGTCCCCAGAGAGTGGCCGTGCCTTGGAGAAAGGGGCGGGACCTACACACTGTCAGCTGTGTGGGGAGGGGGTCAGCCCACCTCTCAGCCTCCCGTGGCCAGACATCAGGGTTCGCTCTGCCAGGCAACCTGGGTCGCTCTCACCTCCCTTTGGTTGGAAGTTTAGAAGGAAAACCCCAGCACACTGCTCACACCTCCCACCTGGCGAAGGGCGTCAGGACAAGGAAAGACGGCCATTGAACAGCGGCGAGACTGGCGGGGGCCGAGTCGCCTGGAGTGGACAAGGGAGGTGGGCAGCGGGCTGCTGGGGGCAGGCCGTCTGCCGCCCCGAGCACGTCCATCAGCCACAGCCCGTCCTCCACCTGTGGGGAGAGATGTCGGGTTGAGGTAGAGTCCCCACCGAGCCTCAGGTCCGCCTCTGTGCGTCATCCAGGACTCAGCCCACATGCTCCGTGTCCTGTGGCTGGCAAGTCCCTTGGGGGCAGCACCCAGCCCCCTGCCATGTGACTGCGGGCCTGAGAGAGTGCAGTCCCCCAGCACCATGGCCAGGTGGCCTGAGCCATTGCCGAGATCTGACAGGCTCCGGGGGGCGGCCGACCGGGAGCAGGTGGGGTGCAGGCTCCAGCCTGCACGGGGGCGGGGTTGCGGCTGGACCGCCCTCACTTGGTCCCGGAAGCTCCTGGCCACCACGCGCAATGCCGGCACGGGCCTGCTCTGCCTCAGGGGAGCATGCGTGGGTGAGGGTCTCTGCCTGCTGTCATCGCCATGGCAACACAGCCAGCGCTTTCTCTGGGCCCCCCAGCCCCATCAACATCCCCTCCGTTTTTTGCATTTTTTGTAGTTGGGAGAAGACCCCTTCTCCTCCCAGAGAGAAGCTGATGGCCGAGGACATCCGGCTGGGCGCGGAGCCTGGAGGGTCTCCTCGCGCTGTCGGGGCCGCGTCCTGTCCCTGCAGCCCCTCAGCTGTCCCCTGACACGAGAGCCCCGCATCCCTGCCTCGTTGAGCCCATGCCAGTTAGCTCCCAGAGGTGCCTTTCCTCCCAAGAAGCCACCTGCATGATTGAGCATTATGGATGTCTGCTTCAGAAGGTTCCAGAAGGTCACACGTGCCTCCAGCCAAGTCTGAGCAGCTGACCCCTTAGCCCAGAGCCCCTCTGCCCCCGTCAGGGACCAGGAGCTCTGGCTCCTCCCGAAAAGAGAGGCACTGAGAACGTACTGGCTGCTCGGTGGCCACCAGTGAACACTTGGCAGTGACAGGGGGTCCACCTGCTTGATTCCAGTCCGGCTCTGACTCCAGGGCTGGACTGAGTTGCTGAAGGAAGCCCAGGTCCCTCCTCAGTGAACCCAGCCCCCCCTGGGCAGCTGAGGGCTCTCCCTCACACAGCTCCGCCCAGGCAGAGGAGGGGTGCCCGGGGCTCCTGCCTCCCTGACATGCACACGTGTGTATGCGCCAGTCTCACGGCTGCCAGTCAGGGCAGTGCTGGTCTCAGCCCCGCTTCGCCCAGGCTGGTTGGTGGAAGCCCAGAGTCAGGACCCAGGTGGGTCGGGGCTCCCGCAGGCCTGTGGCCGCCATGTGCCCTCTGCAGTCCTCGCCTGCCCCCAGGCCCACGAGGAGGGCCCTCGCACCTCAGGCCCGCTCGGGGGGGGCGGGGGAGGGAGGCCATGCGGACGTGCCTCTGTTTCAAGAGGTTTGATGGAACAGTGCGTGTGCACGCGTGTCTGCCTGTACATCTCGGCGAAAGCACACATGCAGCAGCACCGAGAGCCCGGTGAGTGGGCACCTGTCACCTTGCTCTGGGATGCCACTGCAGGTTGGAAGGCTGTGCCGCGTCCTTTGGGCCACAGAAGGGTGAGAAGGGTGGGCTCTGCAACGCCACGGCTCACGGCCCTTTCATGGGAACCTCCAGGTGTGGGTGCAAGCCGGCCTCAGACCCCGAGCAGCGCCTCGCTGCCGGCGTGCAGTCTCGGCATGGCCCTACGCCCTGAGTGGGAGGCGGGGCTGCACCCCTGCTGGCCTGGGGCTCAGAGCAGCAGTGACAAGGGTCTCCCAGCTGCCTGTTGCTGCCTCTGGACCTGGTCACACGTGCCTCTTCTCGTCCCTCCCCCACCCGTCCCCAGCTGGGCTCTCAGGCCCCAGGCTTCTCTGGGCACTTGACCCCCGGTCTTGTCCCCAGGCCGGGCAGGGGCCCTTCCTCTTCATGCAGCCCGTCCCGTCTGCCCCCCCTCCCCCACCCATGAGAGTGTGCAGGTGCCAGAAATGCCGGGCCAGAGGCAGGCTCACAGCACTGGAAGGGCCTGGCACGGAGCAGAGGCTCCGAACGTTCTGGGTCTGCTTCTCTCTCCATGAGGTGTGGTGTGCGTGCGACCCGCCTGAGAGAGCTGGTCCTGCGTCTGGGTCCCGGCTCCCATCGGAGCACCAGCCTGCAGCCTCCAGTCTGCCCCTTCTGAAGCCTCGCACCCACGGTTTGCCCCGGTCTCGGGAACCTTTCATCTGTTCCCAAAGAGCCTGGTTGGGGGAACATTCAAACAGCTTCCCAGTTCTGAGGTGTCACCATGGTGGCCCCACATCCCTGAGCCCGTGCGGAGTGACTAAAGACGCCCCGCCACATCTGCCGTCAGCTCAGGCGGGCTGCAGGCTCCGCCCTGTGCCTGGGAGTCCGGAGAGGAGGGCCGCCCCGCTCTCCTGTCCCCGGCACAGCAGGCGCTGCGCGCTATGGCCCTGACCTCGTGGGCGCTCCAGCGCCAGTGGCTCTGTGTCCGCGCCTCTCGGAGCCTCCTGAGAGCTCTGGTCCTGCTTGCGCCCTTGGCCGTCCTCCCTGGAGTGTGGCCGCCCCTGGGGTCTCCTGATGGTCACCTGAGCCTTGTCCGGTCCGAGCGTCGTCGGCACTCCCTCTGGGCTACGGGGGTCTCTTGTTTCTGCCCTTGCCCCCTGCCTGGCACCTGCGGGCCCAGCTGCTGGCCCAAGCCCACCACCTCCTTGTGGAGCTCCCTGCCTGGCACTGTGGTTCTTGCCAGGGTCTGTGGGGAATTTTCCGGTAGTTGTTGGTGGTAAAGTAGCCCGCGTGAGGAGGAGGAGCCGAAGGAAGGCCCTGGGGTCCCCTCTAGCTCAGGATCCCGAGGTTGGCAGAAGCCAGCTCCCGCTGGGCAGGTCGGCTGCTCACCTGGGCTCAGTTCTTCGTAGGTGGAGCTTCGAGGGAAGTGTCCCTGCTTGCCTGCCCTGGGGGTGCAGGACGGCCTAGAGCAGGAAAGTGGCAGAGAGAGCGTTGGAGGGGCCACTGAGTCCCACGGGCTCGGGCTAGATCTGGGGGACCCGCAAGAGCACCTGGCAGCTCTGGAGTCCAAGGCCCCAACTTCCTCTCCAATGGTCACCCGCTGGCTGGGAGACCCCAGTTAGCTCAGCTCCTTTGGAGTCTGCCAGCCAGTGGACCGTCGCTACAAGCAGATGGGAAAACCTGAAGACCGACTGTGTGCAGATTGAATGGAGGCTCGTCCTAAGATGCAAGCACTCTGCAGGGAGCTGGCGGCCGCAGCAGCAGCAGCAGCAGACACACGTGCCCATCCGCACGCTGGACTGTGGCCAAGGGAAGCGGACGCAGGCCTGCGTGCGGGTGGACCTCAGCGGCTGCTCGGCGGGGACATGACCCACAGGACGCTCAGCGAGCGATCCTGCCGGCACGAGTGTGCAGACAGGACCCCTGACAGCGAGTAGTCACTGGTTGCAGGGGCCTGGGGGCAGAGGGTGTGCTAGTGGGGACAGGTTTCTCTTTGGAACATTCTGGAATGGGGGGTGTTTCCCACACTGAGTGTCCTCGAGGGCCTCACACAGGCCTGGGCTCCAACAGCACCAGAGCTCTGTCCTTGCTGGGGGCTGTGTCCACCGAGGCTGCCTCCCCTCCACTCCGCTGCACGTCATTGTGGGTAGCAGGGTTGATGGTGACCGTCCCCACGTCGGCTGCACGAGACACGGCCTGTGTCTAGCCGCTGATTCCCGCACATCCTGTGTGTACTTGTATGTGTGTGCGCCTGTATTTGCATGTGTGCATGTAGGTGTGCGTGTGTGCTGGCCGCCCCAGCCCCGCCTTCCTGCTGTTGGGGGACGCTGCCATGTGGACTGAGATTCCCTCTTAGCCGGAAGGCACGAGGCCACATCTGGGGCTCCCGAGGCACCGTGGGTGTGTGGCCCCGAGCTGCGGAGTGTGCAGGGCATGGCCGGGGTGGGGCATGCCCGGCTCTCAGACATCTCAGGGTCCCAGCACCACTTGTCCTGCCTGTGCTCTTCCTCACTTGTCCCTGCTGCTCACGACCTTCCCCCCGGCCCCACTCCTGACCCTGCACCACTGCAGGGCCGCCCAGCCCCAGGGTTTGCACACTGTCCATGTGTCAGGGGCCACCCGCCTGCTCTGTGACGCTCCCTGGAGCCCTGGTGGTCCCGTTGGGGGCAGCACCTGGTTCTGCGGCTCCCAGCACACCTGGGCTGGCAAGGTCTGAGTGGCTGTTTTGAAGCCACTTGTCTGAGTTTGGGACTTGGCTGTGCCGGGACCCAGAACCCTGGGTTGAGGCATTGGCGCTGACCCAGGACTGGGAGAAGCGCCCCCTTTTGGGTGGGTGGGCCTGGGCGGTGCCCGCCTCAGGCTGTCCTTGGAACACGGGAGGTGGGGAGAGGGTCACAGAGCACGGGGTGGGGGGGCGGTGGGGGGGGGGCATGGCTCCCACTGACTCTGGCTCTGAGGACCTTCACCAGCCCTTCTCTGGGACCAGAAAGGACACTGGGATAGAGGACAAGTGATATCACCACTGGTGGCTGAGGTGTCCCATAGTCCTGGGCAAGCCCGGCTTGGGGGTACAGCCTCATCCCCGCGGCGGCTCAGGGAGCCCCGTGGCACTCCAGGAGTGCCGGCAGCCCCCACACGTCCGCGTGTGTGTGCCCTCGGCAGCCGCTCCTGACACGCATCACAGAAGGCCACTGAGGGCTGCTGTGTGCGGCCGCCGGGTGGCTGCGGCCGGGTGGGGACGCCCGCGCATCCAAGGGTGTCCACAGTGCCGGGGCGCGGCCTCCCGTGCTGCACTGGCACCTGGAAGCCCTTCTCTGGAGGACTCCCAGCTCGTGGTCCTGTGTTTCTCTAACTCTCCCCGGAACGGCCGTCTGCAGCCTCTTAAGGAAACCCGTGTTTCCAGGTGGACCTGGATGAAAACTCGAAACTCTGGGTCTCGAGGGGATGGCTGCCAGCGTGGGCGCCGTCCCCGTGGGGGATGTTGCTGGACATGTGTGACTGTCACCGCTGCCTGGTTTGAGTCTTGGTTACAGCTTTGCTGCCCCTCGCGAGGGCCATGGGGGCTGGGTGAGGGCGCTGCCACCCCCACCTCAGTTTAACCAAGTCCCAGAGCCTGCGGCCGAGAGGGGGGAGGCTGACCCGGGGCCCTGACACAGGAAGACCCCGCCTCACGGGGTCTCAGACCAGGTTCCAGGAGGCTGCCGTCCCTGGGACTTGACAGAATGGGAAACAAACGCAGGGAGAGGCAGGGGCCCTGGAGCCGCCCTCCTCGGCTCTCGTCTGAGTCTGAGCTCAGATCCAGCTGTGCGTCTAGATCTCCGGTGTGCATCGTTCTCACAGTGGGGACTGTAAGGCCGTAGCGACACCTGGGAACCTCTGACCCCCAGGGGTATCGGTGGGAGCTGTGTCCCTCCCCACAGGGTCCATAGTGGGCAGGGCAAGATGGTGGCAGCCTGGCCACTTCTCATAGGCTGCCTTGGGCCTGGTCCACTTTTCTCTATTCCAGGGGCTTCCTTTCAGCAAGGACGGGGACCAGGCTTCTTCGTGCCTCCTCGGGCCCCTATCCTCCTTGGCCTGTTCCCTGACACCTTGACCCAGGGGCTCAGGACAGGGCAGGGGCAGAAGCTGAGTGAGGCCTCTTCTGCAGGGACTGGTCAGCCTCAGCTCAGTCCCTCAGTGTGTGGCTGACCACACGTGCTTACAGCCCCATCCTGGCCACAGGAAACCATGGCAGTGACAGGACCTGGGCCCGGCTGCCAGGTGACATTCTGAGCCCTTCAGAAGCCCGCTCAGCCCCTTCTGTCCTTCCTCAGCAGACGTCTGTGTGGGACGTGGGGCCAGGCCTTGGGGACCGCAGCCCAGTGTACCTGACAGTGAAAGTGGCTCGGGGCTGCCTGCAGGCGGGGCACAGGGACGCTGGAGCCTCCTCGTGGGCCCTCTGACACCCCCAGGCCACTGGGAGGCAGCGCGTCAGGCCCCACTGATTGGGCACCTGTCCCGCAGCCTGGGTGGGGCTGGTGGACTCGTGGGCTGTGCCGATTGGTGGAGATCTGCCTGAGATTCCTGGTTACGGTCTGGGCTCCATGAGCCCTATGGCCGTCAGGGCGAGCAGATTGTCCAGCCCTGCTTCCCGGCGGAAACAGGACCAGGGTGCAGGGCCATCGCTGGGCATGGCGGTTTGGTCTTGGAGGGCAGAGCCACCCCAGTGTGGCTTCTTGCAGGGTCCCGAGAGATGGCCTCGTTGGGGGCTGTAGACATGCTCATGGCTGCCCCCAAAGGGACCCTATGGGTCATGTGACCCCAGGTGGCCCACCTGTGAGCTAGGGAGGGGACACTCTGGTGTGGGCAGCACTTAGGGACAGGATTTGCCAGGAAGTGACCGCCCTTGAGGACGTGGTGGCCTCGTGCTTTGTTTGTGTCCACAGCACAGGCAGCGGCTGCCACCGAACACAGCCCTCAGCAAATATTTACCTGTCAAACAACCACAGCTAACGGCACCCCAGTCCCTCTGCAGCGTGTAGGGGAGGCGCCTTCACGTGCACGCTCTCCGACACCTGGGCGCACCTCGGTGCCCCCCCCCTTCCCATGTCTCAGACCCTCCTGCACCTGTGCTGAGGGGATCCCCTGCTGTGCGGTGTGCTCCCCACCCGCCCGTGCCACAGGCCCCAGACACATTGTCGCTGCCCGCCCATAGCCTGTGTCCCCTTGGGTCTGCTGCCCTGCTCTTCAGCCATGGTGGGGTGACGGGAACGCTGATGGAGGTACTGACGTCCCCATTTTTCTTCCCTGTGTCCCGCTGTCCAGGAGACGTCCTCTTCCAGATGGCCGAGGTCCACAGGCAGATTCAGAACCAGCTGGAAGAGATGGTGAGGCTCAGCCCCCGTCGTGGCCTCGGGGACAGCAGGGCGGGAGGGTGGGTGGGTGCAGGAGGCCAGGGGTATTTGGAGTTTTGTCCAGCACCCCTCCTGGCATCTCCTGGCTCTGTGGATCCCACCTGTCCGTGCAGGGTCATCGGCTCTGGATCAGATGGCCTCCTCTTTCCCAGGGGGTGGCCGCCTGTGCCCAGGCGGGACCCTGCCTCCTCCCCGGCCCCGCACAGCGGCGCTGACTCCAGTCTGTGTTCTCTCCCTGCGCAGTTGAAGTCCTTCCACAACGAGCTGCTCACGCAGCTGGAGCAGAAGGTGGAGCTGGACGCCAGGTACTTGAGTGTAAGTAGCCCCACCCCCACCTGCCTTTCCGCCCTGACCAAGTGCCTCTCTCCCTGTGAGGGCCCTTTGCTTCCTCCGTGCGCCCCATCCAGGGGTTCCTTAGCCCCCACATTCCCGCCCGTTGGAGACAGGGTACAGTCCTGGGGGTGAACCCCACGTGCCTGGTTCCGCTGCTTTCAGTAAAGATGGTGATGTGACGTTGCCATTCTAGGGAACCCACCCACACTCTGTCTCTGACCTGCTGTAGCCCCCTCGACCAGCTTGTGCCATCACCTTCCCCACCCAGGCGGGAGCGGGAGCAAGGGGCTGGGCTCTGCTGGCGTCTGGGATGTGAATCGTGGGGCTCCCCCAGCCTGGCCTTCGTCTCCGGGTGGGAGGGGGAGCGGGACTCACTCTGCCCTGCCCTGTCTGTGTGTCAGGCCGCCCTGAAGAAGTACCAGACGGAGCAGAGGAGCAAGGGGGACGCGCTGGACAAGTGCCAGGCCGAGCTGAAGAAGCTGCGCAAGAAGAGCCAGGGCAGCAAGAACCCGCAGAAGTACTCGGACAAGGAGCTGCAGGTAGCGCCCTGGCCCGGCCGCAGGGACACACAGAGCCTGGGTGTCCACTCTCCCCCTGCACTGGGCCCCACCAACAGCGCCTTCCTGGGCGGAGCCAGGGCCCTCTCCTGACAGATTTTGGGGGCGAACGCCCCATGTCCTGGAGCTGGCAGCGTGGCTGGTATGGCCCTGGGGTCCCCCTGCCCTCTCTGTCAGCCTCAGTGGGGTGCTGGAAGGCTCTCCACCGAAAGAACAGAGGCCCAAGTGGACCCTGCCTGCCCTGCCCTCTGCCTTCCAGCTTCAGGGGGCGACCCCAGACTGTTACTGTAATCAACACGAGCTCGCCCACCTGGCCTGGGCCTCTGGGCACACGGCCCTTCGGCAGCCCTGCGGCGTGAGGCAGATGGCATTGGAGGGCGAGGGAGGGACCAGCCCTGGTGTCATGTCACTCAGCATCTCGTCCAGGTCGCAGGCCTCGTGTGCTGAGCAGGGCGGGGATCTAGGACAGTAGGGCCCCTGATGGGCTGGCCTGATGCACCTGATTCAACAGAACCGCAGCCAGGTGACACAGACCAGGCCCAGGACACTCGCTCTCCGAGGTCACGCAGAGCTCTCAGATGATGAGGAGGAGGAGGATAACAGGACGCCCATGTGTTTGTGAAGAAAACCTCGGGAAACAGCTCCCTAGCCAGTCAGGAGTGGCAGCCGCTGGGAAGCACCTGGGTGGCCATGGGGGTGGCGCCTGGGGGTAACCCCTCACCTTCTCGAAAGCCCACCCTTCCTGCTTGCTGTCAGGCTGCACCACACACACCTGCCCGCTGCTGACTGGGCGTGTGCACACGTGTGTGGGTGTGACTCTGTGCTGCTGGGGCTCTGCTGCCCCCGGGGCCTCTGGCCGCACCCCGTCCCAGCTGTGCCCTTTGTGAGCGTGCCCCTGGGGGTACCTAGGCTGGGCCCCAGCGAGTGGGACGCTCTCCGGCCCCACCTGCACCTCCGACTTGTCTCGTGTGTTTCTTAGCGGTGGTGACACAGTCCCTGCTTTCTGAGTGCGCTTTCCGCGTGTCCCCGCCCATTCCTGGGAGCTGGGCTGTCGGGTGCAGCCTGGAAACACCTGCACTGGCAATGCTTAGTTTTTGCCCCACCCTTGATGCGGTTTGTCGTTTTGCTTCCTGAAAGTCTTGGCCGGGGAATAGCGCCCCTGCTGCTTGGGAGGGAAATAGCACCCCCGGTGCAGCTGCTGAGCGCTCTGAGGGGCTGGGCTGGCTTGTCCGGGTTCAGCTGCCTGCTCACCCGCGTCTCCCTGCGGTGCTTCTGCTGGTAGCACTTTGGTTGAGACATGACCCGCGTGCCACGTAGCACCCCCATTTAGAGCTTGAGGTTCGAGGGTTCTGAGTGCACGCACGCACAGAGCTGCCCCAGCACCCGAGTCAGAGCCCCAGCCCTGCACAGAGAGGCCCGTCTGTGCCCCCAGCAGCAGCTCCCCCAGCCATTGCCCATCTCTGTGGACCCGTTTCGGGTATGCCTGTGGATGGAGTTTCACGCAGGTGGCCTTTTGTGTCTGGTGTGTCACCCTGAGCACGTGGTGCTTGAGCTTCATCCAGGCGGCCGTGAACTTGGAGGCTCTGTCTTGAGCTGGGCCCTCCCCTGGATCAGCACGTGCTGCTGTGACCCGCTCTCTGGGAGCCGTCAGGGTCTGCAGCTGCAAGGTGTGGGTCTCAGCCAGAGCCTCCTGTTGCAGGGGGGACCGGGGCCAGGGAGGCTGCAGGCCTGTGGGCAGGCCGCCCTGGAGGCCGAGCCCTGCAGGCTGAGACCTGGTCTCCGCTGAGTCAGCACGGCCTGCAGCCTCTGGTTCCTAGTGCCTGCCTCCGCCTGTGCCCCTCCCGCCGCCTCTGCCCACTACGAACCTCTCCAGGAGACCCTTGACCACCCCCCACCCTCCCAGCTCGGCTGTGGGCCCCAGGTCTGCAGAGCCCAGAGGCGGGATTTGTTCTCTGGGCTGGCGGGGCCATGTATGGACCCTGGTCTTTCCCTCTGGGGAGTTTGGGGGTCCTTTCTCCCTGTGTGGGCCTCTGAACAGGTCTCCGGGGGCTTGCCTTGGAGGTGTCTGATGCTAACTTTTTTCCCATGTCTGAGGGTCACCCCATGACTGAGACTCCCCACGCCCTGTCTCTTCCATGAAGCCCTGCCAGCCCCACGTGGCCTCTCTTCACCCCGTGTGGCCGTCCCCCCATGGGCACAGCCACCAGGCTCTGACTCTGCCCTTCTGGCCTTGTGGTCGTGGTGAGCTCAGGGTCTTCTCAGCCCCAGCTTCCCCGTTTGTAAGATGGGGTACTTCCCCTCCCTCCCTGGTCTGGGTATTGCCCACTCCTCCGCTCCACCCCCTCTGCCCTTTGCTGCTCCAAGCCTGCCTTCTCTGTCTGGCCCTTAGCCTCAAGGTTTGCTATGGCCACTTCTCCCAGATAACTGAGTTTCTCCCGGGACGGGCTGGCCGCCGTACCCGCACGTGCCCCCTGGGAGCCTGGCACAGCACGTGCTCTGCCATCCAGTCACTTGTTCAGGGGAAGCAGGGGGACCGCCCAAACACTGGTGTCCTCTGCTCCCCAGCAGTGTAGAATCCCGAGTGTGCTGAGGGCGAAGCGCCCGGGGGACTGGCGCTCTGAGCCGTCGGGAGGCCCACAGCCACCCGAGACAGTGGCCGTTCCCGACCCCGACAGCCTCGTTGAGGCCCTGGCGCCCGAGGCTGTTTCTGTGGCTCCTGGAGCTGCAGGGTGCTGTGACCTCAGGCACACTTGCTCCAAGCTCTTTGAGTCGCCTCTTTGTGAGCCCAGTGGTGGGCCACCCAGGACTTGGGCCGCTGCCCCCAACCCTGGAGGCTGGGATTCTGACGGGTCTGGGCTCCCAGGGCTGTGCCCTTGAGCCGAGGGAAGATGGATGGTGCCCCAGGGGGTGGGAGTGGCTTGGGGGCTCTCACACTGTGCGAAGGCCCCTCCTCTGCAGCGCAGGCCAGTGGAGGCAGGTCCTGGGCCCCACGGCTGGCACAGGGGCCCCGCCAGAGCCCCCCCACGGCTCTCTCTGGTGGAGGAGATGTGTCCCCGGACGCCTGAGGCCACGTGACCGCTGCTTAGGTGTGGGCGCCATGTGGTTGCGGGCGTGGGCTTGCTCAGAGCTTGGAGAGGTGGGCGGTCCCTCCTGAGCGTGATTGCTGGGACCAAATTGTGCCATCTGGGGCTGGGCCACCTGCTGTCTTCCAGCCCACACTTGAGCTTCGTGAGTGCGAAGGGCTCCGGGAAGGCAGCAAGGCTGCCTCAGGGTTCACAGGTCACTTGTCCAGCACAGGCCCTACCCACTCTGCCCTCCAGGCCTCTGTACCACTGGGCGCCGCTGCAGGCTCATCCCCCGGACGGGTGGCCAGGCGGTGGCTCGAGCTGCCCCGAGGACAGAACGTCCCCAGAGCTGTAGCCACCGTCCGTGAGGTGGCGAGGGGGGTGCGGAAGGTGCTACAGTTGGTCGGACTCTGCCCCAGAGAGAGGAAGACCAGGAGTGACATCTGTTCCTCTGTCCCTCTGTCCATCAGTGGCGGGATCCCCGGGAGCGGGACTGGGTCAGAGCTGGCCACTCTCCAGGGCGGCTGATAATTGAGACTGTGTTTTGGGACTTCCCGAACAGAATTGGTTCTAATTCTAGGTCGGGGAGTGAGTGCGCAGAGGCACGTGGTACGTTAACTGGGGCGGAGGGTTCTCTCCAGAAGTAGGCGCGCTCCCAGGCCGCCGTCCCGGCCGAGGGCACACCCCATGCCTCCGGTCATCGCTGAGGGACGGCCTGTCCATGGAGCACATGTCCAGGGGTGTGTGGCTACCAGCTTGTCTGGCGGGCCTGTGACCCTTCTGCGGGCATGCTTGTGCTTCCAGGTCACCCTGCGGCGGCCAGCCCATCTCCGAGGGGTTTTCTGGCCGAAGGGTCTGGGCAGGCATGTGGCCAGCCTGAGAGCCTCTGTTCCATGCAGATCTGGGCAAGCTTGGGGCACATTCTTCATTTTGTAGATCTGGTGGGACTCGGGTGAAGACTCTCCCTGTGTCCGTTTCTCTTGTCCCACCCCCAGCCCAGCTCTGACCAAGGGGCACCATGTGTCAGAAAACCCTGTGGTCCCTCTGTTCTCAAGGGTGCGTGGTGGGTGGGGGTGGAGGGCAGGCCAGGGTCTTAGGTGTCCTTCTTGGCCCGCCTGCAGGCTCTGGGGACTGAAGGAGGAGCCACCAAGCCCCTGGGCAGTGTTGGGGCCCCAAAAGCAGAGGTCAGCGAGTAGCCAGGGAGAAAAGGCTGGAGTCGCAGGGGCAGGCGTGGGGCCCCTACTCGGGGTCACCCGAGGTTCCAGGGCCTTTCTGACCAGACCCGCTGCACGGAGTGTAGAAAGCCAGGGCCACAGAGTTTTGGGGGTTCGGACAACCCAGCCCTCGGAGCTGCTGGTGGGTGGAGGCAGGCATGGGCTCCCTCCTTTGGCTGGGGGCGGAGGTGACCCGGGCACTGGAGCCGCAAGGAGGCAAAGAGGGTTCGTTCAGGGTTACCTCTCTGAGACGGGGCCATTGGGGGGAGGGACGTGCGCCCCAACTGGCTGTGGTCCCGGCATCTTGGGGGCAGGCGCCAGCTGCAGCCTGTGCCTTAGAAGGCCATGGGGCCAGCTCTGGTGGCCACACAGGCAGGCGCTCGCCAGGCCTGGTGTTGACCAGGGCGGCCTCCCCTCCCCGGGCTCCCGATCTGGAAGGGGTGGGCATCCTGATCGTGGTCTGAGAAAGGGGAACGGCGCCTTCTATTTCAGGGTTGTGTAATTAACGAGGCAGAAGCAAAATAACGGTAATTTAGGTCGTCAGGAAGGATAATGCAGAGGCTGGTCCCATGACCGTGTGGCGTGTGATGAGCAGTGGCAGCCAGGGCCCCGTGAGCCTGCACTGAGCTCAGCACCCCAAGGTCCCTGGGTGCTGGTGGCCGTCTGTGGGTGAGTCAGGTGGTGGACCTGGCAGGGAAAGGAGCGTGGGAAACTTGAGGCCTCTGACCTGCACAGGCCCCGTGTCCAGAGGTGGCGTCAGGACATCCAGGGTCCCCTCTGGGCACTCTGCCTGTGGAAGCAGGGGGCCTGGAAGGACTCTGCTCCTTTGAACCTCAGGGCCAAACCGCTGGGGCCACCTGAGCGCCCCCCATCCCCAGACAAGTGCCTCCTCTCCTGTTGAAACTGGAGGGGCTTCCGAGGGTGGCGCCCGGTGCGCCTGTCATGCACTCCTGAAGCAGCCACATCGAAGACGAGGAGAGACAGGTGACGGGTGGTGACGAGTGTGTTTAGCTGAACGCGCGTGCAAAGGCTCTTCGGCGCGCGGTCCCCTAAGAGGGTGATGGAACAGTGCGCCCCTCCTTGCCCGCCGAGTCTTCCAAACCGGGTGTGGCCCGGGCACCTGCAGAACCTCTGTGGCTGCGGGAGCTGCCCAGTCAGGGTGGACACCTGGATGATACGGTGTAGCCCCTCGTCCGCGTCCCACACGCGGACGCTGAGGTCAGGGTGTCAGTGACTGGGCAGAGGCCACCAAGCGAGCCGGCTGTCCCCGGGTCTCCGAGGTACAGAGCAGACCCTGTCAATGTGGATCCTTGAGGGGTGGCATGGTCCCTGGCAGCCACCCAGGGCTGTGGCTCAGGGGACCCTGTGGTTTGCTGAGATCCATCCCTTGGTTCTTGGGGACAGGTTGGTCTGTGGTCCTCAGGCCCCTGTCGGTGCGTCCAGCTCGCTGGTGTGGGCAGCAGTGGATCTGTGGCCCCCGGGGCCTCTGTGTAGTGCTGGGCGGGGGCCGCTGGAGTCTGTGGGTCGTGACAGGGAACCTGCGGCAACAGTGGGATGGCGCCCTCGTTCTGCCACCGTGGGGACCTGAAATGTGGGAAAGGCGCAGCGGCCCGTCGGAGGAGCCGAGCCCTGGCGGGGTGGTGCTGGGAGGCCCCACCCCCTCCTCTGAGTCACCCAGCTTCGGAGAGAAGAGGAGGCTGTGCCCCGATGGCTTTGTCTCCTGGATCGTGGGCTGCTCCGCCCAGGGTGACTAAGTGGGAGAGCCTGAGTCTGAAACCTTCCTGCTGGGTGTTTCTGTAGTGCTGCGTCGCCATAGCGCCCGCAGAGCAAGGAACAAGCAGAGGCGGGAGGGGCAGGGCACGGCCCGGCCGTTCGCGGCTCCTGTTGCTCAGGCATCGGAGGCAGGGCCAGGCCTTGTTCTGTCCTTTGCACTGTCCCAAAGAGCTCGAACGCTCCACTTCTGGGGTCCCTCTTCACCCCCCTTGAGGGGGAAGCTCCCCCCGTGGCCTAGATTCCCAGACTCTGCCTGGAGGAGCTGTGGTCTCTCTAGCAGCGGCAGCGTCCTGGGAAAGGAGGCCAGGACAGCCGCTGCTCCTCGACAGAAGTGGCATCCGGGTGTCCTCGCTGGCTAGAGCTCTGCCCTGGCCACCGCGCTCTGTGCTGCTGCTGGGGCAGCCAGATGGCCCAGGACCCTTGGTGGGAGGCGTCGGCTCTCCGGTCCCCGTGGCCCCACCGGGGTGGCTGCCTGTCAGGCCTTCAGAGGTGTTTCTTCTGCCTGCTCCCAGGAGGCCTAGTCCCCGGGGAGGCCCTGGTGGAGCTCCTGGTTCCCTCTTGAGACCTGTCTTTGAATAAATGGAAATCTTAAAAATAAGCACCACACCCTCCCCTGCGCAGGAGGCTGCCAGACCCTGCTAATGAGGCCAGTGCCCTGCACTGGTGCAGGAGATGCGACCGCAGCCTGGAAACCCAGAAACCGGCTGTGGGCCGCTGGCGCCCGAGGGCCTGAGCGCAGGAGGAGCTGTGCTCAGGGCCAGTGCCCCCGGGGCCGCGTTCCGGTTCACCGTCGCTGTCCCGTGGTGGCCATTCACAGCCATGTCTGTCTTCTACACAGTCCCCGTTTAGAGAGCTGCTGGCCATTGCTCTGGGCGGCCCCCCCAGACCCTCCCGCCTGAGGCCACTTGCCCTTCAAGCCTGGGCATGGGGACTCCAGGGGCCTAGCTCGGCTGAGCCCACATACCCTCCCACACCTGGCCACCTCTGGAGCTGGTGGGGACACTGGAGCAGCCCCTGGGGAGGGTGGGCAGTGGTGACACAAGGACGGGGTTGGGGAGACCCCCGTCTCCTCCTGGGACCTTGCAGGGCTTTTCACATGGCTGAGCCCCCCGCTGTGTGTGAGGACAGGGACCAAGGAGGTGTCCTTGTCCCCACTATTCTCGATGGTCCCCTGGGGGAGGGACAGCCAGGAAGCAGAGCCAGCAAGGGCCTTCCAGGTAGCGGGGGGTGGGGGTGCCGTGGGGTGTGCGTCTGTCCTCCGCTGTTCCTCTCTCTCTGAGCGAGCCCTGCCCCTCCCAGACCCTTCTATCCACACGTGTCCCCAGTCCCGGGCTGCTGTTCCTTCCTGTGCTCGACAGACCCTCAGGGGCTTTGGGTTGAGCAGCCCTTAGAGCAGGCGCCCTAGCGACTTCTATAGCCAGGTGATCTCTGAGGGGCCCTCCTAGCCTCCCCCACTGTGCTGTGTGTGGCCCCCAGAACGCTGGGGTCTGCGGGCACTGTGGCGGGAGGCACTGGTGGGCACACGTGTTGGGACCAGAGGAAAAGCGCTCAGGGCTGCAGCAGGGTGGGGAGGGAGGAGAGGCCCCCACCCCCCGCAGCCAGGTCTCTTGCCTGTGTTCAGACCCTTCTCCAGGGCTAGCCAAGCTCTCTCCCCAAGTGCCATCCTGGGTCCCCTCAGGCACATTGGTGGCTGGGGCCAGCACCTTATTCCTTGAGGCTGTGGTCTCAGTTGGGGGTGAGGGGTAGCTATTTTGAGGCTCATTTAAGCTGCCCTCAGGGAATTCACTGTGGGAGGGTGGGCAGTCTGCAGGGCAGAGGCAGCGGGGTCCCAAGATTGGGAAAGAAGGCTGAGCAGGTCCTACCTGGGAGTGGTGTGGCTTTCTCACCCTGGCAGAGTGCACATTGGTGACACCCATGGGGATGGGCCCCCCCACCTGGAAGGCTGGTCCTTGCCTCTCCAGCTGAGCACAGCCTGCTCTGCGCTCCCTGTGGCCGCCCACCCACCCGGGCTTGGCCCCGCCCACCCATGCTGAGTCAGAGCTTGCAGGGGAGGCCACCCCCTCGGCCCGGGCTTGTGCCTGCCAGGGGATGGAGCTGCTCTGTGAAGGCCGGACTCTGCAAATGCCACTCCCTGGACGAGCCCAGGAGCTGGTGGACAGTCGGCCCCACACACAGGTGCCTCGCGGGGCCTGGGCTGCTCCTGCCTCTGCACGCTGGTCCCCCACAGTCCTGTGCAGCTTTATCCCAGAAGGATTCCGCCTGCAAGTCAAAGCACTCCGCACACCCCAACATGAAGCCGAGTCCCCTGGGTTGGGTGGGAATGAGTCACTCGCCAGCTCCGGGTGCCGGTGGGGCCTTCCTGGTCAGGGTGGTGGTAGGTGGTTGGAGTCAGGATCTGTAGGAGGTGCCACACAGCCACACGAGGCCCCCCAGATCTCACCCAGCAAGTCACATGACCAAGGCCTGCACCAATGGGCGGTGGGGCCTGTGCTCCGCCTCTGGTGGGCGGGGCCGGCAGTCTTACCTGTCGGGGGCAGTGGCTCGCCCCCCCACACGCACACAGCAGGCCTCTGCACAATCTTCTCATCCAAAGTGCTCCTCTCCATGTCCTTCCTGTCAACGTCAGAACGCGTGGCCCTCTGTCCAGGGGCTTCCCGTGGCGGGGGCTGCTTATGCTGTTGGGTGGTGACGAGTCTTGGTAACAGTCTAGACGCAGCATTCGCTGTCTGTGACTTCAGGGCATTCGGACAGTCACTGCGGTGGAGCCGTCACCACCCTGCGTCTCCAGAATTCTCGTCCCCCTAGACAGGCGCTGTCCCCCTCCCACTTCCTGTCCCTTGAGCCCACAACTCCAGCCTTGGGCCTGGTGCTTCTGGCAGCTGGTCACTGGGCGGTGGGACTTGGCCGGGTCGAGGTCGTTGCCTTGTGGGTTCCGGCAGGTGCCCTTGGCAGCTGAGTGTGCGTGCTCCTGACAGCCTTTGGTGGCGGAGCTGGGGTATTGGGGCTGCAGAGGGGCCCCCGCCAAGACCTGGGGGTGGGTGGGCAGAGGCGATGGGGCTCAGTGCTCTCCCGGGTCCAAGGCTGGCTAAACTGGCCACCTCTGCAAGGCTGCTCTGGCCTGGGGCTCTCGGCGGCCGCATTGGTCGCTGTGGGCGGCCCCAGGCACGAGGGGCTGCCCTGGACTGGGCGTAATTGGATGTTGTCTTGTCACTGGCTCACCGTGTCCTGCCCCCTCTCCCCCCAGTACATTGATGCCATCGGCAGCAAGCAGGGCGAGCTGGAGAGCTACGTGTCAGAGGGCTACAAGACAGCGCTCACCGAGGAGCGGAGGAGGTTCTGCTTCCTGGTGGAAAAGCAGTGTGCGGTGGCTAAGAACTCCGCCGCGCACCACTCCAAGGTGCGGCCACTCGCGCGGGGCCCGACGTGGGCTGACCCCCTGACGTTTCGAGTTTCTCAGGCAGAGGGTTCTAGGAGGAGAAGGACCAGGTCAGAGCCTGCCAGGTGCTTTGGGACAAGAGTCTCTGACGGCCTGTGAGAGGTCCCCACTCGGAGCCATCTCCTTAGGGGGCGCTCTCCTGGGACCCTTTTGGTGAGGCTGGCTGACTGCGCAGGACACGGGTTCCCTGAAAGGGTGGGCAGCCTCGGTGGGCCCTGCGCCCCTACCCAGTCAGGGGCTGGAACATTCTGAGTATTTGGGCCTAACCATGTTCCGCAGGTCAGTGGGTACACACGTGCATGCTCTCACACACATGCTTGCCCTTGTGCCTGGCTACCAAGGCGACACGCCTCCCTCCGAGGAGATGCCCTGCCTGCCCAGGCCTGCCCAGCGCTGCTGCCACAGGTGCGCAGAGCCGGCCCCGGGGCCCTGCGGGAGCCAGGAGGGCCTCCTGGCAGCTGGAGCGTGAACACGGGTGCGGCCTCCACCTGCACTGGGCGCCCCTCTGCCAGCCAAAGGGTCAGGGCACCTGCGCCCCCTGGTGGCAGCCGGGCCCTGGTGCAGGTCAGGGAGAGTGAGTGCAGGCTAGGAAGGCCATTGTCCTTGGGGTACCACTGTCTATGAGGTGATGCCTGACTTCCCAGGCACATGGACCCGGCCCCCCTGGGTGGGTTTAGAGCGCACAAGCCATGGGCTGGGACTCTAGGGCAGGGCCTCAGCCCGTGCCCAGCAGCCGGCCCCCAGCCACTGCCCTGGTGCACGGCCTCCAAGCCCACTGCAGTGGGGCCTCATCATCCAGCAGGGCCACTCTGGCCATCTCAGACTTGAAGCCACTCAAGGGCAGCTCCCTGACCCTGAGTTGTCCCCGCCAGCGCTGGGTCCCTGCTGGCCTTTCTCACCAGCACCTGGACCAGTTGACCCTGTATCTCCCGAGAGCCGGCGTGGAAACGGGTTTGGTTTTAGCTAGTGCTGGTGGGGGCAGCCACGGTCGAGCAGACCTTGTTCCATCAGACCTTGGTCCCGAGCGGTGGCCAGCCTGGGGCGCATTCTACTGGCCTCTGGTCCAAATGGTCAGCAGTGGAGGGGCTGCGACCTGCTCAGCCATGTTGCCATGCGGAGCCCCTCCCCAGACCCCACCCTGCTGGGACTCCTGGCCCTCAGGTCTGCGCCCCCGTTTTGGTCTCTGGTGGTCTGTCCCCACGGGTGTGCCCTTCCATGGCTGACTCTGTGCAGGTCTTCTTCGGGCTCCGGGGAGTCCCTACCCGGTCAGACCTCGGTTTGACCTCGTTCCCAGGGGTCCCTCCACTGTGCTGCCCAACGGTTGGCCAGCCCCTCTCCCCGGGTGGGGTCAGAGGCTTGGGTGGCTCGTGTGGCAGTGAGGCACTGCCCAGTGAAGAGCAGCCTTTGGCTCCAGCCAGGGGCGCATCAGGGGTTGGGTGTCTCATGAGGAGGCTCCCAGCGCCTAGCGGGGCTGGGGCTGTACTGGGGTGCTGTCACCTGGCCCTGCAGGGGGTTTGGGCTTGCTGGAGCCTGCAGTCTGCCCTAACCCCTCCCTTCTGCTCCCGCTGCTCCAGGGCAAGGAGCTGCTGGCGCAGAAGCTGCCGCTGTGGCAACAGGCCTGCGCCGACCCCAACAAGATCCCAGAGCGTGCCGTGCAGCTGATGCAGCAGCTGGCGAGCAGCAACGGAGCTGTCCTGCCCGGCACGCTGTCAGCCTCCAAGTCCAGCCTGGTCATCTCGGACCCCATTCCTGGGGCTAAGCCCCTGCCAGTTCCCCCTGAGCTGGCCCCGTTTGTGGGGGTGAGTGCGTGGCCCCTGGAAAGCCCGTGGGTGTGGGTGTGGGAGGGCAGCTCCTGCAGTGGTCAGCGGCCCTCCACATCGGCCACAGCCGAGTTCGTGGGCCGGGCCCTCCTGCAACCCCGCACCCCTGCCACCTCTCCCCACAGCGCCTATCCGCCCAGGAGAACGCGCCCGTCGTGAATGGCGTCTCGGGCCCGGATGGCGAGGACTACAGCCCCTGGGCCGACCGCAAGGTGGCCCAGCCCAAGTCCACGTCTCCTCCGCAGCCTCAAACCAAGATGAGCGACTCCTACTCCAACACGCTGCCCGTGCGCAAGAGTGTGGCCCCGAAAAACAGCTACGCCACCAGTAAGGGCTCCGCAGGGGCCGTGCGGGGCCCCAGACCCACCCTCGCCCCCGGTAGTGATGACACACACCTGAGGGGAGGTTGAGGAATCCCAAGGCTCACACACGTGTGCGTGTGTGTGCACTACCTTGGGGACCCCTTTGAGACATCCATCCTGGATTCTTGGGCTTCTCAGGGCTCCCTTGTTAAGCCTGGCGGGTGGTGGGGCGGTACCCAGAGCAGATGGGTGGTACTGGGGAGGCGTCAGGAGATGAGGGGGCAGCTCCTGTTCTCGTGGGGCCCCTGGGGCCTCTCTGTCTGGAACGTGCTCATTCCCCCCGCCCTCCCCCCACTCCGCCCCTGGGGCCTGGCGAGAGGGTCTCCTGATTGGCCAATGGGAAGGCTGAGGCTCAGCCCGCAGGATGAGGGGCAGATCTGAGCTGTTCCACAGCCCCAGCACCCAGGTCCTTCTAGAACCTGAGTCCACATGGTTCTGGGGCCTGGCATGTATCCACCAGGATGGACGCTCCACCTCTAGGCCCACCTGGGGCCACCAAGTGATGGGAGGGTGACTGTCCTTTGCCCCCACTTGGGGCAGGGCGCCCCTCACACCGCCCTGTGGCCCGGCAGCTGAGAACAAGACGCTGCCTCGCTCCAGCTCCATGGCGGCCGGCCTGGAGCGCAACGGCCGCATGCGGGTCAAGGCCATTTTCTCCCACGCTGCCGGGGACAACAGCACCCTGCTGAGCTTCAAGGAGGGCGACCTCATCACCCTGCTGGTGCCTGAGGCCCGGGACGGTTGGCACTACGGCGAGAGCGAGAAGACAAAGATGTGAGTGTGCGCCGGACGCCAAGGCCGACTGCGCGGGGGGCGGGGACGTAGCCCTGCTCCGGGGCCCCCAGGTCCTAGAGGCTCCGGGCCCCTGTGAGACTGATGAGGTCCCTGCATCGTCACTGCAGAAAACCTGGGTAGCACAGCGCTCCGCTCCTCCTGTCCCGCCTTCCAGCATGCCCGGGGCCCCTTTGTCTCTGGCACCTTCCTTGCTGGCAGCTGTGGCTTCCCTGCTGGCTGAGGTCAGCCCTCCCCCGGAGGCCTCGCTGGCTCCCCCACGTCTCTCCTGAGCAGAGCTGGGGTCCCAGAGGTCATATTAGGTCCTGGGTCCAACAGGCCACACCTTGATGGTGTCTCAACATCCGCTGCTAAGAAGCTCAGCTGGGGACTGCGGTCAGTGGCTCCGCCCTCCCACCGCCACCTGCCAGCGTAACAGAGGGGCAGGGCTGGACTCAGCTTTGCTCTGGCCTCCTGGCCACCACCCCGGGAGGGGCTCTGAGCAGGGACACCTCCCTCCCAGATCCTCCTGTGGTGTTGTCCTTGGGTCTCGGCTCATTTCTGCAGCCTGGCAGGGCTGGGTGTACCCAGAGAGCAGGCTGGGGTGTCCCGGTGCCCGTGGGGCATTGGCTTGTGTTCCGGCCAGGGGACTAGGGGCCCTGCCTGCTCTCACCCAGGCCCTCCGTTCCAGGCGGGGCTGGTTTCCCTTCTCCTACACCCGGGTGCTGGATGGCGATGGCAGTGACAGGCTGCACATGAGGTGAGGGTGCTGACCCCGGGGTGGGGCGGGGGGAGAGGTGGCCCTCTGCACTGGAGAGGGCCTGCAGGGAGAATGGGGTTCTGTGGATGGTACCAGTCAGAGGGGCCCCCCAGGCCCTGTAGGCCTAGAGAGCTTGGCTGGGCTTCCCGTGGCCTGAGTGCCACAAGCCTGAGGTCCTGGGCCACGTGGGTATGGCAGTCCTTCGTGATGCAGGCAGCCTCATCTGCTGACCGTCAGACAGGGCTCTTCCTCCACATGCTGGGCCCAGGGCACGCCCTGCTGTCATCTGCTTCGGGGAGGGGAGGGGATCCCAGCTGCATCCCCAAAGTCCCCCAGGTCCCGCCGGGGTCCTCAGGAGAGTGGGAGACTTGCCCTGGGAGCTGTGGAGGGGCTGAGCGCATCCTGGGAGGGCGGGGCTCACTGGAAGGCAGAGCACCAGCCAGCCTCCCTACTGTCTCCCCTGCCCACCCTTGTGCCCAGTTCCAAGGGAGGGTCTGCTGACCAGGGCGCAGGCCTCCGTCACCCCTCCCTGGGCCGAGCACAGCCCTGAGCCCTTGCCCTTGCCTGTAGCCTGCAGCAGGGGAAGAGCAGCAGCACTGGCAACCTCCTGGACAAGGAGGACCTGGCCCTCCCACCCCCTGACTATGGCACGGCCTCCCGAGGCTTCCCTGCCCAGACGGCCAACACCTTCAAGCAGCGGCCCTACAGCGTGGCTGTGCCCGCCTTCTCCCAGGTGAGCACGGACAGGCCTGGGTCCCCAGGGCTGTGGAGGGCGAGCTCGGTGCAGCTCCACCGAGGCGTCACGCTGGAGGTCCTAGTGCTCGGCAGGCCTGGGAGGGGGGTTTGGCCTCGAGATGGCTGGATGCTGCCCCTGTACAGGAGTCTGGGCGTCACGGCAGAGTTGGCGTCCAGGAGACCCTCCCCAAGGGCTGTGGGACATGTGCCACGCCAGATTGGGACGTGGCTGGGACCTTCAGGGGGAGGCCTCGTGCCTCCTGGGGACAGGGTCAGTTGCTGGGCAGTGAGACACCCCATCCCATCCCGCTTCGCCTGGGACTTCGGGCACAGATGCCCAGGGAGGGGTCAGCCCACCGTCCCCCGAGCTTCACTTTCCAGTGTCCGGGTCTGGTGTGGGGGCCGAGAGAGCGGAGGCAGGTGTCTCCAATGCCCCTCGGTCGCCCGGGGCCAGCCTGGGCTCACTCGAGGTGGGCCACCCTCCCCACTCCAGCCTCTGTCTGCCCTGCTTTCCAGCCCGTACACCACTGGTCTGGGGTCCTTGGGGTGGCCCCCCAGCCGCCCACCCCCCACCCCCCACCCCGCCTGGGCTCCTCACCACACGACCTGCAGGCACTCTCCCCGCCGTGGCACTCATGGGGGCCGTGTGGAGGGGCAGCGGGTGACTTGTCCTGCTGAGGTCGAGTCCGTAGCCGGCAGGCGGGGCCTCCCTCTGTGGGGGGTCATGTGTGTTCGGGGGAGCTCTGTGCCCTCCATTGTAGGCAGCCCTGCACACCCTGTGTGGCTCCCCAGGACCTCCAGCCTGACCTCCCTGCCTTCCCTCCCCAGGGGCTGGACGACTACGGGGCCCGGGCTGTGAGCAGGTAAGGGGCTCTCGGAGCTGTGCATGGGAGCTGTGGGGAGCGGTCTGCCAAAAGGTGGGCTGACGCATCCCCCTCCGTGGGGGCCTGGCTGGAGACCAGGCAATCTCTCCAGGGCAGGGCAACCAGGGCTTGTGCACTTGTGTCCTGCCCCCACCCTGATACCCTGTCCCCAGGCTCGGACTGAGTCCCACAAGCTCTGAGGTGTGGCCCCTCCCAGAGCGCAGCCTCTGTGCTCTCTGCAGGTGGGCGAGAGTGGGTGCTCACGGCGCCCACTGGGCCATGTGCACACCAGAGCCTGGTCCCTCCCACCACCCCAGGGCCCCCAGGCTCTCCCAGCGGGCCCTGCAGCGGCCCCTCCACCCAGCTCTTTGGTAGCCCTGCTCTGCCTCCCCTGCGTCCAGCGTGCCTTGTCCACTCGGTGCAGACAGCAGGGGCCCCACCTGGGCTCTGCCCTCCTGGCTCTGGGGCCTCGCCCATCACCCTGCCCGCAGGGCCAGGTCACCAGGTGGCTGGCCACCCCTGAGCTGCTGAGAGGGCTGCTGTGCGGCAGGCGAGTGGCCGCAGCTGTCCTTGCTTTGTTCGCAGTGGCAGCGGCACACTGGTGTCCACGGTGTGAGGGCACTGACCACGGGCAGCTGCCGCTCGGGAGAGCCTCCGCGCCCCCAGTCTGTCTGCTCTCCATCGGTCTCCTCCTGAGCACTTGTCGGTCTGTCCTTGGGCCATGTTTCCTCCCCACCTGCCCCCTTGCCTTCTGGTTGGTGACCCCGACTCTGAGATCCCCAGGGTCCATGGTGCTGCCCCAGCTCAGCTCCTGTGTTTACACGCCCCCCGGTGTCCTGCCAGGCGGGACCTGCCGGCCCGGCAGCGAGGCGGGCGTCCCGGCCTCTGCTCCCCGCCCGCTGCGCCCCGATGCGCTGCCCCTTCCCGAAGGCTCACCGCAAGCCAGCTCTGAAGTTTGAAGAAAAAGAAAAATCTTTAAAAAAAAAAAAAAGCCGAAAACAGGAAAAGGACTTTTCCTGAAAACAAAAACAGATATGCATGGACTCCGGTGTACGTACTGTTACTTCTGCATTTGATTCCCCCGGCACACCCGTCAGGACAGGGAAGGACCCGGGGCTCCCGGAGGCTCATGGCCCCGTGGGTGCTGTCCGAGGGCCACCCCCGTTCGGGGCCTCCTGAGGAAGCTGGCTGCTCCTGTGAGGGAGGCTGTGGCCCCGGCCTGGCCCCCGCCGTGAGGCTGGGCGCCCGAGGCCTGCCTTCTCTGTGGACGCTGTTGGACAGTGGACAGAGACCAGGGCATGAGCGTGCGTCACTTGGTCGAGCCAGCTCACACAGTGGCCTGACGGGAGGGGGTTGGGAGCAGGCGCTGTCGGCCGCACACGGGCATTCCAAAGACTTCCAGAGGCCACCCAACCCACACGTTCTGGAAATCGGTTCCTTAACCGGCCCCGTGAGGGAGTCTTGGCCACCTGGCTGCACAGGGCAGGGCACTGGGAGGTGGCCTTGGGCACTTGGCCCACACGCCTGCTGCCCTGGGGGAAGCAGGCAGCCCCTGCCCCCCCACTCGTCTTTTTGTGTGTCTTGGTGACTTCAGAAAGAGACATGCCGGACTCAGAGGTTACTGGGATTGCCTTCTCACACCCTGAATCCGGGCATTGGGGGGGCAGCCCCCAGGCCCTCCCTCCCACGGGAGCCCCAGGACGCAGTGGATGCTCCTTCAATGACGTGGTTTTGCGAAGCCTCCCACGGACCAGGTCGTAACTGGTGGTGTGCGTGACAGAAGCCTCTCAAGACAGAGACAGACCATTTTGTACCTAAGGAAAACCCAAAGCTGGAACCTGGACCTGTGCAAAAGAGCCTTGAGGTGGCATTCTCCCGCGGACAGGTCACGAATCCCAGGGTGCCACGCACGATGGATGGACGTGGGTGCAAAACCACAGAGCTTGTACGAAGACGTAAAGCGCTGAAGATATTTTTCCCGTTTCTTTTTTTAAAACCTGAATTGTGCCCTGTACTGCAGTGGTTTGAATAAAAGTTTTATTTATTGCATTGAGTTGGGTGTAGTGCCTCCTTCCAGCCCCTGTACGGGCCCCACACCGCTGTCCCTGAGGGACGCCAGCGGCAGCCAGGCCAAGTGCGGTACCCCAGCCCCCGGGCCAGTGCGTCGGCCCCTGCGCCCCCTCCCTGCCCCCCAGGCAGCCGCCGCACCAAACCAACAGCCCTGTGTTCCCTCCCTTGCAGCCCCGACGTGGAAGTGGCCAGGTTCTGAGCCGCCGCCGTGAGTTAGTAAGTGCCTGGTGCTCTCGTGCTGGTTGGTGTGCGTTCGCAGGGGCTGTGGATGGGCCCTCTGGCCTCTGCTGGCCGTCAGGGCGGGGCCCATGGGTCGACCCGCCGGTTCTGCTTAGGGCTCCAGGCCTTTGCTTTCCCTCGGTTGCTCCTCGGGCTCACAGGCTTCCTGTCCGGGCCACTCCACTGCCCACCTGTAGCACCTTCTCCACTGCTGGGTGCGGGTCTGGCCTGTGCTCTGTCCGCCTTTTCTCCCCTGCCTCTGCCGGGTGCTCGGCCACAATCGGGGTGGGCCCACTGATCAGACCTCGGGCTCCTCTGGCTGCGTGGCCTTGTGGGCGTGGGTCCGAGCCTGCCCTGGGAGGTGAGTGCTACGGTCTCGAGGGGCTGGGAGGTCATTGCGGCCCCTGGGCAGCTCCATGGCCTGGGGCAGGGGGCGCCACAGGCGAGTAAATCAGGAGCCTGTCCGCCCTGTTGGGGACAGTGGCAGCTACAGTGCCTCCGCCCCAACTTGGCTCCAGGAGGCTGCGCCCAGCTCCCCACACGAGCCCTCGGCTGCTGTGCCCGGGTGCCGCCTCATCTCTTCTGGCACCCTCCTGGTGACAGTCCCATTTTGTTCTCAAAAAGCAAGCTCTGACAGCCAGCAGGGATGTGGGAGCCCACCATGCTGGGTCCCTGTGCCTCCCTTCAGGGTGGCCCCTACTGCTTGTCTGTCCCCACCCCAAGTCACTGAGAAGGGGCCCCTGTGTAGCCGGCACCGTGGACACTTCACAAAGGGTGGTGATCACTTGACCCCACTGGGCGTCACAGCCATGCCTTCCTCCCTGCAGGCGGCCAGACCACCCAGCAGATCTGGGCTGTGCCTCTCCCGTCACCGCCTTTGTGTGGGTGAGAGGGGCGGGAGTTCTGGAAAGTTCTGGGGGGAATGCGCCTGACGTCCGGGAGCAGTGGAAATGCCTTTTACTGTGGCTCCGCGGCCACCAGCCCAGGGCCACCCCTTCCCTGCTTTGACATCCTCGGAGTGGCCTGCCACCAACTCGGCTGCTCATGGTCCTTCCAAGCCAGTGGGGCCTCGATGCCCTCCTCTGAAAGGCTGAAGGCTCAGGGACCACACCCCTCGGTGTCAGGCAGACCCAGGGGCACAGCGGGCACTGGCAAAGCGAGGTGCACCCAGCACAGCGCCTGGCCCAGTGACTCAGCTGGGAATGAGGTGCAAAGAGCCACCTCCAGTTGGCTGCAGGGCCCTGCACAGCTCTGCCTGAGCAGGCGGCCAGGGAGGGCACTGAGAAGACCCAGCTCCAGAAAGGCCGGCGCACTGGTGGCAGGAAAGACCGGGAAAACTGGTGGGTTGCAGGAGGTGGAGGCTAGGGAAGAGACCGGAGAGCACCCTGCTGGGGCCCTCCCGGCTCCCACTCACCGGACGGTGCAGGCTGCCCGTGGTCAAGGCATGGCTGTTCCCGGAAGAGCCGCTCTTGTTCACGTAGTGAGCTCAGGAACAGCTCCAGGACCCCAGCCTCTGCAGCCGCGCCCATGTCGTGACAGCAGGACTGAAAGCTGCCCCTCGGCAGCAGTTGGGGGCAGTGGGGCCGGGACCCGTGTGGCTCGGTGTCCCTGTGGGCTGCCCCAGCGCACTGGGGCCCTTCCCGTGCCTGTCTCGCCCCTCAGCCCTGCGGGACCTCAGGCTGTGTGTCTGGAGCAGAAACCGTTTTTGGTGTAAAAGCCACCGCCGGTCATGCCCATGTCCCAGCTTGGGAGCTGCTCAGTGGCTCTTGGTAAGGGGACAGCTGTGCCCTCAGAGCCCTGCGAGAGGGCCATGCCTGGACAGTTCTGATGCGCCCTACACTCCGCACCGCTACCGGGCCAGCTGGCCGTACGTGTTGGTGTGTCCTCAACTGCCTGCCCACGGCACTGCTGGGAGGAGGCCTGGCCTGGCGCCTGCCCTGGCAGTGACCAGTGTCCAGTGTGTGGGCGGGTGGCTGGCCGCCGTGCTGTATTGGGGAGCAGATAAGGAAAGTTAGATCTGAGGCCAGACACCCTCTGTGGGGGCCCTTCTGGCCCTGCAGCTGCCCGTGGCTCTTGTGGAGGATGTTTGCCACCGGCCCACTCTGGCGCGAACCCTGGAGTCACACTGCACCCACCTGTGGTTGCCAGAGCCATGCTCTCTCTTCTGCACGGAGGCCACGTCCCTTCCTCTGCTCAGTCCCCGGCTGTAGGTGGACAAACTGGCCCCCCAGGACCTCCCGCCTTCACCCTGGGTGGGGCCACCGAGGGCACAGAGGCTCCCTCTAGAACCCAGGCCAGTGGCAGGGACAGCCAGGGCAGGGGCCACCCTGTGCCCTGTCTCAGGGGCAAATGTCACTGGTCATGGCAGACCTGGCCTTGGGAACCTCCCCGGTCCCACCCGTGGCCTGCTGCACTGAAGCTCGTCTGCAGAGACCAGAGCTGAAGAGGGGCCCAAGCAAGCAGAGCCTGCGATCACCTGCGGGACTGAGGGCCTCTCCTCTGGGGCGGTGACTCCGAGTCAGAAGACCTTAACGAACAACTCAGTCGTCACCGTCAGGACGCAGAAGCCATGCCTTTGTGGCCAGCCCCTCTCAGCGACGCTCCCTTCTAAAACGTCAGTCCAAAGCGTCTGTTTTCTAGAAAAAGCTAAGTCCCCCACCCCACACACTTCCCCCCTGGGCACGGCAGCCCGGAGCACCCGCCGCCCGCCAGCTCCCGTGGACGCCGCCAGCCGTGCCAGAAGCACCTCCACCCCAGGTAATGGCCGCGGTGCCGTGTGCTTTGCCAGGAGTGTGGTCCTGTCCATGCCAAGCCCTCTGTGTCACACGTGCCATCTGTGCTGTCATCCCGCGGCCACCTGGCGTCACCCAGCCTGCTGTCCGGAGCCTCCAGGGACTCCAAGCACAGGCTTCCGAGGACCAGGCCGGGCGCTGGCCCCTCGTGCCCATCCTGTTCCATCTCAACCTGTTGTCTAGCCAGTCCATCTGTCCGTCCGTCAGCTGCAGCCTCGGGCATGCAGGGGCGGGTGTGGCTCCCTGGGTGACAGGTGGCTGACACCTCCTCTGCCGGGGCTGTGGGCACCACCCAACAGCGCTCTGGCTGCCAGTGTGCCCGAGCCTTGTATCTGCCATGTCGGCAGGGGTGGGCCCAGGCCACCCTCTAGAACCCAGGACGCATGGGCTGGGCTGGGTCTATGTTCACATGTGGCCCTCACAGATGGGCAGGTGGCCGCTGAGCCCTGCGGGAGGCTCCCCAGACTTGATGTGGGCCCGCTGGGGAGCAAGAAGGAGCCAGTCCGGGGCCCAGGGCTGGTTCAGAGGGGATAGTTCGGGGTGGGCGGGCAGGAAGTGGTGGGGTGGGGATGGCGCCCTCCCCTGGCTCTCCCAGTAGCCTCCATGGCCCCCAGCTCAGAGGCTGGGCCTCAGGGCCCAGGGCAGCCCAGGGAGCACAGCACCCCACACTCTCCACACTAAAACCCTTCTCTTCTCCTCAGGAACCCCTTTGCCAGTGTCCAGCTGAAGCCGACAGTGACCAGTGACAGGTCTGCCCCGCTCCTGAGCTGACGGCCACACCTGCACCGTGCACTGGCCCCTCCCCCCACCCCACCTGTAAGCTCTTTCGTTACAGCCTGCGCAGCTGCCCTTCAGAGTTTCCCCCACCCCTCCGCCTGCTGACGCTGCTCCCACTGCAGTCCAGCCTGGGCTGGGCCCCGGCTGCTCCTGCAAACAGGGCACCTGGGCTGTGACCACGAAGAGCTGGAGGGGCTGGCCACAACCAGGGCCTGCAGGCTGGGCCATGGGCAGTGGAGCCCACCGGGTGAGGGAAGGACCTTCATCCACTTGTGGCCGGAAGGGGGATCCAGCCCCCACCCCCATGCTACCCGTAGCTCCTAGGTTGTCTGGTCAATAAACGGGCTGCCCCACCCACACCCTGCTGTGATCTCTTGGCCCAGGGGGTGGGAGGCCTGGGCTGCAGGGAGGGGGAGCCTGCCATCGTCGGGGTGATTGTGGCGGGAGCCCCATTCCCACCCACAACTGCTGCAGGGGCCCCAGCTCTGCTCCCTGTCCCCAGGGTGGGTGGTAGGTGCACAGATCTCTCACCTTCCAGAAGCTGGAGGTGTGCAGGGTGGGGGCGTAAGGCAGCTGCTTTGAGGGTGCACAGAAGCCCCAACTCCTCAAACCACTCCTGCCTCCTAACCCACCACCACCCCCTTGTACTGAGGGACAGGCTCTGGAGTGGGGCGGGGGGGCTTCCTGGGGGTATCTGCGGCCCATCCTCATCCTTCCCGAGGCTAATCCCCCACCCTGCTCTGAGCAGAGCCCAGCTGGCCATGCAGGGGCCCACGTCAGTCTCCCTTCACCAAGGGCAGTGGGGGAGGGACACCTCCCGAAGCACCCATGCCGCCCCAGCACAGCTGGGCCCACAAAGAAAACACTCAGGCTGAAGGCTGTTTGTTCTTAGCTTGATTTCTCTTAGAAAACAAACAAGGAACAAGAAAACCATTGCCCCAGCATCCTAAGCCTCAAACTAATAAACAGAAACACGAATCAAAGCACCCCACCCACACTCCCAACAACAAACTCGCATCTCTTTGGCAACAGTAACTTAAAATCATAACCAGGCCTCGGACAATAGTGGTTACAAAAATATTCCCTGTGCTGCCCTGCCCCACCCCCTCCCGGCTTCCCCTCTTGCCGTCCCCATCCCTGTGGGCTGGGACCCCCGACGCTGCGGTGGGGGCAGCCCCCACTATCTTCTGGGGGCTGGGCTGGGCAGTGCCCTTGCAGAGGTGCTATTCACACCAGATAGCAGGGGGTGCCTCGAGAATGGGGCTGAGGCGGCTGAGGTGGGGCCTGGAAGCCCCCCATCTTTCAAGCTGCCCCATGGTTCCAGCAGAGGGGCCCCGGGCAGGAGTTGTCCAGGCCCTTCAGGGAGGGTGGCCTGGGATCCAGTGGAGTCAGCAAAGGGGAAACACAGCCACAGACTCTGAGGTAAGGGTGGCGGGGCCCCTGAACTCCAAGGCCTGTCCTCGCACTGAGTGCACCCAGAACCAGGTGAAAGGGGCCAAGGGCATGGGGAGAGGCTGCCCCCATAGGCCTGTGCCAGGTCTCTCAACCAGGGTGGGGGTACAGCACCCTGCAATGCACTGCCAGGACAGTGGGCAAGGCCTGTGAGGGTCCCCAGCCTCAGGCCAAGCAGCAGAGTGGGGCCAGGGCATAGGGACACTGCAGGGAGGGGTGCCACCTGTGGGGGCTGTGGGGCTTCCCTAAGGAAACGGCAGGGTACCGAGGACCCAGGATGAACCCTGCTGGTGGGCAAGGTGCTCTGCTGTCCACGGTGCTGCATGGGGCACCGAGGTGCTGGAAGGTGCTACCAACTGCGACTGCAGCCCCACACAGTCGGTCAACCATCCTCGCTGCTGCCAGAAGCAGGACCACCAGGGCCTCCAAGGGGGGCCACGTGGGCCTCAAGCTTCTTTACAGATGCCCCCAGCACCTCCTGCAGCGCCTGGCAAACAGGATGCACCGTGAGTTCAGAAACATGCTGAGGACAGATGGAGCCCCTCCCCCAGGCCTCCCACCTGGTCTCCACCCCTGGCCGAAGGCCACTGCCTGGCTGGGGCTGCACCCTCAGGCCCCCCCCCCCCCCCCCCCCCCCCCCCCCCCCCCCCCCCCCCCCCCCCCCCCCCCCCCCCGGCCCCACTGCCCACCTGTCTGCCTAGGTAGGAGGAGCCCAACAAAGCTCCACGTGCCCTCCCTTTTACAAGTGGGGAAACTGAGGCCTGGGCTGACAAGCATCACGCACTCGCCTTCTGGTGACCTCGTTGGTTCAGGGTCCATTCAGGACACACTGTGCAAGGGCAGCGGGGAAGGGAGAGGGTCTGCCCGGGAAGCAAGGTGACCAGGAGTTGTTTGAGTGGAGGCGGGCTTTCAGCTAAGCCACGCAGACCTTGCAAGAACTTGGCGGAGATTAGGGGCCCGCCGGTCTGAGGCCGGCAGAGAAGTGGACCACTGAGGGAGGGCGAGCTGAGGCCCCTTGTGCCACCCGCCGGGCAAGAGCCAGCGGGTCTGAGACATGCGGAGTCCTGAGCCAGCAGGGAGTGGGGGGCCGGCTGTCGAGGCAGACCAGCGGGGGTTGGGGAGGTTCTGGTGGGAGAAGCTGCCGCAGGGTTCGGGGAACTAAGGCCAGGCAGGCGGCAGGTGGAGGCGCTCAAAACCCAGCTTGTGCCTCTGAAAAAGCGAGGAGACGCGAGGCCTGAAAACCAGGCAGCGTCCCGTCTCGCGGCAGCAAGCGGGGAGGCGAGGCCTGCCCAGGGGCCCGGACGGGCTGGCCTCCGTGCCCCGCCCGAACACGGAGCGTGCACGAAGGGAGCGAGTCCCGGCCTGCCGCTGCACTGCCCCGCCTCGCGGGGCCCTCCCGCCAGTCCCGCCGCGGCTCACCACCCACGCGGCCGGCGTCCGGGTCGGAGACGTGCGTGATGGAGAAGCGCGACGCGGGCGCGGGCGCGGGCGAGACGGTGAAACGCGAGAAGGGGGCGGGCGCGGCCGGCTTGGAGGGCGCAGCGGGCGCGGCCACCACGGCCTCCCGGGCCGGCGCCTGCGGGACGCCGTGGTCCCACTGGAATCCTGCGCCTGCAAAACGGCGGGAGGTCACCGAATTCCGCGGTCCGCAGGGATCCCTTACCGCCCTAGGCGCCACTAGCCCGGCCCCGGAAGTCCCAGTTCGTCGCGTCGCCCCGCCCACTCCGCGAAGACGCGAGTCCTGGCCCCGCCCTAGAGGCCCCGCCCAAAACGCTTAGCCCCGTCCCCGGGAGGCCCCGCCGCGGCTCACCTTCTTGGACCGTGAAGCCGTCGGGTGAGCTTTCGGCCCGTCGCGGCCGGCAGGGGGCGCCGGGGGAGCCGGGACTGCCCGCGACGAATGCGGGGGGAGACTTCTGGGCTCCGGGGAAGGGCTCCCCGAGCTCCCGGGTGGGGCTTTCCTAGGAAGTCAGAGCAGCCTGTGAGTTGGGCCGCCAGCACTGGCCATTCCCAACGCTTTTCTTCTCTCCGTGGACCCCAACCTGCGCGCAGAGCCTGGGGCAGCCGCCCACCTGGTCGAAGAGGTAGACGGTGACGTCGTCAAAGAAGGACACAGCTTTCTTCTTGCGCTCCAGGTCCTCGCAGAAGGCCTCGGACAGCAGGCTGGGCATTTTAAGCAGGCTGCGCAGGTGGCGCGCGCTCTGGCTCTCGGCCACCACCACAGGCACGGCCGGCGCCTCTTCCTCGCTCTCCTCGCTGGGCTCCTGGATGCTGTAGCATCGGAGCTCTTCGTCCGACTCGTCGCTGTCCTCGCTGTCCTCCTCTTCCTCTTCTGGCCGGCCCTCTGGGGCTGCGGGGAGTCCCGGCAGGGCCAGGCGGAGTGGGGCTCTGGGAACGCCCGGACCCCCTGTCCGTCCCTGCAGGGCTGACGGCAGTCCCCGGGGCTCCTGGAGCTCGGGGCAGTGGCTGTCTGAGCTCCGCGGGACAGGAGTCAGCAGAAAAACTTTGGAACGCTCAGGACTGGGCATTGGTGACCCCTGGGCTGGGCTTTGGGTGCAGGAAGGCTCCCTCCTGGGGCCTGGGGAGCAGGTGCTTGGCCCAGGGGGAGAGTCCTCACACAGTGGCGATGGCGACACCTCCCTGGGGCCTGGGCTCTGTGCCTCCCCAGGTGCCTCAGACTCAGAAGGCTGTGCAGGCTGCAGCCCAGGGCTCTGCGGACTCTCCAGGTCCGGCTCTGGCCCAGGGGCCAGGACAGCCCCGCCCCTCTTCTCCGGGCCCAACAGGGGCTCCGGCTCGGTGTCCAGGTCCGAGAAGTAGGCTGAGTCACGGTAGGGGTTCTTCTCGCTGAGGCCGCTGAGGGAGGCTGAGAGCTGAGTCTCTGCCCCAGGGCTCTCACCCTCCGAGGCCAGTCCCCCAAAAACCTCACACGGCTCATGTGCCTCCTTGAGCACAAACTCAGGAGACTCATAGTTCTCAGTGTCATAGCCACTGTCCAGGGCTCGGGGCTGCCCTCCAGAGGGGCCAACAGCCGATGGGCTGAAGACCTCACAGCCACCATCGCTGGCCGAGGACGGGATGTCCAGTGAGTCCAGGGAGTCAGGGGTTCCCACCTGCTTCTGCAGGGAGCGGAACGCCGGTGTCACATCCCGCTTCTCAGCCTGTGGGCAGTCACTGGACAAGTCAGTGAAAACACTGGAAGTGGCCTCAGTGGTGTCCTCATCCTCACTGCCTGGCGCCTCCAGCTCTGGGGAGCTGCTGCCACTGTCCCATATTTGGGCTGGCTCTGTGGCAGCTGCCTGGCTGCTGGCAGGCGTAGGCGGGGCAGGCAGGGCGGTGGGGGCGCTAGCCTCCTCGGTGGGAAGCAGGGCTCTCTCTTGGGATGGGGACGGGATGGGTGCAAGGAGCTGTTGGGGTCCCGCAGAGCCCTCAGCCTCCTCTGCAAGCCTGGGCTCTGTCTCAGGGCTGTTGCCCTTGGTAACAGCTGCCTCTCTCCAGGACAGTGTGAACAGGCTGGTGGCAGGTGGCAGGCCCTCAGCAGGACACAGGTGGGGGAGGTCAAGGCAGCGGCCCAACTCCTGGCCAAAGGAGGCCCCCTCTGGCCCAAGGGGAGGCTCTCTGGGGTCCTCTGAGGCCAGGGGATGGCCCCACTCAGGGACAGCCCGTAGGGTCTGCTTCCTGCCAGGGCAGCAGTCTGCCTCACCGCCGGTGCAGCCTGGGTCCCAGGACTCAGGAGCTCGGCTGCCGCTGTTGTTGTTGGCGGACACGTTGGAGCTCCAGTGTCTGTGCTGTACCGCCCCGCAGGCCTCGGCCTCCCCCAGTTCCTCCCTGCCCTGGGACAGCGGGGCCCCTGCAGTCCCGGAGAGGTGCGTGCCCAGCGGTTCCTCAAATAAGGGCGGGCAGAAAGTGGCCACGCCCCAGTCGGTGTCCTCCACTCCAGGCCCCACTGGCTTCAGGCCCTTGGGCGAGTGAGCGTGCGAGGGGCAGGGCAGGTCCTGGGCGCAGCTCCTGCTCGAGTGGTGGTCGCAGGGGCCACCCGTGGGTGGCGCCTGGCCCAGCAGCGGCTCCATAGCCAGCGAGGCGGCAGCACTGCCGTTCGGGTCCTTGTCGTGGTCCTCGCCCTCAGAGCTGGGGGCCTCGGCACAGGGGTTAGGGGCACAGCCAGCGCAGTCAGGGTCATGGCCGGCGGCGGGCGCGGGCTCCTCCAGGCGGATGAAGTACTCGCTGCCCACAGAAGGGCTGTGCGCGCTGAGCACAGGCACCACCCCCGGGGGTGCGCTGTCCGGGGCGCAGAGCTCCTGCAGGCGCACGGCACAGCCCGGGCTCGGCACCTCCCCCGGCGGTGGGAAAGCGTCGGCGCCACGGCCTGCCTCCCACTTGTACTCGAAGTTGAGGCCGCGGCTCGTCTCGGTCACCGTGAGCACGTCGTCGCCATCAGCGTGGAAGCCATCGCCCGCGAACTGCTCCAGCAGCGGGAAGGATGAGGCAGCAGCCAGCTCTCCCGCGACCCCCAGGGCCGCGCCCGCCGCCCCCGCCCCGGGGCCCGCGCCGCCCCCGCCTGGCCGCAGGGAGCGCCAGCGCTGCTCGAACTCCTCCTCCGCGGCTGCAGCGCCCTTGACGCACAGGTAGGAGAGCAGCAGGTGCACCTCCTCGGCCGTGGGCCGCTGCTCCGGCTGCAGCCAGCAGAACTGCATCACCTCATACCTGTGGGGCAGGAGGCCGTGCTCAGGCCGCCCCCCCAACCCTTCCCCTGGGTCCCACCCTCCCCAGCTCCCAAGCACACTTGGGAGAGAGCCCATCTGCCCTCCATGCAAGGGTCAGGGCCCTCCTCACACTGAGAATCCTTGAGGGCAGTTAAAGGATTTTACCACTTAATTGAGAACCCCACATCTTGGCAGAGGTGGGCACAGCGATTTGGGAGCCAGCAATGGGCCCGTCACCCGACCCACCAACAGGTGACTCTGTGCTTTGGGTAAGGAGTCTGTTGCCCTGTGGAAACAGCGTGGGACCTAGAGGTCACAGCCGGTCAGAGAGGAGCCAGAACGAGCTGGAAGCCCAGGTGGTTGGGAGTGGCTTCTTCCATGGGGACTCAGAGCACCCCCTTGCCCTCCATTTCCTGCTGAGGACACCCTATCCCACCCTGGCATCACCGGGTCCTCACCAGCGGTCTGACAGCGTCAGCGGCAGCTGGGGTTTGGGCAGCTTGAGCTGCTGCTCCCGGACGGCATAGGCCAGCACCTGCCCGTCCGAGTGGTGGGGGTAGGGCTGCGCGCCCAGCTCGAAGAGCTCCCAGATGGTCACGCCCAGGGACCTGCGGGGTGATGGCCATCAGGGGAGGCTGGCACAGTTGGCAGAGCACCACCGCACAGGATCTCGGGGCATGGGACACCAAGGGGCAGGTCCCGTCATCACACCAGCCTCTCGGGGACGCCCCTCCCAGAGCGGCTTTCCTTCAGTAAATGGGCGGGATGTGCCACCTGACCAGGCCCAGCTGGTGCCCAGGGCGCTGAAGCAAATAAAAAGCAGCCTGGCCTTACATGAGCCCCGTCCACTCTCGTGTTCATTCATTCATTCGCTCTCCACAGTGGAGCCTAGACCCTGCGCCATGACAGGAGTGGCCCTGCCCCACCGGTCGCCAGCGGAGGCTGGAGGGGGGGACTGTGCCAAGACCGAGGGAGGGGTGAGTCTGGGTTCGTCCCAGATCAGCCTGCGTGGACTGGGGAATATGCAGGGAGAAAGCAACGGGGGGCTCCTTCCCATGGGGAGGGGGCAGCTTCACCCAGCTGTCCCAGGAGGCTGGGGGCATGAGGGTCAAAGCAGATTTGATAACAGCGAAGTGACGATGGCCTGGGCACCATCCGGGGGACGCTGTTGTGTGTGTGGCAGGGTGAGCAGGCCGGGGAGGATCAGAGAGCGAATGGCGTGTCCACTATGAGACACAGTCCAGTGGCTGGGGGGTCGCCCATCGCAAGCTCAGAAAGGGGGCTGGTCCATGGATCCAGGCTCTAAGGGTCCATCGGGAGCTGAAGGGAGGCCAGGCCAAGGCCTGGGGGGCCTGGGAAGAGGCAGGAGGGGGAGACAGGGGCTGGTCCAGGACAGGGACAGCCTTTCCATTCTCAGGCCCCCAGAGGCTGCAGCAGGTGCTCTGCACACCCCTCCATGCCCAGCTCGGTGCCTCCAGCTCCCAGTCCTGGGACAGCCCCTCTGCGTGGGGACAGGGAGAGGGGGGCCTCCTCTCGGCAGCGCAGCCTGGCCTCCCCCCTAGAGGGTTCTGCCACCTGATGTGGGGGGGCGGGGCTTGGCCCAGAGGGTCCTGGAGGGGCGGGACTTCCTCCACAGGCCCTGCCAGCCCCACGGCTCTGGGCTTCTGACACCCCTGTGACCTCACCTGGGGCCATGAGTGGCCACTTCCTACAGGGCGATGAGGTTGGACAGACAAGCATGTCCTCACATAGTGGCCTTTGAGAAGCCAGGCCGCATCCACTCAGCACAGGGACCAGCCGGGTAGGCGGACACCCGCTCTGGCAACCGGCAGGGCAGCCAGCAGGTCTGATGGCAGCTGGGGGACCCCGGGACCGCACTCACCACACGTTGCTGGCCTTGGTCTGGTCCACCACCAGCAGGTTGGAGTGCACCTCGTCCACCAGCTCCGGCGCAATCCAGCGCAGCGGTACCCACAGCTGGTCCGCGGTCACGAAGTAGTCCTCCTGCGGGCGGGTCGGATGGCGTCCCTCCGCAGGCCCCGCCCCTCCCGCCCCTCCGGTCCCGCCCACTCACTCTGTATTTGCCGTGAGACAGGCCATAGTCGCCGATCTTCACCGTCAGGTCGGCTGTGAGCAGGCAGTTCCTCAGGGCCAGGTCACTGGGGAGTGGGAGGTTGGGGTCAGCTGGCTGTGCGGCCAGGGCTTCCAGGCCACCGAGGGGCGTCCTGGCTCAGCTCCGTGGGTGGGCAGGAAGGGTGTTGGAGAAGCTGCCACCCGCCCCCTCCGCACCAGAGCCCAGGCCCCTGGCCAAGCACTGAGCCCTGCGGAGGGTCCCCGTGGACAGGGGCTCAAATGTCATGATGTAGATGAGGAAAACAAGGCTGGGAGAGGTCACAGCCCTGCGGTCACTCCCCTGACCCCAGCTGACAAGCCCCTTCTTCTCCGACACCAGCCTGCTGACCTGCCCCTCAGGGCCAGCCAGCTCTGGGAGTCTGGGCCTCCCTCCTGCCCACCACCCCTGGCTCCTCAGGAGGGAGGTGGCGGCTGGGAGGCTGAGGTCCCAAGTGTCCCACGGGGGGCCCAGGGCAGGGTGAGGGTACGGAGTGCCCTCCTGCAGCGGCGCCTTTGCCCCAGCCCCACCTCCAGCCCGGCCGAGGCCTTGGCTGCGGGTGTCTCCCCTGCCTGCCGGGGTGGGGGCTGTCTGGGCGCAGGGCACTGGGGCCATCATGGGGCAGGCCCACATCCACCACAGGCCGGCGGTGCGGGGGCTGTGGACGGGCCTGTGCTTGCGGGCGTGAGTGGCGTGTGGGCCGGCAGGCGGGCTGGGAGGCTGGCAGCCGCCCTCCTCAACAAAATCACTGATGCTGGAGTCGCCTGCGCCATCACTCAGCACCAGGATGTTGTTGGGGAGGACGGCCCGTGTGGCGTCCGGGGCTGGTGGGGCCGCCTCCGTCACTTCTTCAGGCACTTCCCCCTGCGTCGGATGCCCCGGCCCATCTTTCCGACTTAAGGGGCCAGGGCCAAAAGCAGGACAGAGCTGTCCCACCCCCCAGGCCTGAGGGAGACAGGAGAGGGGGGGTCCAGTGTGGGGTCCCAGGGCGGTGCTGACCGCCCCTGGGACGGAGGCCAGGGCTCCGGCCCTATGTTGTCTCTGCTCGGGACCAGCTGGACATGCAGGCCACATCACTTAGCCGACCTGCAAAGCAGGTGTCTGACCCCCACCTGCCCAGTGCCTTCTGTTTAATGGAATTGCACAGCGGTCGCTGGAGGCTGAGTGAAGTGAGCCCTCACACAGCCCGCACAGAGGGCCCTGGGCCCGGGCTCCGGCCCGCGGCACGCTCACCTGTGCACGTAGTTATGGCGGTGCAGGTGCAGCACGCCGCAGGCCACCTCGCAGGCCATGCGCTGCAGGGTCCGGGGATCGGGCGCCAGGGACTCCGCTGCCCGGCAGCTCCGCAGGTAGCCCTTGAGGTCCCCCTGCCGAGAGGGGCAGCACTGTCACCTGCTGTCACCTGCCGGTGGGGACTGGGCCCCAAGAGAGCCCACCGCCCAGCCCTTTCCCCCCATGCAGGCAAACTGGGGTCCTGCTGACAGGCGCCCAGTGGAGCCGCCGTGTCCACCACCTGGGGGCTGGCTCCCTGCAGGGTGACATGCAGGCAGGGGGCATGTTCTCCAGGCAGCCCCCTGGGGCTAGTGAGGCCACATTCCACACACAGACCACTGGGGCCCAGCTGGCGGGCAGCAAACAGGCCATGTGAGCAGTGACGCTGAGCCAGGACAGAGCCCAGGGCAGGTGAGCCATGTGCTGGAGCCACTCCTTGATCAGGGACACCGCCCAGATCCAGGGAGGGCCAAGGGCAGGACTTGGCCAGGAGTCCAGAAAGCCAACACCGAGGTCGATGTGCCCTGGGGCCTCATGTCTGTGAAGGACGCCTCCGTGTGGGCAGGCGGCTGGGCTCAGTGGCAGAGTGGGGCCTGCGGGGGGGGGCTGGGGACAGTCGGCAGACACAGGGGTCTCTGGGAGGTGGGGCTGTAGGGGAATGTGAGGCCCCTAGAGTGCAGAGAGGGATCCCCGGCTCAGCAAAGTCCCATCTGTGAGGCTACCGGGCCCGCCTTCCCATCCTGGAGGGACGCTCAGGGCAGACACAGGAGGGCAGGGCGGGTGACTCACCATGGGGCAGAACTCCATCACCAGCAGGTAGGGCGTCACCTCGGCACACTGGGCCAGGCACCGGAGCAGGTTGCTGTGTTGCAGGGCCCTGCGGGAGCCAACAGGCTGCCCCCCTGACGCCCACGCAGGGCAGGAGGGGGCAGACGGACAAGGAGGGGGGCTGGGAGGGGGGACAGCACAGAGCTCGCCTTGGATCACGGGTCCCGGGGCTCGGCACAGCCTGAACCCCTGCAGCCCCGGGTGCCACCCACCTGTAGGGCTGGGCCTCCTCCAGGAACTGCATCTGCTCGTGCACGCTGGCACTGGCCTTCAGCTCCTTCACCACCACCTGAGTGCTGCTGAGGCCCCAGTTCGCCTCCCCCAGGAACACCTGTGGGGGCGCGTGTCACCGCCCTCCCTGGAGGGCACCGCTCTCGGCCGCTTCACACATTGAAAAGGGGGCCTGGACAGGGGCCCAGCAGTAGGGACCCCGGGGCAGGGGCCGCTCCCAGGAGGAGCAGTCTCCACCCGCCCCTTCCATCCCCCAGGCAAGAGAGGGGCCCACGATGCCAACCCCTCCCCACCCCGGAGTCACAACGCACCTTCCCGAACCAGCCGTGGCCAATCTCTTCCAGGTACAGGAGGCCGTGCCGGCCCAGGTCTGCGGACCTGAGCAGCTGCGCTGCACGGGGCGGAGTGGGGCTTGCCTCAGCTCAGCCTGCACCACCCCATTTCCTCCCTCCTCCCTTCCTCGGCCCCTCGACAAGCTGCCCCCTCTGGGAGCCACACCTGGGGGCGGCCATCAAGGGTGGGGTGCCGGCCACCCAGGGGAGCCATGGACCTGCAAGACGCATCAGGGCATCTTTCTGCCAGGGCCCGGGAAGACTGTACTCCGTGCCACAGGGACATGCCAGGCTGGGGACCGCGGGGCCTGGAGCTGGGCTGTGCTCGGGCACTGTGGGCCTGCAGTGCGGCTGGGGCAGAGGCGGCAGGGAGGCCAGCGGACGGATCCATCCCCTCACCCCTGCCACAGGCTGGCATTCCAGCGCCAGGCACGCCAAAGGCTTCTTTGTTGGGGGCTGCCGGCCCCGCCTCGCACGGGGCACACTGGGCCTATTCTCTTGCCAGCCAGTGGGGCAAGGTCAGCAGGGGGAAGGGCCAGGACCAAGGGGCCCACTCGAGCCCTCCTGCACCCAAGGGATTCCCCGAATTCTGCTCCCACGCCAGCTGCCTGGAGGGCCCTGGGAATGTTGGCCTTAATGCTGAGCAGAATTTAGTGGGGGTGTTACTGGGCCCTGAGTCCTGGGGCTGCTCCTGCTGAGCTCCAGCCTGCCGGTGACCCTCGGGCCCGGGGTCGCCCCAAGGAGGCTCAGTGGGCTTGGGGCAGGAACGGAGGTGGGAGTGTGTCAGCTGCTCCAACGGGAAAATTGCCATCCCAGCTTCGGGAGGCATGAGGGCTGGGGTAGGGCACTGGGCTCCACCAGGGGCACTGCCCGCAGAGCCTGGAGGCATAGTCCAGCCTCCCCGCCGCCCACGTCCTTGACCTCTGAGCTCCAGGGGGCTTCCCCCAGCATCACCCAAAATCCTTCCCCTCCCCGAAATGGGGGGCCCTGCAGAAAACTGAGGCCAGAGCTCAAAAGGCGGAGAAGGCAGGCAATCACTGCCAGGGGCTGTCCTGCTGTCCCCAGGTGCAGAGCGAGAGAAGCTGGGTGTCCTGTGAGCCCTGTTCTTTCTGTTTTCCTCGTTTTCTGACTTCAGCTTTCATGGCTGAGGTGCCCCCTTCAGTGAGGGCCTGCTGGAGGCTCAGGGGACCACAGGCTGCTGCACCCCAGGGCCCTGCCCCCACTGAGGCCCCTGGTTTGGGGGTGGGAGGGGGGTGATCTTGGCTGCTTTCAATGACTGACCATTTGGGCCACTTGGGTATTTTTTTCTTTCTGGGTTTTAAATTCCTGCTCTTGTGTTTTTAATTCACCATTTAAAAGTGAGCCCCCCCCGCCCCACAGTGGGGGCAGCATCCCGGGCCTCGCACCCCATCTCTCTGCCGTGACCTTCTGTGGTCCAGGTGTGCGTGGTCTCCAGGTCCTGTGACTCATAGACCCCCTCTTTTCAGCACCTCCTTGTGCTGCTTCCTGGGGGGTCTCACGATCTCGGGGAGACCCATCTGGGCCCTCCAGCCCTAACGCTGACGCTGACGTCAGGAGGGGCTCTCTGTGGGGAGCCCCGGGCCCTAGTGAGCCCTCAGGCGTTTCTAGGCAGAGCATTACCACCCCCGAGACTGGCAGAAAACATCAGGGTCTGAAAGATTCTTCAGAGTCCCAGGCACACGCTCTCTGGCAGTGACAGGCCCAGCCTGGGGCAGTGTCCCCTGGGTGACCCCTGGCTCCCCACCAGTTCCCAGTGCCCAGCAGTGCGGGTCCAGGCTCAGAGACCCCCACAGCTACTCAGGAAGGCTGGGGGCCCACCAGCAGAGGGCCCGCTTTCAGGGCTTTACGTAGTGCAGGGCTTTCCTTGGAACAGATGCCCCGACTCCTGACTGACAGGTGCCGTGGAGATACAGGCGGGGGTGGGGGCAGGGGCGACACCTATGGAGCCCTGGGCCCTGGGGCTGGCAGCCAGTGGCCCCTACATCTCCCCTGGGGCCCCCACCAGTGCCTTGGGGCCCCCAGCCCATGATGAAGGCTGGGCTCCAGGGTGGGTGGCATCTGGTCAGGGCCCAGGACAGAAGCAGGTAAGCAGGCCTGCCGCCCACCCCTGGGGCCTGTGTGAAAGGCTCATTCACGAACACCCACAGAGGGAGCCCCAAGAGCCCCTCCTCCCTGAGTGGGCGCAGTGGGGGCCGAGTCCCTGTGTGGTCGGCCACCCAGCCAGCCAACTGGGTGGGAGTCTGGACTCAGGCATCCCAAGGACACAGAGGGGCCTCACCCCCCCACACACAGGTCCCAGCAGAAGGGGCACATGCCAGCCCCTCACCACCCGTTCCAGGCAGCGTGGCTCCTGAGCCCCAAGCCCATCCTGCAGCACCCCCGGGCCCCTGGGAGCAACTCACCAGAGCGTCCAGGCTGCTTAGCCATGGGCAGCGAGACCTCCGTGAGGGGCAGGACGTACACATCGGGCCCGTTCTGGGCGGCGGCCGCTGGGGAGCCCTGTGCCGAGAAGTCGGCCGCGTACTCTCCCCCCTCCGCATTCTCAAACTCCTGGCGAGGGTGACAGGGGTGGCGATGAGCTCCGGAGGGGGGGCAGGGGCGGGGCAGGGCGGGGTAGGCTGTAAAAGGCCTCTCTCCTCCCGGGCCCAGCTCCCACCTCCCCCGAGCTGGGAGGTGAAGCCCCCACCCCCTCAGTCAGCACCCTTCACCCGTCTTCTCGATCCTGGGGGCACAAAATATACCCATAACCCCTCTGTCCGCTAGGCCACCAGCTGCCTCCCGAGGGCTGGCGTTTGTTTTGTTGGGAAAGGGTGGGCCATGGCCCCAGGGCCCAATGCCTCTGCCTTCAGATCTCAGCCCGATGCCACCCTGGCAAGGCTGCCCACACAGAGACAGCCCCCAACTCCTCTTGTGGGGCAGCGGCCGCAGGGGCAGGGCAGGGGAGTGGGGACAAGGGCCATTACCCCACTCTGCCCCAGGGGACAGCAAGGAAATGCCCCCCGGCTCCCAGACACAGCCCCCTGAGTGTCCGGGGCAGGGAGCCCACCCATCTTCACCCCTGCCCGGCACCCTGCCACCTACCACAGCCATCTGCTCACAGGCCGCCCCGGACCTTGACCAGAGCGGGCCACAGTCCACTCCCGCTTGTGCAAGGCTGCCACACCTGTCTGTCAGGGGTGGGCCCTCCCCTGGGCCGGAGCTCAAGCTCGACAGCCAAAGTTTGCAGAGTCTCTGGGCCTGATGCCACAGGGAGAGCCCTGCCACCAGCCTCCGACCCGCCGGCCCTACTGCCCCGGGTGGGGCCTCCATGGGGATGGGCGTGGATGGGCACCAGGAGGCCCAGGCTCTTCACCTGCCCAGCGCTGTGTGGCTTGGGGCCCTCCTTTCTTGGGCCTTGATTCTCAGCTGGAAGCTCTCTGTGTGTTCCCGCAGGCCCGTCCTAGTCTGCACCCAGGGAGACGGGGCCCCTGAGGGTGGGCTGAGGGCGCTGTCTGCCCACCGCCTGGTCCCTGTCGGGGTCTGGGTCTGGCCCTGGCCCCGGCCCATTACCTGCTGGCGCCACCCGGTGGCCCACCAGAGCGAGCTGGCGCAGCGGGCGATCAGGTAGGACACAGTGAGCATTGCCGGCCCAGTCCTTGCCCTGGCACAGCCCCCAGTGGGGACCCCTGTGCGGGCAGGCCGGTGCCCCAGGAGTACTGGTGCTGGAATGTTCTGGCACCATGGCCCCAGGCGGTGAGGAGGGCGCCTGTAGGAGGGGCCCTGGTTGGCCCTTGTGTGGGGCCTTGTTCTCACAGAGAACAAGAGGGGCTGACTTAACAGTGGCCCTAAGTCCAGCCGGGCCCCACCCCCTGCCCTTCCCCAAACCCCGGGCTCTGGCCCCAGGGTCTTCCGGAAACACACCAGCATCTCCTGGCAGGTCAAAGACCCTCCTGCCACTTCAGCACCCGGCTCCCCAGCCGAGGGGCTCAGGCCCCCCTGAGGTTCTAGGAGGGCAGCCGAGCCTCCAAGGTGGGCTCTGTCAAAGGCAAGGGCCTGTTCATCACCCTCAGTGGGTGGGCGCCAGCTCCCCCTCCCACCCTCCCTCTGAGGGGACAGGGCTGGGGTCAGTCCTCTAAAATGCCTGGAGTCGGGGCCGCCTAGCAGGGTGCCCCCTCCCAACCTCGCCAGACCCAGGAATCTGACCTCCAGCCAGGGCAGGGCCGCCCCGTGGGCAGGACAGACCCCAAGGCTGCTGGCTATGTGCTGGGTCAGCAGGAGCTCGGCCCACACGGCCCGGCCTCTGGTCGGGCTTCTCGGCTCCCAGCTTTCCCCCCGGGCCCTCCCTGCTCAGAACCGCCGCTGGGCGCCTAGCAGCCTGTGGACTTGCGAGATGGCAGAATAGCACCCAGGGGCCCCCTTAGCCACTGCCTTTGGAGGGAGCTCTGCCCTGGAGGGCAGCCCAGGGGACTGTGCTGGGCAGCCTTAGGGTGTCAGCATTGCTGTCCCCGGTGGCCCTGGTGCAGCCACACGCAGCCTCGTCGGGCCCACTGCCAGGCAGTCCCTGGCAGCGAGGTGGTTTTTGTGTTCTCCCCTGACCCTCGGAAGGCGGGGGGCTGGGCTGGCGGCCCCTTCCCCCAGCAGCTGGGAGCCCCTTACCCTTCGGAGGGCCCACCCTGTACCCAGTCCCCGGAGGCTCGACCCTGAGCTGGGACATGACAGCGTGAGGCCATGACCCCACAGAGGGGACCCCAAAGGAGGGAGGCTGTGGGCCAGGATCCCTGAGGGCCCCAGGCCTCTCTGTCAGCAGCCTGGGGGGAGGGACCCAGGGATGCTGGGACCCTGGCCAGGGTCTGCGTGGTCTGCCCCCCCCAGAGGCCCCGCCCACAGCCGCCCCCGCCCCCCACCCCAGCCCTCACCTTGAACCCGACGCTGCCCCTCTTGCAGCACAGGCAGGCCAGCATGAGCGCGATGACGGCGAACAGGCCAGAGAAGGACACCGCCACCACAGCCAGGGAGGACGACCAGGACAGCTCGTTGAGCGGGGTGCCGCCTGCCAGGGAGAGAGCCGTCAGCGTGGCCCCTGCGGCCGGCCCCCTGGGCACCCACTCCCCCCAGGAGCGCGGGGGAAGCCACTCCCCTGCCCCGAGCTTCCCAGCCCTGGCTCCTGCTCCAGCCTCAGCACCTCCACCCTCGCTGCTCCAGGACCCCACGGCCAGAGCCAGTGGACGGACACAGGGTGGCCGCAGGGGCTCGAGCCTGCAGTCCCCCAGCCAGCCTCCGGGTGCTGTGGTGGTCTCACCCGGGGACAGGGGCTGGCAAAGCCACCTGAGCCTGCCCACCTCCCCACTGTGGGGGTTCCTGAACCTCTGTCCTCGAGGTCAGGGTCGTGGGGCTGTGGGGGACCCTCTGACGTCCTTCTCAGGCTCTGGCCACTCCACCTTGCCTTCTGGAGCCTTGCAATCATTGCCAAAGCTCTGAGGGTGTCACTGGTAAAGACTCTGCAACCTCAAGGAGACAGGGGGACTCAGCCCCACTGAGTGGGGCACACTGGGGAGCTGGCTGCTGGCCACAGCCACATGCCCGGCTCTGGGCAGCTGGGGGACAGGGCTGTGTGACAGACGGCATATACAGCCTCTGAGGCAGGGGGACCCGCTGCCCAAGAAGGTGGCACTGTTGGCCTGGCACGTACAAGGCGCTCCCTTGCTGAACTGAGCACAGAGGGCACCCTGGGACCCCTTCTGTCCTGGAGCCCCCCGCTCAGGGGTCTGAGTCTGCTCCTCACACCACATGCAGGGAAGAGGGGCCAGTGGGGCTGAGGCAGGGCCGGGGCAGGCCCAGGTCACCTGGCAGGGAACCCTGCTCAGCCACGCCTGGAGACCCTCACACAGGGTGGCCGCGCACTGCAGACCAAAGGGCCTCAAGCAGGCACCGCCCCCCGGGCCTCCCCAGGGAGGGTGTGGGTATGCATGCATGTGCCTAAGGGGACACACCCCACCCTCCATATGAGCCCATCCTCTGGGCTCTCGTCCAAATAGCACATGGCGTGTGGGCGCCCGCCCACAGCGCACCCGCCCCCAGGACGCACCGTGGCCATGGTGACCTCGGGGGCCGGGGGGCCAACGGCACACACACTCCTGCCCACACCCCTGCACCCTCCTCTCCTGGCTCCCAGTCCCCGCCTCCTGGTGAGCCACCGGCGGTGCTGTGTCCGTGGTGAGGGGCGTGAGTCAAGACCCCCCAGGGAGCATCTCCCGCTCCCCCACTCCTGTGCTCCCTCCTTCCTGGGCCACCCGTCCCCCTTGGGCTGGGTGACATCCACAGCCAGGGTCACCTGCAGGCACACAGCCCACCTGTCAACACCCCACCAAAGGGCCAGGATGAGGAAGCTACAGGCAGGGACCTGGGGCTCAGAGCGCCCCTGCCCTCACCCTGGACCCCCTCAACACCCCTCTGGGGGGCAGAGCTGGGGGCAGGGAGCCAGTACACTGGGAACAGGGTGGCTAAGAGCACAGGGGGAACCCTGGGCCCATCCCCTCGAGGGGGCACTGGGAGATGGTGGGGAGTAGGGGGCTGGGAACCTGGAGGAAGAGCTGGAGAGAGCATTTCTTAGCAAGTGAGACAGTCCTTCAGGACCCCTCTCTGCTGCCCCCAGGCCACGGCAGGGACCCACAATTGGGATGGGGCCCCCCGGGAGACAGATGGGCTGGGGCCTTTTTCCAGACCCCAAGGGCTACAGTCCCACAGCCAGGCCTTCCCCGACCCCGACCCCCCACAGTGCCATAGGAGACTTGCCAGGGTCCGACTCTGTGACCCTGCAGATGACAGTATTAGCCCTGCTGAGGGACAGGCCCTCTCTGGAAGCTTCTCCAGGGACCAGGCCTGACCCCGCCAGGGGAGGGGAAAGCAGGGGGCCATGTCAGGGGCCAGGCCTGAACCACACCTTCAGGTGGCCACAGCCAGCGGGACGAGGGGGATGGGCACTTCCAAGGGCGGTTGGAGAAGGAGAGGGCGCAGCTCAGGATGGAACCAGGTGCCGGCCCGGCTTCTATTTCTTTTTTTAAGATTTTATTTTTCAGACAGAGGGGAAGGGAGGGAAAAAAAGAGGGAGAGATACATCTGACAGTTACCTCTCTCACACCCCCAACCAGGGACCAAACCCCCAAAACCCAGGCCTGTGCCCTGAACAGGAATCGAACCAGAAACCTTTTGCTGTGTGGGACGATGCCCAGCCCCCTGAGCCACACCAGTCAAGGCCCCGGCCGGGCTTGTTGTAAAAGGAAAAAATTACTCGTTTCTGCCAAAAGGTCGGGGTGAGGGGCTGGGGGGCTGTCACATGACCTGGGTCATCCCAAGTCCCTCGGCCCTCTGGACCCGACGGGAGACGGGGCTCTGCACGGGTGAGAGGGGCATGTGGAGCAGAGACAGGGAGCTCACCTTCCTAGCCATGGACCCACCGACAAGCCACACCCGCTAGAACGCACAGCACCCTGGCCCGGGGTCGCCCCCCACACGCCGCATCCGGGCACCTTAAAGGAAAACAGGTAAACAGCACGTTCCTGACGGAGGAGGCTCTTCAGCTAAAAGCGACGGAACGAATCACAGGTTAATGTGTTTGGTGACATAAAGTTGTACGTCCAATAAAAGCCCCCGATTCAAAGCAAGCAACAAATTAGGAAAAGCAGCTCACGGAAAACATGTCACAGGCCTGGTGTCATTACTGTGCGGGGCACACAATCAGCAAAAAGTGAAAAAAAAACCCTGCGAGACCTGAAAACACGCACAAGGAAACGGAACCAAGTCAGCCGGCCAAGGAGCGAGCACCACCCGCCTGACCACAAGGACATGCGCAGCCTTGTCCCGAGTCAGGTCGGAGCCCATGTCCAGCTCTGGCTGAAACCGGTGCACCGGCCCCGCAGCCCAGGCTCCGATGACAAGTCAGGCAGCCTCTGGGCAGTCACGCAGAGCTGGGTGCACAGGGCTTGGACCCTGGCCATCTCTGGGGCCAGTGATTCCTCATCTGGAATCTGGCAGACAGAGGTCCAGGACAGCAGGAAGGAGGGGTGGGGTCACGGACCTGCAGGCAGACAGTCTCTGCACGCGACGGAGCTCACGCAGGAGTTTCCAGGAGCAAAACTGGCCACAGGAGGCCACAATAATGACAACTCCATGGTCATTAGGTTAAATGGTGGCGATGGTGGACCTGACACAGGAGCTCAAATAGGGACAGTGAGGAGGTTTTCCGCCTTCGCGCACTGCCGGGAGGCCGGCACCTGTGCACAGCCGCGGTGGGAGACAGTACAGAGGCGCCTCAAAAAATTAAAAATAAAGCTGCCACATAACCCAGCAATTCCACTGCTGGGTATGTGTCCAGAGAAATCCGAAACACATTAAAAAAGACACAAGCAAGCCTGTTCCCTGTGGCGTGTGTACAGTTGCTGAGACGCAGAAGCAGCCCAAGTGCCCATTGGTAGATAAGCGGATAAAGAACACGTGATACAGCCCTGGCTGGTGTGGCTCAGTGGATTGAGTGCTGGCCTGCGAACCAAAGGGTTGCCAGTTCGATTCCCAGTCAGGGCACATGCCTGGGTTGCAGGCCAGGTCCCCAGTAGGGGGGCACATGAGAGGCAACCACACATTGAAGTTTCTCTTTCTCCCTCCTTTCCCCTCTCCCCTCTCTCTATAAATAAAATTAAAAAATAAATAAAATCTTTAAAAAAAGGTGTAATACAGTCACACAAGGAGTAGTACTCAGCTGTACAATGAAACGTCCCTATTGCCATCTCATGGGAGGACCTAGAGGAATACTAATGAATCAGTTAGAGGAAGACAAACACCATGTCACCATGTGATCTCACTCACGTGTGAACCCTAATTAGGCAGACAGACTCACAGAGAACAGACTGGTGGTGGTGGCCCGAGGGGCGGGGGTTGAGGAACTGGGGGAAGAGGTGAAGAGCGCTCAGAAGCCATTGCCAGGGAGAGAGGGTGGGGCCAGTCAGCCCTCTCCAGCCTCAAAGTCTGTGCCTCAGTTTCCCCAGTATGCTGGGAGGGGCTCCGCCAGCTGCCTGAAGAGTAAGTGTGCGACCTGACCCACCAGGACTATTAGAAATGGGGAAATGGGGAGTCACTGTAGGGCGAGGAGCCTGGCGCCGTCTGGCGGAGAAGCATGGGAAAGCCCCCGTTCCTCAGCACAGGGCCGCAGGACGTCCACCCGCTTCCCAGAACCAGTGCTGCGCCGAGACCAGGGCAGGTGCCAGGCGGGCCCCTGAGACAGAGCCAAGACAGGCGCGGCCAGATGCACACCAAAGGGGTTGCTTTCGGCTGCAGGAAGCCGGCCTCAGCTCTAAAACGCATTGCGTGCTCAGACACCCCGACGCCCTTTCTCGGGGTTGAAGATCAGGTGGAGAGCAGCCTCTCCGCTGCAGGCCTGTACCCACAACCATCAGGGCCCAGCTCCTGTCCTGGCCCTGATTTGTCACCCTGTACCCCTGGGGGAATGGCATGCGTTCTCAGACCCCCCCAATGCTGAACTGCTCTGAATGCCCCTGAGGGGCCCCATGGGACCAGCGCCCAGGTGGGGGGCCCCCACTCCATGCACAGCAAGACCACCCTGCCCCCGCCCCACACTCCCCCACCTCAGAACGCACCTGGTCCAGGGCTGCTCTTGGGTCCTGAGGCCCTGGAAGCTGTTGCTTTCCCTCCCAGCCAGAGACAATCCCTGGGGAGCTGCTCCCGTGGCTCCTACTGACACCCTCGACACCGTGCCACCCCTCAGGAAGGACACGGAGTCCCCGGCCCAGCCCCCACCGGCCTGTGCATCCAGTGAGCGCAGCCAGAACGTCGTCAGAGGGGCCCCACCCCAGCCCAGTGAGTGAGCCTCAGTATTCCTGGCACCCCAGCCGCCCTGCCGCAGGGTGCTGGCACAGCCCACGGGGCTCACGCTCGGGGGCACCAGCAGGGCTGGGGCGGGCCCTCGACCGGGCAGCTGAGGACACCCTGGCACGGTCCCCTGCCCCCATGCCCGCTGGTGTCGCAAACAGGATCTCGTGCAGGAAGGCACTGTGCAACCCCGCGGGCGTTCCGCTGAGTTAAGCGTCCAGGGTGTGTCAGGGGAGCTGGAGCAGCCTGGTGTCTGTCCCTGACCCCGCCCCCAGCAGTAGCAGGAGCCTGGGGGCATGGAAGTGGCAGGGGGGTGCCCTGGCCCCCCTGAGCAGTCCACAGGGCAGATCCACAGGGCACTGGGGCCTGTGGGGCTTTGTCTGAGAGCCAAGCCGTGGAAGTGTCTTCCGAGAGGAACAGGGCCCCCAGCAGGGGACTGGCGGCCTCTGCTGGCGGAGACAGGGAAGCCAGGCTCGGCACTGGTGGGGCCCAGCCCTCTGTCTCCTCACCTGTCCCCACAGATCTCTGAGGTCAGGTGAAGACAACACAGGTGTGGGGACGGAAGTCAGAGCCCCAGCCGTCTGCAAGCTGCTCCTGGGGTGGGGGGGACATGGCCAAGCACGCGTGCCCACACGCATGTGGTCAGACATCCTGGTCTCCCCCAGGCATCCCAGGGTGAGCAGGATACCCTCCACCCTGAGAGCTGGACTGCGTCCGGGCTGGTCACAGGCAGCCCCAAGTCCCAGCTGACCCCACGCCCTGCTGTCTCTGGCCCTGACCGCAGCCAGGTGGGGAAACCCAGGTCCGCCATCCCAGCCTCCGCAGCTGACTCTGGGCAGGGCCCGGTCCATGCCCAGCACCCCACGCCCTGCACAGCACAACCTGCAACCCTCCGTCTGCCTTGTGGAGGATGGGGTGTGCTGGGAGGGAAAGGGCCTCCAGTGTCTGCCTAGACCCCAGGTGGGGTGGAGGGGCGGGAGCCAAGCAGGCTGGGGAAGGGGCTGCAGGGTCGGTGCCCAGGCCAGGTTCAGCCTCAGCTGTGGGCAGCAATGTGCCGTGGGCCTGGCAGAAGGAGGCCTGGCCCTGCCCGCTGGGAGCAGGCCCCAGGGGCCTTGGGAGGACCAGTCTTCCAGGCCACTCGTCCCCAGAGACCAGAAACCACCTCTCGGGACGCCTGCCTCCTGCCAAAAAGGTTTCAAGCAGCTTCCCAGGGCCACAAGGCGGCCTACACCTGTGGTGTGCTGGCAACTGCTTATTACCTGACTCTGGGAAAGAGAGACACAGGGACGCAAGGACAGACAGAGACAGAGGGAGAGACAGACAGAGAGGGAGGGGGCAGGGAGTCTGGGCACTTCTGTGCTGTGACTCCCCACCGTGGGCCGTGTCCAGCCACCAGCACGAGGCCGCAGAGCACCAGGTCAGGAAAACGCACCCGGGAGGCTGCACACCTTGCGGGGACACGTCCCAGACGGGCGAGAGGGCCAGGGAACAGCAAACAGAGGCCGAGATGCTCCCATCTGACGGGGCCGAAACCTGAATGACACCCACGTGCTGAGGAGCGGAAAGCAAGGACTCCAAGTAGCCAGTAAGGATGCCGAGAGGCTAAAATGGGGAGGCGCGCGTGCCACACGCTGGGGAGGGAGTGAACGCACAGCCCACGGCCCCCACGAACGCCGAGCTCCAGGCACCCCTGGAGCCAGGCCTGACCTGTGAGCCCGTGAGCCGTGCGTGTGGAGAGACATGAAGACCCCAGCGGCGCGAGCCACTGAGATGCAATGCCCGGCCGAGGTGACGGCAGCCTGGGAGCAGCCGGGCGGGCAGTGACCACGGGGACACGAGCGCCCTGAAACTCTCGGTGGAGCTGGCTGCACAGGCTCTGCATTTCGTCGACAAGGCCACCTGGCGGGTGCGGCTCCATTGCTGAGCAGATGCGGCTGGGCCCCCGCTGGGCGTGTGCGAGAGGCAACCCATCGACATTCTCTCACACGTGGATATTCCTTTCTCTTTCCCCCTCCCTTCCCCTCTCTCTAAAAAATAAATAAAATCTTTAAAAAAAAAAAAGGTCTCAACAAGCTGCCAGAAGGGAAGGCTGTGGAATGTTCGCTGCATCACCCAGACCTGGACGGAAGGCGACCTCTGTCCACAGCGGAGCCCAGGGACCCGCCGTGCCTCACTGCACGTGGGGGGTTGTCAGAGCTGTGAGCGGGCCACCCGGCACACAGCCATGGGGCAGCTGCCAGCGTCAGGCTGAGGCGTGTTTCTGCATGTGAGCTGTGTTCTGCAGACAGCAGGTTCCTTCCCTCCACAGGTAGTGGGGAACCCTAGGGGCCAAAGCAGCCAGGGAGCCTGATGTGCCTAGACACCAGTGGCCCGACGGCCCCAGGAAGCCACCGCATCCCTGTACAAGTGGCCACCTGCCTGTGGCCCTCTGACTGGTCCTGAGACTGGACAGTGGCCCCGGCTGCAGAATCCGCAGGGCCCCTTGTTCAAAATCACTGTAAATTTTGAGTCTGTGGAAACTGAGTGTGAGGTCCTCCCAGGGGATTCTCCCACCCCTACAAGGGCTCCCCAGGAGGCAGGGTAGTGACCTCCGCACAGCCTAGGTCTGGGTCCCTGGTTGTCCTGTCCCTGGCAGGGTTCACACAGGTGGGCAGGTCATCTCCTCAGCCAGCTGGTAGGTAGGAGCCCTGTCTCCCCTCGGGAAGAGAGGGGGCCATGACCCTCTCGCCCAGGATAAGCAAGGCCAGGCTGGCCGCAGCCCACTGTGAGAGATCACCTGTGGGCCCTGCTGGGCCATCCTGCGGCCTCACCGCAGGCACCCAGTGACAGGTGGCCCCAGGCTACCCAGAACGACCCTGCCGCACAGCACTGAGGTCACTGGGCTGAGGCTGACCACAGACTCCCCAGAGTCCCTGACGCCCTGGGAGATGGCTGGACTCTGGAGAAGCCGCCCTCTGGTACTCAGGGCTGAGCTGCCCTCTGGCCCGTCCCCCAACGCCGGTCCCCCGGGCCCCAGGCCAGAGCCCTAACGTAGCCCCCCTCACTCCTGAGACAACTGCCACCACCACCACCACCACCCCCTCTCTGGGCACAGCCGGGGGCGGGGGCAGCTCCCAGGCAGCAGGTCTGGCCTGGTGCCACTGTGGGGACAGCCGGCCCAGGTGCAGCCCCTCTGTCTGCCCTGACCACTGAGCGGCCCCAGACGGCCACCTACACGAGCAGCCCTGCCCTCGGAGTTTGGTGGACCCCCAGCAGGCTCCCCTCTCCCGACACAACCAGACCACCAAAGAGCCATCATGCTCTGCTTTCAGAGAAAGGCCACAAGGCCTCTGTGGCCTTGCCTCCTGTACTGCCCCCACCCCCTGCCTCCCAAACAGCCCTCTCTGCTCACTGAGCACCGAATTTTCAGACAGCACTCAACCTCAGCACCGCTCGACACCGCTCCCCCATTTCACAGATGGGAAAATGGAGGCTCAGGGGGTAAGACTGGCTGGAGGACTCCAGGGCGTGGAGGACAGGGGACCTCACCTCTCCCTCTCCCCAAGGCCCACAGCGCCAACAGGAGCCCTGCTCCCGGCCTTCCCATTACACGGCACCACCACCCAGAGCAGCCGCAACCACAGTGGGGCCCCGGGTTCCCCTCCACTGTCCCACAAAGAGGACAGAGCCCCCGCCTCCCGACAACTGCTCCCCGAGGACCGTTAGGCTGACACGTCGTGACCACACTGGCCACAGCCACCTGCCCAGATGCCTGCATGGGGCAGACCTGCTCTTTCTCTGGGGTGGAGGGAGGAAGGGGCTCGTGCCTAGCACCCCCGGTGTAGGGAGGTAATGACCCCACACAGGGCACGCCTGGGCCCCACCGAGACGTGGCAAGGCTTGGGGGAGGGCCTCCCACTCAGAGTGGAAAGGGTCCGTCCTGGCACCCTGCCAGTAATTTCAACTCAAGCAGCTCCGAGGCTGGATCCCCTCTCCCCCTCCCACCCCACCCTCAGCAGGCACACGGCCTGGAACACCCATGCTTGTCCCTAACCTTTGCCTGGGCCTGGGCCACCTCCACCCACTGCCTTTGGGGTCCAGCAAGGGCTTCTGCCTGGGGCATTGGCTGGTGACACAATGTTCCCTAAGCCCTGAGAGTTGCCTGGGAGGCTGGTTCTGAGCGAGTGACACCCACATGCCAAGCCCAGCAGACAGCATGGCCGCCAGCCCCGTCCTGGGGGAGCATTACCTGCGGTGGGGGGGGGGGACTGTGCCCAAAGGACCCCGCGTCTCAGCATGCACCAGGCCCTGCTTCAGGGAGGGGCTCAGGAGGGCCCCTCCATGCTGGCGTTGTTTTGGCTGGATTGGCCGGTGCCAGAGCCCCAGGACATGTGGGTGGGACTTGGGCCCCTGGGCCACAGCTCCAGGGAAGGGCTCTATTCCTACTTGGGGAAGGGGGCTGGAGCTAGCAGGTAGCTAAGGCAGGTCACCAGCTCTGCCTCTGGCCCCCTCTGCCCACCCCAGCTGCCCACCACCATCAGGAAGCCAGATATCCAAGGTAAACACCCTGCCAGGGCCACCAGCCTGGCAGGGAAAGAGGCCCGACCCCAGGTCCCCTGCAGCCAGCTTGACAGCAGCATCCCGGCCTCCCCCTGCACTCAGGGGGACCAGGGTTCTGCACACCCACGAAGGCCCATCTCTTTTGAGCCTCTGCCCAGAGGGCTCTGTCTTGTGGGCTAGCCACAGCTCCCACCTCCTCACGCAAGCTGCCGGTGGGTGGGTGGGGGGGGGCGGGCAGAGCTCCCAGACCCAGCCCCTAACCGAGGAAGGGGTTTCCTGCGCTAAGACCTACGGTCCATAAGGGGCCATGGCAGCCTGGGCACCCGGGACACACTCCCACCCCTCCCCAGGGGCCTCAGTCCTGGCCATCCTCCGCTCTGAAGCCCTGGGACAGACGCAGGCCCTGCTGCCCCAGCTACCTGTGCCGGAGCCGTCCACAGAGACTTGGGGCTGGGGGTCGGACCTCTGCTGCCCACCGGCTGCCGAAGCCTCAGCTGTGCTGGGTGCCAGCCGGAGGCCTGCCAACCTGCGCAGACCCCAGGCCTGTAGGGGGTCCTGCCAGGCAGTGGGTCCTGCTGCGGCTCCGCTCAGGGTGGGGAAAGGGTTAATTTCCATGCAAAATAGGACCTGGCAGCTCAAGAAGCATCGTGTCCGCAGTGGGGGACCCAGGCAGGACCGCAGGCTGGGGCAGTGTGGAGGGCCAGAGGCTGGCAAGGGGGTGCTGCTGGCACTCACCGGGGTCCAAGTGCGAGCTGAAGGCGAAGCTGGGGTTGAAGAAGGACGACGACATGGCCAGGGCTGGTGGCGCGGCACCCGGCGGCGCTGCGCTCAGGTCGCCCGAGGCCCCGACCCACGCCGCGCCATCGCTGCCACGGCCACCGCCACCGCAGGTGCAAGCGCCCCTGTCCGCGGGGCCTGCCAAGCGTCGCAGCCCCGGGGCTGACTGGCTCTGGGGCGGGCAGGGTGCCGGTCCGGTGCGGTGCGGGCAGCAGCCACAGATGAGGCGCCTCCGCCCGGCCGGCCGCGGCGCCGCGGGGCTCCGGGGCTGGTGCAGCCCGAAAACACTGGCGGGAGCGCGCGCAGCGGGTGTGGGGGGGGCTCTCCGGCTATAGGGGGCACCGAGACGCGCGGGAGGGGAAACCCGCAGGCTGGGGGGGCACAAGACTCGTAGAGCAGGGACGCGATGCGGAGGGACACAGAGCCGTGGTGGGGCGCAGCAACGCAGGGGGGTGTCAGGGCGACGTGCGGAGGGGACACCCGCAGGCTGGGGGGAACTGAGGTTGGGGGAGCGGAGACGCAGGATGGGAGACCCGGAGATGAGAGGGGGCAGGGGAACCCAGGATGGGAGACCTGGAGGTGGAGACGCAGGGTGGGGGTCCACGGAGACTGGGGAGGGGTCACGATGGCGCAGGGTCACGGAGATGCAGGAGGTGACTTGGTGACACGGCGGGGTCATGGAGACTGGGAAGGGAGCCAGAGGGACACAGCGGCATGCGCGGGGGTGGGCACCGTGGCACACAGGAATAGTGCGCAGGGTCGCTAGGGATGCGCCAGGGCCCACGCGCGGGGTCAGGCCTGCACGGGGCCTGACCACGCAGGTCCAGAGGCTGCTTGAGTGCGGCCCCAGGGCCCTTTGGAGGGCGCCCTCACCGGCGGGCATGGGGGTCGCGTTTGCACACGCTGCCCCGCCCGTGTGACACTGAGACCACCCGGGAGATGCAGGCCCCCCGGCCTGGAGTGACAGCGCTGGGCGTTCAGGGAGGCGCCGCCCCAAGGCACTGTCCCCGCTGCTGCTGAGCGCCCCGCTGCGCCATCTTGCCCCCAAGCGGTGGCCGCGGTGAGCACAGCAGGACGAGCGGCTCGGGGACCAAGGCCCCTCCTCCGGAGGGAGCCGGGTTGCAGTGCAGCGAGTTCCCTGCTACTTGGGCCGCTCACTCGGTCACCCATCCATTCATTTCTGGCCAGATGAGCAGACCCCCTCGCCCAGGCCCAGCTGGAGGAGGAGGGGGAGGGGGAGGGGTACCTACCCCTGACAGGGCCGCCAGTCTTGGGGAGAGAGCAAGGACCGATGTGACAGAGCAGTGGACCAGGACTGAGAAGGGACAGTGAGGGCTGGTCCGTCGTTGGGAGAGAGTGTCCTTCTTATTCTAAAGGAGCCCCTCATGGGGTCCTCCTTTTCCTTCAGACGTTGGGGGTCCTCTGCTGTGGGTGGCTCCGCCCCACCCCAGGCCTGTGGAGGAGGGCCTGGGAGCCTTGTCACAGGTCCTGATTGTGTGGCTGGGGCCACACCGATGAGGAAGGGGTCCTGGCTGGGACAAGCACTCAGGTCCCAGGACCACCGCTGGTGTGGGCGGCAGAGGGCTGTGATCCTGCTGTGGCCCCAGGGTGATGGCTGCGTTCCCAGCAGGGGCCTCCCCTTCCTGCCCATGAGGAGAGCCCTGCCTCTGCCCACTGGGGACGTGCCCAGGCACCTGAACCCCATGCGGTCAGGGCACAGGCAGGGGAGGTGCCTCTGAGCCACCTCAGCCTCAGTGCAGACAGCTAGCTCTCAGACCTGGTTTTGCCCGTGAGCACACATGTACACACGTGTGCACATGCTGGCACACAGAAGGGCCGGACCTCTGGGGCTTTAGGGGTATAGATCCTCCTGCAGGGCCCCTGTGGGGAGGGGAAGACCCCCAGGCCTTGCACTCTCACCCCGCCCCTTCTCCCTGTACACCTCTGGGACCTCAGCGGCCCTGCTGGCCCTGGGCCATGTGCACGGCCCTGGAGGGGCTCCTGCTGCCCCTGCTACTACTGTGGTCCTCTGACCAGTGCTGCCCACGTGTGGCCAGGACCACACGCTAGGACTTAGGGGAGGGTCTGACTGCGCATCCCTTGGAGTTGGAGACCGGAACTGCTCTTCTTTTGGTGTCCCCTGAACCCAAGACCCCCAGGTCAACCATGAGCCTGGACCTTGGCTGGTGGGAGGAGGCTGACAGGACAGGACAAAGCCCTGCAGCCTGGGGAGGGTGGAGCAGAGAGCCTGGGGCCTGCTTCCCGCATGCCAGGCTCTACAGGACCCTCCCCTTGGCCTCTCGGGCTGAGGGCCAGGCCCCTCCTCTGGGAAAGGGCAGAGGACCGGAGCCAGTGTCCTGGGTTGCCTGGCCTCCCTTGTTCATTGTCAGGACAGGGGCAGGGAGAGCGACAGGTCCCTCTGAACAAGGCATGCAGGGGTGAGGGTAGGAGGGAGGGGACCTGTCAGTCTGGGGGTGACCAGTGCCCAGCCCATCTTAAGGATCCCACTGTGCTGACATCTGCTGACCCCAGGGTGGAAAGAGGTCTCTGAAGGTGTGCCCCCCCCACCCCCAGACTGGGGGCAGGCAGGACACCCAGAGCCCTCCATAAGCCCAACAGGGGCCCAGCGCAACTGTAGTGGGCTCAGGGTGCCACGCACTGGAGTGGCCACACCCTAGGTCACGGAGCACAGCCCTCCACAAAGACCAGGCTGGCAGGGACGCTGCTTCCCGGTACCCCTACTGCAGAGCACGGATGTCCCAGGCACCACCATGTGTGTCCCAGGGCCCAGGGACAGTCTGCCAGCCGGGACTCGCCCACTGGCCCGCTCCCAAACCCACCACCCTGGGATGGCATAGCCCCTTCCCACCGTCCTTGGGGATGTGGCCCCGGCTTGGGGGGGCTGCTGTTGCCAAGAGGAAGTGTCTGAGAGGGAATTGCCTCCAACCCAGAAGAGTCGCCCTGGCGAGCCCACCCCCACAGCTGTGCTCTGCAGGGAGGGATGAGAGGAGCCTCCCACCTCCCGAAGAGACCCCAGAGGGTGGGGCACAGCCTCCCCAGAAAAGGGAAGATGTCAGAGTGCCGGGCTGGCCTGACCAAGGGCCACCTAAGTCCCCCAGGGGGACACGCCATGATCTGGGAGGAGGTGCGGCTTGAAATGGCTTCATCCTGAAGAAAAACGGTCCCTGAGAAAGACAGACAGGTCCATCCGTTCTCAGTGCTCAGGGCACAGGGCTGGGCCACAGGTCTCTGCAGCAGGGGCCAGGGAGGAGGCAGGGCCTGCTCTGTCCAGACACAGGGGGCGACAGCGTCCCCAGTGCTCTGAGGTGGTCCCTGGCTCCTCCTGGCCAGCTCAGCCCAGAGCGGGGAGCAGTGAGCTGGGGCTGGGGCCACAGGCGAGGAGGGCTGCCTGGCTGTGGACAGAAAAGAGACCTGAGGGGACGCCCAGGGGACCAGCCATCTGTCAGCACGGGGACAGGTGCGGGCTCTGGGAACCGGCCTGTGCCCTCCCCGACCCTGGTCCGGAGGCCTGGGCAGGGTGGGCTTGGACGGGGGCCTCCCTCCCTTGCAGGGCCAGGCCAGGCCAGGGAGGGGATGGCGTGTGGTGGGTCCCTCGGCAGACCCTCCAGTGCTCCTCTTTCTTCATGACTTCCGTTTACGCTTCATTAAAGCGCTGTTTCTCACTCCGCGGGTTTTTTAACCGGGGCGAAATTCACGTCATGTAAACAAGCACTTCAGCGTGAAGAGTCCAGCAGCGTCCACAGCCACCGTCTCATCCGGCACGACTCCACCACCCTCGTCAGGCCCGGCCCGGAAACCCCCCTGGTGGCCTGTCCTCCAGCCCCGGGCACTTACACAGGGGGACAGGGCCCGCCAGCTGTGGCCTTTGCAGCTGGCTTCCCCCACTCAGCACGGGGGCATCGGGTTCAGACATCATGCCAAGAGTGCTGAACTGCGGGGCACCCACGGACGGGCGTCCATGCTGCGGGGACAAGACCACAGTGTGAGGCCAGCAGGCAGGCGGGACCTCCTGCAACAGACAGAAATGATCTCTGCGTCCCCTCCCCCACCCCCACCCCAGGCTCAGGGAGGCCAGGCGCTCCTGACGGTCAGTCTGCCCAGCCAGTGTGGATGTGCCAGCAAGCCCCTGGGGGTGGCCCGTGCCAGGCCGGAGTGCCGGGCGGGGGGGTGGTGGTGAGGGCCGCTGCAGCCCTGAGCTGTCCATGGGCCAGGCGGCAGCAGGTATAAAGGCTGGAGTCCACGGCGGCCTCTCAGCACCCAGCCTGACCTGCCTCCCAGATCCCTCGAGGGAAGCCAGACGCAAGTGAGCCCTGCTGGGAGGGGGCGTGTCTCAGCAGCACCCTGGGGCCTCATCTTCACCCATGGGACAGGGAAGGCCCAGGGGAGGCAAGAAAGAAGGAGGGAGGGGACGGGCTGCCCTGAGGGAGCTCCAGTGGGCAGGCAGCTGGAGGGTCCAGTCTTCAGGGAGAGTGGGCATGGTGCCTGAATGGGTGGAAAGGGGGGGGCCTTGAGTCGGGGTCAGCCTGGGGAAGCTGAGATCCACTCACGGACCACAGGCCCCCAGGTGCCGAGTCGGGGGCAAGGAGGCCTGGCACTGAGGGTCCAAGCCCAACGGGCCCCCGACTCGGGCAGGCACGCTGAGCCATCCCTGTCCGCAGGGGGCCCCACTGCCCCTTGTCACCCTCTACCTTTCTCTTGCATCACCCCTGAGCTCACTCAGAGACTCCCTGGCCGAGGCTGGGTGCAGACCACAGCCCTCAGAAGGCCTCTGGGCGTCCAGGGTGGTCTGGGTGGAGTCCCTGCCAGCTTGGAGGCATGAGGACACAGCAATGCTGGGACATGGGGGTGTGAGGGGTCTCAGCCCAGCTTTAAAGCTCTGGCCAGCTCTGGCCAGCTCTGGCCGTGGAGGGCGGGGAGGCGGGGAGGCAGGAGGGGGAGGGAGGCCTTTCCTGGGGGAAGGGGGAAGGGGTGGGGCCCACCACGGGGCTGCCAGGGTTGAATGTGACGCTTGGTTTGTGGCTTCTCCACTGGGAAGGGAAGTAGAGACCCCTCCAACCGTGGTCCAGCGCCGCGGGGACCCTCGGGCCACAAGGTGACCCCCACCCCGTGGTGGAAGTGTGTTCCAGAAGGTTCCACCACCTGGTGAACTTTTGAGAGGGCCAAGGAGCCTCGGAAATAGCTGCTTTGCCACGAGCCCCAGAACCCAACCCCGCCCTGGGGACAGCAACCTGAGAGCCCGGCAGGTCACACCGTGAGGGGCACAGGACAGCCTGGTCCCCGGCTACGGGCCTCTTGCCTGTGCCCAGACCCCCGCCCGCCTGGCTGGCACCTCTGCCCGACGGTGACACTCGGGGCCACGGACAGACACACCTCTGGCGGGGGCCTCCTGAGGGCCTGAAAGGGGCCGTGGTCACCCTGCCCGGAGGGAGAGCCGTGGGCCTCCCTGAGTCCAAGGCCAGCTACAGACGGCCCATGCCCAGCACACCCCACCACGGTGGTCGGCATCCAGCTAGGAGGAGCAGGGCCCGCTGGTCTGGGGTCCAGGAGCGTGAGGCCAAGCCCCTAGGCCTTGAGTTTTGGCTGAAGGAAGTGGCCTTTCAGGTAACCAGGGAGGCTTCCCAGAGGAGGCAGCTTTGAGATGGGCCTTGAAGGGTGACAGAGGGTGACAGAGCAGCACTGAGGGATCTGACAGTTGCCCTGGCCACCTTGTCTGAGCAGAGTGAAGGAACTGGGGTGCGTCACTTACCCCCTCGGGCCCTCAGTCTCCTTCCATGGCACAGGGCCACTACCTCAAAGTGGCCGGCTAGGAGGACGCGGTGCTTGGACCTGTCTCCTCAGGGCCCCAGGCACAGGGGCCTCCGAAAGGCCAGGGGCCCCGAAGACAGCTGGGGTCTAGTCCGGCCCTGGGGTCTCCCCTGGCTGGCACCATGCGGGGTCCAAGCCCAGTGCCCTTCACACTGTGTGCCCACCGAGCTGGCTCCCGTTCCCTGCAGGGCCGAATGGACGAGGACTTCTCCTCCCAGATGAAGAAGATGGCCTTGGCCATGGGCACGTCCCTGTCAGACAAGGACATAGAGCTGCTGCCCACGGACATGAGGCACCATGGTACGCCCTGCCTCCCACGGCACTCCCACCTGGGCCGACGCCCCCACAGTCAAAGGAGCCACGGACACAGGAGCCCCTCTGTGGCCCCCCTGCCCTGGGCTGGTGGGCCTGGACACCTGGGGGCGGGACAGGACCCGGCAGCCCCGCCGCAGGGCAGTCTCCCTCCGGGCCCAGCCCCCGGCCCCAGCCCTGGCCAGGCCACCTGCTGACCGCTGCCGGGCCTTTCCAGGCTCCTTCAACTACCTCAGGTTCTTCGAGTACATGCGGAAGTTCCAGGCCTCGGGGCAGCTGGAGGGCGCAATCCGCAAGGCCTTCCAGACCCTGGACAAGGACAAGAGCGGCTTCATCGAGTGGAACGAGATCAAGTAACAGCCAGTAGCCGAGGACAGGGCGGGGGTGGGGCTGGGGAGAAGGGCACTGGGCCCAGTCCACACCCCCAGTGGCCCCCTGACCTCTCCGGAGGCAGGGCCACAGGGGCAGTGCCAGACCAGGCCGAGACCCCTCTCCTGCTGGGCCTCAGTCTCCCCACCTATGAAGTGGGCAGGGGGCACTTTGTCAGCGGCCAGGCACCGGCAGACGCTCCCGCTCTGACTGGAGCCCGCCCGGCCCAGGTATGTGCTGTCCACCATCCCCAGCAGCGGGCCTGCTGCCCCACTGACAGACGAGGAGGCTGAGGCCATGATCCAGGCGGCCGACACCGATGGTGACGGGAGAATTGACTTCGAAGGTGGGCCGTCCCAACGGGGCGTGTCTGCCCACCCCCCCACCCCCCCCACCCCCGGCCCTGGGGCTGCTTGCACTTGGGTGGTTTGCACGGTGTCCCCCGTCCCTCTTGGTGCAGGGCTGAGTGGCTCCTGCTGCCAGGCACTGACCTTGTCCCCCGAAGCTCACCGCCATCTGTGGTGGGCACCACCATCCCCGACTCACGGATAGGGAAACTGAGTCTCAGAGACGCTGGCTGAGGGCTGCAGGGCCGAGGGGGCGCTGCGGATAGCTGAGTGGTGGCTGGAGCCAGCAGAGGGTCGGCGGTAGATTTGCTGAAGGTGTGGGTGGGGAGGGAGGTCTGGCAGCAGGGCCCCTGGGTGCCAGGGGGGCAGGGTGGGGGCTCCACAGCTCAATCCTGTCCGTCCTGCTCCCACTGCAGGCTCAGGGCAGGACGCAGGGCCCAGGACTGTGCGAGCCCGGCTCACACAGGGGGCCCTCCTCCCTGTAGGGCCTGCAGGGCTCTCGGCAGGGCGCATGAGGCCTGGGGGTTATTTACTGGAAATCTGTCTCCTGCTCTAGAATTTTCTGAACTGATCAAAAAGGAGAAAATTCCGAAGAAGAAGTAGCACGCACCCAGCCCAGCGAGAGTCCCCGAGGGGCAGCGGGTACCTGCGCAGGCGCTGCCAAGGAGGCCGTGGGGATGCACCTGGCCTGCGCCAGGAGCCTGGTATAAAGCCAGCATTACATGAACACCTTGGCCCGTGTATTTGTGGGGTGCTGCGTGAGCTGGGGGGCAGGGCCGTGGGCCTCTGGGGACAGCTGGTGGCAGGGCAGGGATGTGAGGTGCAGAAGAGAAAATGCAGGGTGGGGGCGAGCGTGTCCAGCCCTCGCCCCCCACTACTGGCTCCCACGGAAGGGGTCTCACCACCAGCCCCAGCCCCTCCCGGGCCTACCCTCCCAGCCCAGTGCTCTCTGGGCCCAGACCCTCAGGACCCCCTTCTCCAACCCCAGGGGGGTTCTGCTCAGGGTCCAAGCCAGACTGGTCCCCTGGGTAGCCAGAGTCCCTGCAGCAACTGTGAGCACAGCGTAGGGGCAGCTACAGCCCTGGGGTGTGGCCGGGGGGTCCCCAGCATGTTCCTCGGGCCGAGCACTCTGAGCCAGTTCTCTGCCTGTGCCTGCTGGCCTCCCCCTGCCTCCCCTTCTCCCCAAGCTCGTCCAGGGAGACGCCCCTCCCTCCCTGGTCCAGCCAGGCCTCGGCCACACCCATATTCGCCCCCTGCTCAGCCCCCACGCGGTGGTCCAAGCACCACCTGGACACCAGCAGCTCCCACCCAGACCTCTCTCTGGGGCTCTGGGCTCCTATGTCCACCTTGGTTCCTGGATGCCCGGGTAGTCCCCACCCAGGGCCCTGCCAGCTCAGCCTTCCCGCCTGCCTGACAACCTCCACCGGGAAAGGAGGAAAAGGCCCAGACCCATTGGGGAGCAGGGGGACGGTCCATGTCCTGGTGGCAATAGGGACTGGGAGTGACCTTTGCTGGGGCTGACACCAGCAAGAGCCCAAACCTGCCAGGACCTCAGGGGGCAAGGGGTGGCCCTGTGGCAACCCCACGAGCAGTGGGTGACCCCAACGTGTGAGCAGGAAGGACTTCCTGGCCAGCTCGGGTCTCCCAGGGGGCCCGGCCCCCCAACCCTCGGCCGAGCAGCGGCACCCACAGACAGCCCAGCAGGAGGGGGCAGCAAGGCCCCCAGGGGAAGAGCTTCTCCTGCTCCCCTGCCTGTTACACCTCCAGGGCCTCACCTGGCAGAGGTGGGAGGAGGTTTGAACTCCTTCCCGGGGGTGGAGGTGGATGAGGGGGTGCAGGTGCCAGGGGGCTCAGCCAGAGTCAGGCTAGAACAGAGGACTCAAGCCAGGGGTGGCAGGGCCAGGCAGGGAGCCCGGCGGGGAGGTGGGATAGGTTGAGAGCAGAGCTGAGCCATGGACGCCCCTGCCTGGCCACTCTGCAGAGGGGGCCCTTAGGTGGCACCCAGTCCCTCCCGGGCCCCAGGAGACAGACAGGCAGAGGACACACGGCATGAAGAAACAGCTCTTTACTTCCAAACGCAGCCGCAGTGCCCTCCACGCAGGGCAGGGCCCCGGCGGAGAGAAGAGGGAAGGCGGGGGCCGCAGGGGTCACTTGGCGCTCCGGAGTGGCCGCCTGCGCTGCTCCAGCAGCTCCTCTAGGTGGTCGGCCCGCTTCACCGCGGCCTGCAACACGCCCCACCTCGGTCAGGCCGGGCCGCCCCCACCCTGGGCCGCCGGCCACCGCAGGACCCACCTCGTGCTGTTTCCGAAGGCTGCTCACGGCCTCCTCCTTCCTCGCCAGGGCCACCTTCACCCTGCGGGACATGGGGGGGGGGGGGTCTGGGGGGCGTGCAGCCCCAGGTGCAGCAGGATGGCTGGCGAGGGCACCTCCACCCGACACCAGAGGGTCAACTGCGCTGCCACCCTGCCCTGGCCTGCTGCCCACGGGCACCTAGCTATCTGCAGGGGTTGGTGGCAAAAGCCCTGGAGAAGGCAGGAAGTCCCTACCTCTCCAGGTAGCTGTGGTGGGCAGACAGGTGACCCATGGAGGACTGTGAGGCCCCGTGGGTGTGGGTGGTGGCCCCCCGTCTGCAAAGCACCCACCTCACCTAGGCTGGGGGCCGGGGACTGTGAGGATCAGGGATTGTCCCTCTGGAGACCCACATGGCCCCCAGGGATGGCTGGCGCTCAGACAGCTGGACTCTTCCTGGGCCCTGGGCCCAGGGTCTCAGGAGGGACCTGGTCTGGACCTCACCTGTGGAGCCCAGGCAGCCACTGCTCATTCTGCACCCGCTGGGAGAACCGAGGGCCAGTGGTCGCTCGCCTCTGTCAGCCAGAGCTCCTCCCACCAGCAGCTGCAGCGCCCCCCAAACCCGCCACGCTCCCAGGGACGCACACCCAGCACCCACCTCCCGTGCACATCCTCCAGCTCCGCCTGCTTCTCCCGCCTCAGCTGCTCCAGCTCAGCTCGGACCTGCCGGTTTTCCTCCTCAGAGGCCGCCAGGCGGTCGGCGAACTCCTGGCGGAGCACCTGGGACAGGCCACCCCTCTCACTGGCCAGCTGCTCGTTCACCTGGGCCAGAGCGGATGGTGTGAGCCTGTGGCGGGCAGAGGGCTGGGGCCCGGGCCCGGCTGCCCGCTCGCTCCCGCCAGCTCACCGCCTTCACTGTGGCCAGGGCCTTGTCCTTCTGCTGCACCAGGCCCTGCAGGCGCACAGCCTCCCCCTCGGCCTCCGCCAGCCGCCCCCTCAGCTCTGCACACTGGCCCTGCAGCTGCCGCTCCGCCTGCCCCAGCTCCGCAAGCTCTGCCTCGTACTTGTCCCGGATGCGCTTGACTCTGGCAAGGAAGACGCGCGGGGTCAGGGCAGCCCCGCAGCTCTGCGCCCACAGGCCAGGCACAGTCCCAGCGCCAGCGGGACGAGGCCTCACCGGTTCTCGGTGGCCCTCTCGCTTTCCTCCCTGGCCAGCGTCATGTCGGCCTCCAGCCGGCGGACGACCAGCTCGATGTCCTTGTCCCGGTCTCTCCGGACCTCCTCCTTCAGCTCCCGCTCCCGGTTCAGCAGCCACACTTCCTGGAGGGGGGGCACCCGCAGTGCCAGGGGCGTGGCTAAGGTGGTGGGAGGCGGCCCAGGGTTGGGCCAGGGGTGATCCATGGGGATAGAGGGGCCTCAGCCGGCCCTGGGCCCCAGCAGTGCTCCAGGGAGGGGGCCAGGTCCTGTCACCTGGACCCCAGTGTGGGACAGCAGAGGCACTGCCCGGAGCTGCTGTCTTGAGTGGCTGGGTCCATGAAAGGGTCCCGTCCTGGTGCTGAGGATTCCGGGTGCCCCTTGCCCTGTGGGAGCCTCAGTGGGCGGCCTCTCAGAGGAGCGGGGGCACTGGGCCTCCAGAAACTCCCAGCAAGTTGGACATGCCCTTTGACCCAGCCAGCCCCGACCCAGTGACCCCTCCAGTCACAGGAGTGGGAGGAGGACCCATGGCTGCTCCGCCACCACTGAGTTCGTCACCGGGCCAAAGGGCCAGTAGCACAGCCCTCAGCTGGCTGGGTGTGGCAGCCTCAGGAGCAGGTGTCCAGGCGGAGGGAAGGGGGGTGCTCTCCTCTGCGGTCCCCTGGGACCTGCCGCAGCCCCCCCACGCTCCCGAGCCCCAAGGGGAAAGGCTGAGGCAGCACTCGGTAGAGCTCAGAATGAACCACCAGCCTGGGCAGCCAGACCGAGAACCCCGAGACATGCCCACGGGGAGGCCGCAGGAGCAGAGGGAAGGCGTCAGCCCCGCCCCACGCCGCACCCACCTCCTTCTTGGCGCAGTTGGCCTGCCACGTCTGCCGCTCCACCTCCAGCTGGTCCTTCAGGGCCTGCAACTCTACCTGGGGGTGGTGACACAGTGAGGGCGGCCTGCCTGGTGGCCACCCCCAGGCCCTGCGGCTGAGCCCAGTGAGGGTCTATGGAGAGGGGCCCCCCTCCTATGAACCTGGGCTCACCAGTGCTCCCGTCAGCTGCCCCAGGGGCTGGCCCTGGTGGTGCCCTTGACAGCCTCCCCTCTGTGCCCCCAGAATGGGTCCCCCCCACGGGGCCCACAGGGACAGGGGAACCGAGAAGCAGACCTGGTGTCTGTGCTCCAGCTCCTCCCGGCCCTTCTCAAACTCTGCCCTCAGGGCACGGCCCCGGGCAGAGTTGCTCTCTTCCAGCTGCTGCCGCAGCTCCTCCAGGTCAGCCCGCTGCCTGCAGGCACCCAGAGGTCAGTGTGAGGGGTGGCGGTGGGGGGTGTGCTGTGGCGGGCGCAGGCAGCCCCTCCCTCGAACCTGGCAGCCTGCTGGCCCAGCCGCTCCTTCTCCTCAGCCACCTCGCTGTAGAGCCGCCTGCGAAGCTGCTGCAGGTCCCGCTGCTCCTGCTCCAGCTGCTGCTCGAAGCTGTGGGCGACGGGCCTGCTGGGGGTGCGGCTGGGGCAGGCAGGCCCGCTGCTCAGCACCCACTTGTCCCATCCTGATCCCAACCCCGCTCCGGGGGCCCTGGAGTCACTCTGGGGCTGGTGCACATCCCAGCTCTGCTCGAGCCTTGGCCATGTCCCAGAGGGGCCACCAGGCCAGGACACCTACCGCCGCTGGGCACGCTCTCGTTCCTGCTGGGCCAGCGCCTCCTTCTCCTGCTCCAGCTGCTCCCGCAGTGCCTCCGCCTGGCGCCCATAGCGCTGAGCGGCCCGCTCGTCTGCCTGAAGCAGCTCGGCCGCGTGCAGGCTCCGCAGCTTCTTCACCTCCTGCTTATGCTTGGCGATCAGCTTCTGGATCTCGGGCTCCAGACCTGGGTGGGGACAGGGCACTGCATGGACCCCTGACCTCTGCCCCCTACGCAGCAGGGGGACCCCACCAGTGCTGTAGGGGACTCCCAATTCTCCCTCACTGTGACACTAGGGCTGCAATCCAGCCAGGGAACCCCTCAGAGGCTCCAGCTGATTCTCCTCCCTGCCGGAAGTGCTGCAACCCCCCCGCCCCCCCGCCATCACTCTGGCCAGTAGAGTGTCCCCCTGGCAGTACCCAGACTCCTGGGAGGAGGGAGTTCCTGGGGAGAGGGTGTCCCACAGTAGGAGACACACAACAGGTGGCAGGAAACCTAGGACCCCCACCCTAAGCTCCCAGCCAGCTTGTTCCCCTGGAAGCAAGAAGAGACAGGGGAGCCGGGGAGGGAGAGAGGGCCCGAGGGAAGGTGAGACCTGCCCCTCTTGGATGCGGCCCTTTCGAGGCTGCCTTGTCAGTCCCAGAGGCCAGGGGGCTGCCTCACCCGAGGCCGGTGTCGCCTTCCCTGCCAGCCATATGGCTGAGACCACTGTCCTCACTCCAAGACCTGGCAGCTGCCTCGGGGCCGAGGTGCAGCTGCCCGCCCACCTCTGACGGTGATCTCCTTGATCCTCCGCGTCTTCTCGCTCATCCACTTCTCCCTGCGCACCTTCTCGGTGGCGCTCATCAGCTCTCGGAGTTTCTTTATCTCCTGGGGGCGTGCACGGAGCAGAGATGCCGTAGGAGACAGGAAGCCCGCCCGCCCACCCCCTGCCTGGTATCCCTGTGAGGTTCTCCAGGTGCCCTCTGGTGGTCCGGTCACAAGCCCCAGGACCAGCGCTCCAAGGCCACGGGGGAGGGCTGTGTCCAGCTGGGAGGCACGGGGCTGGGGGGCCAGGGGGAGGACTCACCAGCTCATGCTGCTCCCGCATCTGGGCCTCCCTGTCCTTGCGCCGCTGGTCCCCCTGCTTCAGCTCAGCCACCACGGCCTCACACTTGTCCCCCAGGTTCTTCTTGTCTTCGATCAGCTGCGATCAGGGAGCAAAGTGAGCAGCTGCACTGAGGGGAGGGTGCACCCCACGTGATGCCTGACACCTGTGCCTCCCCCTACCTGGGGGACCAGCACCCCGACCGAGCCCCTCGGTCCCCTCCCACCTGGGGCTGGGAGGGCTGCCTGCATGTACCCAGCCAGGGCTGCAGCTGCTCCCGGCCGTTCCCCGCCCTGACCCCAGGGCCTGGCTGGTGCCAGCAGAGCCCGGATGAGGATGTCTGGGAGCAGCGGCCTTGGCTACAAGCCCCTCTGCACTGTGGTCATGTCAGGTCTGTTCTTGGAAAGGGGTCACTCCGTTGTCCTCATCACCCAGCCTGTGGAGGAGGGCCTGCCATGGCCTCCCGGGGACTCCTTGCAAACCCTTAGTCGGGACACATCTACGACCGCCAAGTAGAGGATCCCTAATGGCCATTGGAGGCCACTTTGCTCCTCTGGGCTCCCTCCTCTCCTCACAGACCCCACGCCAAGCATTCCGTCCTGGCAGAGGTGCAGCTGAACAGAGACGGGCAGCTGCCCAGGAACCAATGGCCTCAGAAAACATAGGACACCTCCCACCAACTGGTCCTCTGAGGGACCCTGGCTATGGGGGGACCACCGAACAGGGCCAGGGAGCCTTGGACTAGCCTGTTGCGCAGTGGACACCTCATCCCTATGGGAAGACACTGCCCATTTTGGAGAAGGGAGAATGCCCAGCCAGGAAGGCCACGGATCTCAGAGGCCCCCTGAGGCCCGAGCTGGACTGGGTTAGTCCTGGCCCTCTCCCTAAGCCCGGGAGCCTGGACACCCCTGCCCTGGTGCTCTACTCCCTGGGAGGCATCACCTGGTCAATGAAGGACAGGTGCCGCTGGATGGTGGCCTCATAGTGCTCCCTCTGCTGCCGCAGCTGCCGGCCCAGCTCCTTCTCCGTCTCCTTGACCCTCCGGATGGTGAGGTCCCGCTGCTGCGCCTGCGGGCACAGGGAGGGGGACACAGAGGACAAGGACTGCTCAGGTGGTGGCACTGGCAGAGCAAAGTGGGAGGCCTGGGAAAGGGGTGGTAACAGTCTCGCGGCAGGATCCCCCAGGTGATGACAGGGCAGCGGCGTTACCAGTGCCCGCTGCAGCAGTGCCATGGCCTGCTTCTTCTCCGCCACCTCCAGCTTCAGCCGCATCACGGACGCGCTCACCTCGGACGCAGACTCCAGGCGCCCCAGCCCCTCTTCCAGTACAAGCCCCTGAGGACACAGGGTGGGTCAGGCAGGCCTGGTCTCTGGGGAAGGCCTGCCACCCCACCCTCCCTGGGGCACCCCCATACCTGGGGGACTACAGCCAGCCGGTCTTGCTCTGACTTCTCCATCTCATTCAGAAAGCTCATGATGCTCTGCAGCTTGGCCTCTGAGAGCAGCGTCCCATCCTCAGGGGGCCCAGAAGCGCTGAGCTTCCCAAACTTCTCCAGGTTGTCGGCTGTCAGGGAGCTGGCATCGTCCTCCTGCAGGGGAGGGCGCAGCATGGGGGCGGGTGTCAGGCGGCGAGTCCTCTGGGGTGGCCTTCCAGCAGCTCCTCAGGACCCGGGCAGGGCAGGGGAGGGCAGGTGGTCCCGGTCTGGAGAAAAGGGCCTCTTGGGCTGCTCAGACCCTCGCAGGGCAGAGACCTCAGCCCGGGTCATTCTAAGGGCGCTCCATCTTATCAAGCTGCTGGGTGACCGGGGATCAACAAGACCTCAGCTGGTCCTCTTCAGGGTCCCTAGGAAAGCAGGAAGGAGCCCCCGGGTTTCCCTGGGCCCCGCAGGGCCGACACCAGGGCCTGGGGCTGGGTGAAGGGAGAGCCCCATGGTCACCTCGTCGGTCCAGGCGTATCTGTCCTTGTGATAGGCCCTGGGGCGGGGCAGTGGTTCTGGCTCCTCCTCCAGCAGCTTCAGGGTGTCCAGCAGCTCATCCAGGGTCGACCTGCACTTGGCCCTGCTCCTGGCTGGGCCTGCGGTCTCCAGGGCTTCACCAGTCATGTCCTGGGAGCTGGCGTCCTGTAGCAGATGGGTGGGCGGGAGAAGCTGGCGAGGCCATAGGAGGCCAACACCACCTGAGGACTGTGGGGGTGAGGCCAGGCACCCACAGCCCCGTGAACAGACCGAAAGGGGATGTGTCAGGGCTGGACCTTGTCATCCTGGTATCCTTGCTGTCATCTAACCTCTGAGCTTCCAGCTTTCTCTGAGGACACGGACACGGGCAAGGCCCCCCCCAGGGCATCTGTGACAACCCAACAGGACCCCAGAGCCAATCACAGGACTCCGTTCCTGCGGAAGAGTGGCAAGTCCTGTCCGGGCAGGCTTGCTCTGAAGGACCCCATTGCCGTGGAGGGGCAGACACAGGGCAGGAAGGGCTGTGACCAGACCTGCGGCTTGTCCTCTGGGAACTGCCAGGGTTCCAGGAAGGAGGCAGGGGCAGGCTGGCAGGGGTCCTCTGGGCCTGCAGCACAGAAGCTGGTCCCTGCAGCACAGAACACAGCGGCAGCCCCCCAGCAGTCACCCGTCTGAAGAAGCCCTTGGAAGAGGCCAGGCACGGGGCAGAAGGGGCACCGGGGAGCCCTGGCCTCTGCTCTGTGTGCCTCCAGAGTACATGGGGCGGAAGGGGCGGGGCAGGGCCACCTTTTGCTCTCCCAGCTCACCGGTGTTGTTGGCCTTGGGGGTCCGATGAACACAGTCTCCTGGCCGCAGGGGGGACTCCGGGGTTGTCCGACGCTCCCCTGTCTCCCAGGTCCCCTTCAGCAGCCCAAGCTCGGCCTCACCTGACCTCTGGGCTCGCTTCCGCTGCAGCTCCTACGGTGGCGCCCACTGAGCAGCTGCACCCACGGGACACAGGCCCCTCGTCCGCCCCAGCCGAGCCGCCCGAGGCCCTGTGTCCAGCAGTCCTCCAGGGACATGCTCTCAGGCACGCCGGGCACTGGGCTCCCACGAGGCCCATGTCCCCTGGCACCTGAATGGCTGCCTGTCTGGCCTGGCGTGCCTTCTCCTCCCGGGCCTTCCTCCTGGCCACCTCCTTCTGTCGGTGCAGGTCGAGCAGGTTCCCCTCCCCCAGCCGCCGCTGCCCCTGGGAAGGTGGAGCGCGGATCCAGATGTAGGCTTCCACAGCAGCCCCATGCACCCCGCAACCTGTCACTTCTCTGCCCCACAGAGCAAGTCCCCTCCCGACAGCTCCTTCGGGAGAGAAGATGGCTTTGCAGCGCGGAGCAGAGGCCCCCAAACCAAACTCTGCCCGGATCTCTCAGCTGGGGTGGACCAGCCGCCACTTCCTGACACCTAGGCCCTACTGACTGAGCACGCGGCTCAGAGCCGGGAGGAGGTGGACGCCCGAAGGGGCGTGGACCAAGGCTGTTCTAGCTTCAACCTCGTGGTCCCAAGAACCCGCCACGACAGCTGTGAGCCCTGGGTGTCCTCTGCTCCCCGGGGTACGACTCACACACCACACCCACCTCTTGCTTCGACGCCAGCAGGGGCTCCAGGCTGGTGGCTGGGGCTCTGCGCCGCTGTGCCTGGTGCCGGTACCAGCGCTGGATGGTGATGGCGGCCTGGTTCACCTGGTAGATAAACCTGTCCAGACAGCGGACTCAGCGCCCGAGGAGCCAGGCGGCAGAGCATCCAGGGGTCCCCAGAGGGCCGAGGTCGGGGGCTGTATGTGCAAGTAGCCCAGTCCCCATCCACGATCGCCCGCAACTGGAAACCGCCCGAGGCCCGCCACCCACAGGTGTAGATGGCGGGCACTGCGCTCAGATGGAAAACGATAGGGCGCAAAAGGCCACACACTGTGTGCTCTAGCCAGAGCACTCCAGAAAAGACACAGCCATCGGAACAGGTCGGGGTGGCCCTGGTCAGGTCCAGGAGGCGCTGCACGAGGGCCATGAGGGGCCCGGGGGGATGGACATGCCACGTGTCACTGTGCTGCACCCGCAGTGGTAACCGTGTGCGCGTCAAAACTCGCCCCACCGCACAGCTGAGATGGTGCCCTCTGCCGGACGCCAACTATACTCGGTAAGGCTGGCTGAACGAGAGGCCTTGACCTTGGCTCTTGAGACCGCTGGTCAGTTTCTCCAGTGAAGTACAAACGAAGCACCCAGGATGTGAGCGGTGGCCTGCCGCAGGACCCGTCCAAGGGCCCCCCCCTCGGGGGCCTTGCCGAGGGTCGGGCAGGGGCGGGGGGTGCGCAGCTCCTGACCTCACCCGGCCCCCACGCCCTCTAGGGGACCGCACGGGGTGCCTGCCCAGCCAGGCACAGGTTCTCCGTGATGTCACAGACCTGGGGCCACAGTAGAAGGACCCATCACACCCCACGTCCCTGGGGCAGCCCCAGACTGCTTTTGTTTTTAGTACCATGTCTTTGCACTGAACGTGTAACTGAGTTTTCCTGAAGCGTGACCCACATGCCACATCTGTCTACGCTGAGTGCGTGGCTCAGAGACCTGCAGCAGGTCTCAGTGTGCACGACCAGGCCAGGGACACGGCCGCTACAGCGTATCCACCAGCTGAGACCTCTCTCCTGCAGCCGGCCCGGGCACCAGGCTCTGCCCCGACCCTGGACTTGCCTTTCCCAGATGTTTTGGGTGAACGAACTCAGATAGTGTGTGGTCTGTTCAGCCTCTGAACAATTATTCAGTGAGAATTCCCATCGCGGGAGCCTCATGCTCCCCGCCCATCCCCTGCCTGTGGTCACCTCTCTGCCTCCTCCTCCGTCACCTCCCTCCGTCCGAACAGGCTCTCGGGGGCCCCCGTGTTATTCTGGGCCATGGGCTTGCTGCCGGAGAAGTTCTTCTGTGGCTTCCCGGAGCCGCTGCTCCCGCCCTCGTCAGTGGCCGCCTTGATGAGATTGCTGGGAGGAGGCACAGACAGAAAGGCTCACGGTGCCCAACCTGGCCCACTCGCGCCCCGGGGACACTCTGCCCACAGGCATGATGGCTGCCTCAGGCCTGCAAGGAGGCGCCGCAGGCTACGAGGAGCCAGCAAGGGCCTGCACCCCATTCCTACTTGCCGGTCTGTCCCCCACGCACACACCTGGTGGCACCTGCAGCTCACTTAAAAAGCAAAAAGGTCTCAAGAGTCACAGGACCCCAGAGCTGCAAGGTGTATCAGGAAACCCCGTGGCTGCCCGACTGAGCACACAGAGCTGACCTGCCCTCGGCCGAGGTCCGCCTCGGCCAGCGGGCTCAAGACTGAGAGATTGTGGCCTTCCTCAGCAGGACCCCACAGGTGGGCTCACCGGGCCCGGTCTGTGTCCCCCCCCAGTGCCACGAGGGTGGTGGTGGCAGCCCCGGGGGTTACATGCCCAGGCCAGAGCCCGGCCCTTACTTGAGGGAGGGAGCCGCGTGGTTGGAGCTCTTGGGGGGCGCCGCGTCCACGGGGGCGTAGCGGTTGTGCACCATGGAGGTGACGCAGTTGCCCACGGCTGCCTTGTTGCTCCTGCCAGAGAGACAGGAGGTGGCCTCAAGCTTCAGGAAGCGGTGACAGGTTCCTAAGTCACACCGGCAAGCCCCTGCACAGTGGGCCTTCCTGAGACCCGGGAAAGCTCCACCAGGCCGTTCCTCCGAGACAACCTGAGCCGTGAGCCGTGAAAACCACAGCCCCTGACGCTGCACAAGCCCCAGCGCGAGGACAGTCACAGGCTGCTGATGGGGACAGGCTCATGCCGGCCAGGCGGCTGCAGGGCTGGGCAGGACATGGGACACCGGCTCTCCCAAAGGAGCCACCCAACCCTATCCTTCCTTGCTGAGACCCTCTCCTCCCACAGCAGCAGGCGAAGGGCGGGCTGTGAGGGTGCAGGTGCGGTTTCCCGGGGTGGGGCGGGGGGGTGGAGGGGGCAGACTTTAGAGTTCTGCCGTCAGATCCAGGACAAGTGCCCAGCATCCAGGCAGCCAAGCAGACAGAACAGGTCATTTCAAGTGAGGGATAAACAAGGGCATGTCCCGGGCGCCTTTAGTCCCCCCGCCCCGGCTCTGGACCTACCCACCACTGTCCTCCCAGGACGAGGATCCGGGGCCCAGGAGGGCAAATGCCCTGCCCCAGTCCCACAGCGAAAGAAACGCAGAATCAGAACGCACACCACGTGGACACACAGCCCCAGCAAGGCCAACCCTGGCCTGGCCCCGCCCCCCGCCTCTGCCAGGACTCAGGTGCCCTGTGGGCTGGGGGCGGGCATGAAAAAGCGAGCCCACCTTCCACAGGGTGCACCCAAGACTGAACAACTGCCAACAACGGCAGCACGCGTGGGTCTGGACGACATTCTCCAGGAAACACTACGCTAGCTTGTGAGGGGCTGCTTCTGGGAGCAGGACTGGGAGCTGGGGGTGGGGGAGCGGTCTCTCCGGCTTTCACTCCGTGTCTGCGGGGCTGGTGGGCTTCCCAGCTGTGTGTGCCACACCCGAGCCCTAACTCAATTTCTGGAGTCAAAAGCCGGAGCCCCCCCCCGGCCAACTCCAGGGGAGGACCACGGGACACCCCTCACAGACCTCCTGTGATCGACAACAGCTCTAGGTGCTAGGCAGTCCTCACTTGGGCTCAGCCAAGGGCAGCTCCTTGTCCCTCCAGACTGTCCCCACGGAATCCCAGAGCCAGGAGGACAAGCCTTCCTCGCGGCCCTGGGTGGCTGTTCCGAACCCAGTTTCTCCTGGGGCTTCTCCAGGCCTCCTGCCCATCCCATCAACTCCTGGCCGCCAGCCCAGTGGCCGCGGCCCAGCTGCCGACCCTCTCCTGACCCCACTCGGCCGCACTCTGGACATGCTCTATTTTGTCCTGTCCCAGTAGACAGGGCTGAGAAGTAACGGACGCAGTCGGATGAGGACCAGCTCCCAGCCGACGGGGCACAGGTGCAGCCCGAGGTGATGTGCACCCCCCTCCTGAGACATGTGGGCTGAGCCTTGACCAAGCCCCCAGCGAGCCTCACAAAGCCACACGCGTGGGCCCCGTCTTGGCCCAACCACATGCAGCAGCGGGCTTGTCAGGCTCCCCCAGGCCAGCGCAGACCCCAGGGTGCAGGGTGCCCCTGGGCAGCCCCTTCTTGGGGCCCTTAGGGGAGCCCGTCACTTGCTCACCCGAATCATTCATTCACTCAAGACAAAGCGTCTGCCCTGATGGGTGGGCCACACCCAGCACCCTCGACGAGAGCACCTGTTGTTGGCGGTGAAGCTGGGTGCCAGGGAGACGGTGTACTCTCTTTTCCATGGGCCCGCTGGCGCGTCCAGGGTGCTGGGACTCCGGGCGTCAGGAGGCAAGGTGAAGGACCCGGGCTGCGTGTCCTGCCCGTGGACACAGACGCTGCCTGAGCCTGTGACCCTGCTGCATGCTAGCTGACCCGAGCCACTGCCCCCACAGGCTCACCCACAAATGGGGCGATGGGATGGCCAGGGGGAGGGAAGTTTCTGCTCCTCCCCAGTTGTGACATCGTGGTCACAGCTGACACAACCCCTGCACCCCCCACCTACCCAGTAGGGACAGCAAAACAAAGAAAGCCAGGTGTCCCTCCCGCCAAAGGGGCGGCCATACCAGACTCGGCTTGGCTCTCACCAGGACGCTCCCCGTGGCCCCCTTCTCACCGGGAGCTTTGCTCAGACTGGCTAGCCTCTTTTTCCTGCTGGGGCTGCCCTCAACGAGCATCAGGGAGTCGGGGGACTCTGCCGGCCTGTGAGAAGACAGCAGGCAGGGTCAGCCAGTCACTCGCCCCAGCCGAAGCAGATTCCAGGAATGCAGATGGGGGCGGCTTATGACAAAGTGGGAGGGTCAGTTCTCCAGCCAGCATTCTGTTCCCAAGCCTGGAGCTCAGAATAATGCTTCTCGGTACCAACCAGCCATCCCTGGATGAGGAAGGCCCCACCCTTTGGCCACCCCGACGCCCCAGGAAAAGCACAGCAAGGACAGAGGGGGAGGCTGGGGACCTGGGCCTAGAGGTCCACACTCCACAACAGATACAACAGATCTAGACTCGCCCTGCCTGCCCCGCCCAGCACTAGCCCCAAGTGAAGGTGACCTCAGACCCCACTGTCCAGCCAGTGCCCACTGGTGAGGGCGGAAGAAGGGCTGGTGCAGGCAGGGCAGGAACAGGCGGGGTTACCTGAAGGGGTCAGTCCACGCCTGCCTGGCTTGCGGCTGGTGGACCTGCGTGGTGCTGTTAGACCTGCGGAGGTTGTTGATGGCCCTGGGGCCCCCAAGCCCTGTGACCTCCTGTGGAAAGGAGGAGACTACCAGCGCATAGGAAAGGTTCCAGACACCTGCCCGCCCCTTTAGCGCAGGACGGACCTGGAGAGAGGAGGTGGATGCGGTAAGAAGGGCCTTGGGCGAGGCCTCCACCAGCCTCTCTTCCTGGGCAGAAGTGGGAGCCCCCACCCCTGGCCGGCAGCAGGTCCGAGAGCAGGCGCACGATGCCAGGGCTGCAGCAAAATCTGTCTCACGGCCGCTCCCTAACCCGTGGGCCTGTCCACCAGGCTCCTCCTGCGCACCTGGAGCCCACCCCTTCCCCACAGGTCAACCCTGCTTCTTGAGGGTTCCAACAGACCCAATTGCTGGTGGAGCAAGAAGGAGAGGGCGTGGCTGGCAGCGTCTAGGTTCTGCCTTAGGCCAGCTGACTTTGGCCTTGACTTCTGTGTGTTAGCTCCCTGGTCCTCCCTGTGCCCCAGATGCCACGGGACGGAGGTGAGGTGCCTGCTGAGGTGTGGAGTGTGCCCTGCAGTCAGGGGTCACCCTAATGGCAACTCCCCCGGAGGTGAGAGGCCTGGAGATCCCCGGACACCGCCGACCCAAGCACTCACCTTCCTCCTGAGCTCACTGCCCGCGGCCACGGAGATGGAGCGGACGACGGGCTTGACTGCAGAGGCGCTGTTGGGGCGCCGGGACATGGGTGGGGGGAGCCCCGTCAGACTGAGATCCAAGCCTTCCAGGCTGCCCTCGTGGGAGCCGGGGGCACCGCTGAGGGCCCGGGAGCCTTTCATGGTGGACACGTGGACCCTGAGTGGCAGGAGGAGGCGCAGTGAGGCCCTCCATGGTCCTGGGTCCCACGCCAACCACCTCTGCCAGGCCTTAGGGGGCGCAGGGTGCCTGGCCTGCCTGCCACCAAGTGCCCTGAGAAGCCTGTGGTCTCCCCCCAAAACAAGGCTGCCGTCAGAGCAGGGTTCCTGGGACGAGATGACCTCTCCCTGGAGGGGTCCCACCTGACAGTGGCTGGGCTGCAGGTGGGCAGTTCTGGGCGTGGGCCAACTCGCCATTTACGCCCAGAGACTCACCACCTGCCTGAGCCCCACTCTTCCCGTTTGCAGAGCAGACACTGAGAAAGTGCTACTTCACGGACAGTCACGGCAGTCGGATGAGGTGGCAGGAGGCTGGCACATGGTGTGATGTCCTAACCAGGATTTGGATTGATCAATGCTGCCAACTCAGGTCCCCAAACACATCTGGCCACCAGACCCCCTCCATTTCCTCAGAATCCACTGCACACCCACGAGCTTCTAGGATCTGGCACCAGCTCCTGCTTCCAGGTCCCCTCGTCCCCTCCCAGCAAGCCACACGCCTGGGCCTCCCTTGCTGGCCCTTCCTCCTCCATCTAACCTCTGGCCTGGTGGATGGCCTCTGGCCTCCTGCCTTTACACAGGGGCTGACAGCCCTGTCCATTCCTCTGTCCCCTAACTTCCCACTCAGATTGCTGCCCCCGCCCCTGGCACCTCAGACCCAAGAGGCCAAAACAGACTCCCAACTTCCCCTTCCAGCAGGCATTTTCTGTAACTGGCTGAGGCCAGGTATACCGCAACACCTTCCCGCTCACCTTCACACCTGCTCCCTGCCACCCAGATGCTGCTCTCTCCCGGCGCGTCCTCTCCTGCCACAAGCCTAGCCTGGGTCCCACCCACATCAGCAACCCTGGACAACTGCAGCAGCCTCTCCCCACGCCGTGGCCAGAGCTGACCTTGCTGAACAGGGTCTCAGATCACCCCACAGTACCTCTGCAAAGCCGCCCACGGGTCCCCAGGCACACAGCATGGAGCCCAAAGGCCCTCAGGTCTGACCCTGTTCTCCCGGTGGCCTCCTCACCGCCACCCTCCACCGTCTCCCTCCGCTTCAGCCACACCAGCCTTCCTTGTGCATGAGGAGAGGGGCCTCGGCCAGTCTGCGTTCAGGGCCAGCCTTGCACCTGCTAGACGCTCTACCTGGAGCCCCTTCCCAGGGGACTGCCTTCACTCAGAGAGGCGCTGATCCCCGTCCCCATCACTCTTCGTTCCCTCGTCCTGCTTTTTTTCTTCACCTGGCAACCTGGCCATCGGGTCCCCATGGGTTGGTCTGTGCACTGTCTGACCCCCTCGCAAGAACGGAAGCCCCAGGAGGACTGGACCATATGGCCCAGCGCCTGGCCCGCAGCAGGCGCTCAGCAACAGAGTGGATGAGCCGCAGGAGGAATGTCCACAGGGGAGAGGGCGCGGTCCTCCGAGCCACCGGCACCCCAGGGGGCCAGCGCACACACGCCCGTCCTCGCCGCGGTCGGTGCACGGCCCGTGGCCCAGAGTTGAGCGCCGGCTGTCCCTGCCACTCCCCAGGCTCGGGCCTCGGGCAGCGTGTCCCACTGTGGGGGTAAAACTTGCCAACCCCTCTCCCGGACCCCGCGGCCCCGTCGCAGCCCCACAGCAGCGCGCGCGGGGCTCAGGGCAGTAAACACAGCCTCTCCCTGGAAACGCCCGGGCCAGACCGCCCTGATTACGAAGGTCCTTCTCTTGAGGGACCCCCAGGGCCGCTCCACACCTCCCCGGGGTTTGGCTCACGGGGACGGACCTGCGGCCGCGCACCGGGCCCCGCCTCGCCCTCCTGGGGAGGCCGAGAGAGGAGCCGGGCGCCGGCCAAAGCCGCTCCTCCCCGACGCTGGGGCCTCTTCACCTGCACGTGCCCCTCACCTGCGCGGGCCGGGCTGGGGGCGCGGGGCCTGCGCGGCCAGAGACGAGGGGGGAGCGGGATCCGCCCAGCAGCGGCGCGCGGTGCCCAGGCTTCGGGCGACCACCTCGCGCCCACGGCCCCGGCGCTGACTCTGGGGCCCAGGAGTCGATGACGCCGCCGAGCAGTCAGGCGTGTGGAGGTAGCTAGCAACCAACAGCAACCCGCCGGGCACGTCCTCCCCTGTCCGTCACGGAGGTCCGCCTTTCCTGCCCGCGCCGCTTCCGGATTGGCCCTCCAGCTGGCCGCTCCGGCCGCCGCGGGAGTTCATTGGGCCGCTCGGCTGTCTTTCGGGAGGTTCAAGCGTGAGAGGAGCGTGCAGCCCAAGGGCCGCCTGCCGATTGGACGCGACTGGAGGGGGCGGGGCCTCGCCGGCGGGGGCGGGGCCCGAACGGGACGGTGGGGAGGAGGGGCGGGGCAGGAGGACCGGGAGGCTGCGCAGTTGCAGGTCCGGGTTCCAGCACCGGTTCCCCAGGCACCCCGGCAAGCACGCCGGCTCCAGGCTCCCACGCAACCCCAGATATTTCTGTATTTGTAGTGTGCTGAGAGTTTTTTCATAAGTAAATGTGGAATTTTGTCTCTTGCTCTTTCTGCGCGTTTTTCTTCATTGATGTTAACATGGTGAATTACACTGATTTCCAGATGTTAAACTAGCCTTCCATACCCAGAATGAGTCCCACGTGCCGTGATGTAGGACCCTTTTATACCTTCCTGGATTCGTTTCGCTAATATTTTGTTCAGGGTTTTTTTCATGTGTTCACAAAGGGTATTGGTCTATCGTTCTCTTTGAGACCGAGTACACATGGAACATTCCTCAAGGCAGGCTGTAGTCTAGGCCGTAAGACAAACTTGAACAAAAGTTTCACATTTTGAACAATGAAGTTTAAGCCATACAAAACGTCATCTCACTATACCAATTAAAGTAGTTAATAACAGGAAAAACCCACCTTTAAATAACCCTGAACAAAAAGGAAGTCACTAGGAAAATTACAGAGTATTTTGAACTGAATAAAAATAAATCAGAGTCCATAGGAGGCAGCCACAGCAGCGCAGGAAAAGCCAGACCATTAAAATGCTCACATTAGAAAGAATAAACACCTCAAATACTCATCTAAGCTCCTACCCTAAAGAACTAGGAAAAGAGAAATGAATGCCACAACGAAGAGCAGAAATCAGTGATGCAGAAAATATAAAAGCTGTAGAAAAATAAAACCAGAAGTTAGTTATTTGAAAAGGTCAACGATGATAATAAACTTGTAACTAGACTAACCAAGAAAAAGGGAAAAACTGTCAATATCAGAAACTACAGATCCTACAGAAATTAAAAGGACAATTTGACAACTTTTACAATGTAGATTGATTTCTTAAGAGACACCAGTTACTAAAATTCATGAATGTATAATCCAAATAGTCTGTATCTACTCAAGAAATTGAGTTTGTTAAAAACACTGCAATTAACAAAATCATAGAACAAGAGAGTTCTACTGGGGAGGGCTTCGGATCCTTTGAGGGAGAAATAGCGCCTGCCCCTAGTTTGAGAAAAGTCCTGTGAGTGTGTTCCTTATGCCGTGACAAAACACGCAGAGAAGCACGTACCAGGTGCAGCTTTGGGAGACAGCAGGGTTTATTCAGGAAGAGGGAGCAGCTCAGCCGCAAGGCCACCCTGCACAGCCCGTGGCACATGGCTCCCGCAGAAGGAGCTGGCCCTGGGCCAGCCCCACTGCACCCGTCCAGACCCTGGTGTATGGCTGCTGAGGGCCGCTCTGCAAACGGGGGTGATGAGCTCAAAACCAAAGACCCAGGCAGTGGCTCCAAATCCTCACAAAAACCCTGCTTTCCCAGGGCAAGGCAGGCTCGGTTTCCTCCAGGGACCCAGAGAGCCTGCTCCCTGCCCGCCCATTGCCACAGGGACCCAAGGCCAAACAGCCAGCTTCTGGGGGAGTAGGGAGACTGAGGTAGCCCTGGGGCCTTCCCCTCTGGGTCCCGGCCCAGACAGCAGCAGCAGCAGCAGGGTGAGTGCCAACCTGAGCTTGGTGTGCAGACAGGCTGCCCCCTCTCCTCCGACATATCCCCCCAGGGAGGAGCTGGGAACCAGCCTGTGCTCTGTGAACTCTGGGCAGCTCAGGGTGCGCTGGTCTCCGAGCTCGGTCAGCAGGCTTCTCCTGTCCTGTCCCCTGCAGGAAGGCCATGGGGTGCCCTCTGAGGGGCCTGACAGTGTTTGCAGGTGGGACCACACAGGCCATGTGCTCATGTTGTCAGACCAGAAGGCGGTGAGGCAGGAAGCCCAGCAGCCTAGGGCACACTGGCTACCAGTGTGAACAAGGGCTGAGCTGTCCTGCCTAGAAACCAGCCAGACTTGGTGCATCCTGCCCTCCCTGCGAGATACAGCCCCCTTTAGGCCACCATGCCCCCAGGGGCCGTCATAGCTCTGGCCAGCCCTCGGGCTGCTTGTGTTCCAGGATGGCGCATCCACGCTGAGCTCCCCAGGCTGGGTGGCTTCCCGCACCCAGGCCTTGCAGGGATTGGGGGGAAGAGGCCAACCGCAGACACCTGGGGCTGAGCAGAGGTACAGAGTAGAATCATGGGGTCCTGGGGGGCCTCACGACAGGGACACCCCACATGCAGCCCAGGCCCGCCAGGTCATGAGTTTAAGAACGCAAACGCTGACGGCTCAGGGCTGGGGCCCTCTTGGGCTGCCACCCTCTGCAACGTCCACGGAGGGTGGGGGGGCCCCTCCTCGGCAGTACCTGCCTCTACCGGGCAGGGAGGGGCCACCAGCTCCATGCCAGCAAACAAGGACTTGTGGCTGTCACTGGCCACTGGGCTCCACAGGCAGCTGCTAGGGCCTGGGCTGAGCTCTGGTCCTCTGTGTGGGGTGTTTGTATGTGCTGGGCCCTGCTCAGATCTGGCCTCCTGGTCCTCAGAAGCTGCCAGTCTGGTCTCGACCTCCATGGTGTCCCCAGGGGCTGGGACGGAGGGCTCATCTAGGGGAGGAGGGGCTGTAGGGCCCTTGGGCGACAACAGGGTTGAAGTCAGAGGCTGGAGAAATGCCTGGCCCCCGGCAAAAGGCACAGCGTCAGTCAGCAGGTCTGATGGGCCCACACAGGCGGCTTCAGGGCTGGGCTGGAACAGGGGCCTCTGCGAGGGGCAGTGCTGCCGGCAAGAGGCTTCAAAATGCCTCAGGATCTGGACGGCGGGAGAAGAGGGGACCTGGTGAGGCACGGAGCGCACACCCTCTCCAAGGCCCTGCTCCTCCTCAAGGCTGCGGCCCGGGGCAGGGCACACTCCCAGTCTGCTCCAGGGCAGCCTCCTGGCTGCCAGCCCACCAACTAGAGGACTGCTTCGGGCCTGAGCTGCTCAGGAGCCAGGCTACACCGTGTGCAATGACAGACGCCCGCAACCACCTGCTGCCACATAGCCTCCCTGCCATCAACCCTGCTACGTTACAAGCCAGCACAGGAGAGGCAGCCACGGAGGGAACAAATGTGCCTACAGCCTCTCCCTTCAGGAACGCCACCATGAGGCCCACTCCTGGGCACGGCCGCACTGCTGCCCCAACGAAGAGTAATTTAGGGACTGGCGACTAAGGGTCCGAACTTTCCGTGACCACACAGGAAAGATGCAGAAGCTGAGGGAGGCCAATGGGCAACGGAGGTGTGGGGCCTAGCTTTGGGGACAGTCCAGGTGGCCTCTGCACAGCCCAGGCATGAGCGGGGAGGGGACTCAGTGGGTGGAACAGCTTCTGCCCTCAAGGAGCTGCAGGTCTGGGAGCCATGCACAGCCCTGGGAACCATGTGACACAGGGTGAGAAAGAGCAGAAAAACCCATCCAAGCAGTCAAGGAGGACTTCCTGCAGGAAGCTGCATGTGAGCTGAACCCTGTGGGAGAGGAAGTGGCCAGCGAGGCACAGCTGCTGGGTGGTATGGGGGGGAGGCGAACTTGGGTGGCGGCGGGCCCAGGACAGAAAGAGGTCAGCAAGCCTGGAGGGCTCTGAGTGCACAGCCAACCCAGACATTAAGGAAGGACAGAGGTGAGAGGAGCCTGTCTGGAAAAGACCAGGGGGATGGGGTGTCCCTGCACCCACTCCTCTGGGCCCCGGCTGCTGCCCACCTTGGAGGCCTTGTTGGTCACAGGCCCGGGGCAGCCTGAACTGAGCTCCTGCAGGTGCGGCCGGGCAAGGAGCAGGATGTGCTCCTGGGAGAGCAGGTCCGTGCGCCCCAGCGAGGCGATGGCACCCAGGGCTCTCTGTGGGCCAACAGGGACAGGGTCAGCAAGCTCCACCCCGAAAGGCCAGAGCCCCCAGTATCCCCTGGGCACCCCACTAGAACCCTGGGCTCGCCCCCTCCCACCCGTCTCCCAGGACAGCCCGGGTAGGAGGTCACGGCGGACACCCGCGCTCAGGCTGCCCTCACCATCTGCACGCGCTCACTGGTCCCGACCAGGCAGCGGGTCAGCAGCTCCAGCACGGCCTCGCAGTTGAGCAGCCCACACCTGTGGGGAGGGGGTACCTGGGCAGGGCGGGCAGCTGGGGCCTTTCCCTCTGTGGGCTGTGGGCGGAGGGAAGATGGGGGTTGGGGGGTAGGGCAAGGCTCACTCTTTGACGAAGTGATGTGCCTCCTCTTGGTTCAGGAAGGCGCGTGGCCCCTGTGTCACCATCTGGACCAGCCTCAGCTCCTGCTGGCAGTCGCTCAGGGCCATGGCCTCGACCCTGTCAGGGGCACAGAGGGTCAGGGCAGACGGAGGGTCCTTCTAGACCATGCCCCTGCTGGGAGGGAGTCCTGGAGAAGTGCTCGCTCACCTCTCGGCCAGGTCACTGGGCGCCCGGCTGGCTCCCGAGGGGCTGTCGCTGCCTGACTGACCGCCTGAGTCCGAGGCCTTGCTCCGGCCACTCCCCTGGGAAGAGCTCTGAGAGCTGGGGCTGCCGCCCTGCTCATCCCAGCCCCCGCCAGCCTGTCCAGGCCGGTGTCGCACAGCTGGAAGACACAGTGACTGTAGGTGAGACCCAGGGGGCTCAGACTGGCCTCCACACCCACCTCCTGGGGACCCCTGGACTGGGGTACCCAGGAAGAACCAGGGCAGGGGGCTGGGTCCTGAGATGCAAACAGGGCAGCCACCTGGGCTCTGGCTCCAGAAACAGGACGAGGAGGCAGCATAAAGAGGGCACAGCCTCATACTGGGGTCTGGGTGGAGCTGCTAGCCCTGCCTCTGAGGAGCGGGGGCCCACGGGAGCTCTACCTCCCACCCCAGGGCCATTCACCCGGAGCAGCTGACAGAGAGTCCGGACACAATGCTGGGCAAAGGGGCAGCACTGGTCTGCTGGAAGCCACCACCAAGGCCATGGGACCATGCATGGCACGGAGGGCTGCTCTGCAGGGCTAGCTGCCCTCTCCCTCCTCGCTCCTCTGCCCAGAGCTGGAACTTAAGTCCTTACTAGTGGAAAGGCTTTGTCATGTGCTCCACGTGACCCCAGCTAAGGACAGGAAAAAGTCCCTAGGAGAGGAAAGCCAGACCCCCAAGTGAGGAGCTTCCCTGATACCTCGGGTCCCCAGGAGCGTGTTCCCAGGAGTGAGCTGGCTATGGCTGGCTGAAGGCGGGACAGCAGGCTGGTAGGTGTCACCCCGTGGTGGGGGCCCCTGGGTGCCAGGGCTCTCGGGCCCGGGGCGCACGGCGTTGGCCACCACCTCTGCGGCCTTCTGGATGGTGGAAAGGAAGGCTTCTCCCGCAGAGCCTGCACCAAAGGAACAGAGAGATGGCCCGGCCCCTCAGTTCTGTTCTACGTTCCCCCAGGATGTGGGAGCCACGGCTGCTCCCTGCTCAAGGCTCAGGGCTCGGGGTAAGAGCTGCAGTAATAGAGCAGAGGCTACGTGGAGGGAACCAGGGCCCTTCCAGAAGCTTCCCGCAAACTCCTATCCAGTGTACTTGCAGGCCTGATGGAGCTTACAGCCGAGCCCCGTCCATCTCGGACCAAGGGGCCTCCTGAGGACTCACCCTCCGTGGCCACTCGAGGATGGCTCATGGCCAGGCAGGGCCGGGGCGCTCCTCCGGGAGTGCCCTGCGGGGGGAAGGCGCCACCCTTGAGGCAGACCCGCTCCAGCAGTCGGCTCTGGCAGCTGGGCTGGAGCTGAGAGCTGTGGCCACACAGTCAGCACCACAGCCAGACTCGGCCCCGAACCCACGCACGGCTCCTGCCTTGCAGCAGGCCTTGCACGCGCTCCCAGCCAGATGGGCAGGCTGGTTCCTGTGTCACCACCAACCGCGCCAGTCCCCACCCTGCCCGGAGCCCACGCAGCACTCACCGGTGTGGCCCTGGTCCTTGCTGTAGCCGAAGCCCTGGAGGGCACTCAAGGGCCTGGACTGGGCGCCCATGCCTGTGGGGGGACAGGGTCACCCTGCTGCCTGGGGGGAACGAGCCCCGACCCAGGGAGACCCTGTGCAGGGCTGGATCAGGCTGCATACCTGCGGGAGGCAGGGCCCTGGGAGGCTGGGAGGGAGGAGGAGGGGACAGGGTATCCGAGAACAAGGTGCTCCCCAAGTCCTAGATGGGAGGGGGGGGCGCTCAGTGTGGCCACAGGCCTGGCTGTGCCCCTCTGGGCCCCCACCCCTGGGGGCCACACAAGGGCTCTGGTCCCACAGCAGGGATGCAGCTGGGGGCCCAGGGGTGACCTGGGTCCCGGACTCACCTGGGCGGCCGCCCGCACTTTCTGGTATAAGCTGTTCCCGTGGAGCGGATCCGGGGGCCCCGTGAACGCTGCAGGGCAGGGCAGGGCAGGGCAGGTAGGGCGGGGCTGGGTCACTTCGCAGGCCCAGCCCCGTCCACCCTCCACCCCTTGGCACGCCCCCCGAAGTGCACTTTCAGAAACACAGGCAGGACCTTGAATGCCCTGTGCAACATCCCTTCCCAGCCCACGTCCCTGCCGCCCCCCCAAGCCTGGGGAGGCCCCATGTCCCAGAGCACCTCTGCTCCTTGGACAAAGTCCAGGGAGCCCTAGACCCCCTCCTCCAGCACCCACCGCCCCACACTGCAGCCCCTCAGCCCTCCGCCCACGCCTACAATAGCCAGACCTCCAGGACATCACCATGCGGACCCCCAACCCCACTGCCATCTGCCACCTAACTGCCCTCTCACGCACTCGGTCCAGAGGTGACAAGAAAGGGATCTTGTCCAACTCAAAACCTTCCAGCGGTTCCCAGGGACTTGAGGATAAAGCCCAATAACCCCACATTCCTTGTCACAGGCTGGAAGGGCCCCCAGGACCCTGCCCCAGCGGGAAGGGCTCCGCTGCTGTCCAGGGTGCTGCAGGGGCCTCCCTCGGCCGCATCCCAGACTCGGTGTGAGTGGGAGAGCCGGCCACCCTGCTTCCTCCTCACCAACGCTCCTCACTCTCCACCCTCCGCTTCACCCAGGCGGCCCTGTCTGTGGATGGCGGCCCCTGTGCCCCACTGAGGCTGTCACCAGAAGCTGGACCAGTGAGTGGACAGTGAGAACCTCCCTGCTGTTCCAGCGGTGGCTCCCATCTTCCCCACAGGGCCCAGGACCCGAGCTGCAGGGGATCGGCCACCAGGCAGCAGGCTCTCAGACCCTCCTGTGTGTGAGCACGGCCACCTTCTCTGCGTGTCCCTCCCACCCCAGCACTGTTCTCCCCATCCCCGATGGCAGTGACAGACCCACACAGACCCTCTGGGCACCGTCACCCTAGCAGCTACGCTCACCACACAAGGACCACAAGGGACAGCCGGGGAGATTGGTGCCAACAGAGAACCATGGTTGGCTGCGGGTCTCCGACAAGTGAGGGGAGTGCCAAGAGCGACTCCCCTGAGCTGCCCTCTCAGGAAGGCCTGGGTGAGGGGGGCCCCCTCCCATGGCCCTTCTGAGAGCAAAGGCTCACTGTGCTCCCTCTGTCTCAGGCCCTGGGGAACTGCCCTGGCAGGCAGACACCCCTGGCAGGGGCAGCTGTGCGCTCACCAAGCACCTACTGTGTGCAGGCTGGGTCCTGGGACAGACAGGCAGGAAGCCGGCCTGCACAGGGCCAGCCGGGCCCAGACAGACACAGTTGCTGGCAGCAGCACAGCGAGCACAGCGGACTGTGGAAGGCCCTGGAAGACTCAAAGCAGGGACTCAGCTTGGGGATGCCAGAGGAGAGGACCCCACAGACAGATGCTGGAGACAGAGGCCCCAGAGCAGAGCACAGGTGAGAACGGTCCAGGAGGTGGGGGCCGCACCTGGACTAGGGGACTCTGGCTGAAACCTGCTCTGGCTGTACCCCCCCCCAGGACCACCCCTTTGGGGCTGCACCTGCGGCCTCCTGGATGAAGGCGGGGTTGCGCTTCAGGATGAGCAGGAAGGAGGAGGAGCCACGGCCACACAGATGGAGCATGATCTTCAGCACCTGGGGGGACAGGCACGTGGGCGCCCCGGCTGCCTCCCTCCACTCCCACCTCCCTACCCATGGGTGTGAACTCAGGCCGACCGGGCCCTGGGGAGGGGGTTGTTCATGGGGGTGGCTCCCAACCTCACCTTGAGCTTCACGCGCCCAGAGCCGCTGTGCAGACGGCTCAGCAGGTACTCCAGCAGGCACTGGCTGCTGCCCGGGGACTCGTGGGAGATTTCTGGGAGGTGCTTGGGTTAGGGAAGGAGCGGCTGGCCCTGGCCTCCCTGCCACCAACCCCCTCAGGCCACCCTCCCAACCTGGGCTGTGGTTTCACCAGGGCGTCCTGGGCCCTGTCATCAGTCAGGTGGCTTTCAGGCCTGCCCACACCTGGGTATTCTGGTAAAGAGCCACGGACCCCTAGAATCGAAGCCCGGGCACTCTGCGTGGGGACACAGGAAGGATACTGGCGATCTCCTCAAACAGGTAGCCTGGGCACGGTGTGTCGTCATCTGACGTCCCCTTCAGGAGCACTGGGAGCTGAAAGGCAGCAAGAGCCCTGCCCATGAGCGGCCACTGTGCCCAGGGGTGAGCCTGCAGCCACCAAAGGGGCTGGCTGGCCCTGAGAAACTGTCAGACTGTCGGAGTCCTCGCTCTTGGGGCTCCTGGGGGCTCTGGTTTCCATGCATCTCGCTGTTGGCACGCCGCCTGATCAGGGAAGCTGGAGAGGACAGCAATGGTCCCACCAGCTACAGAGAGCTGGCAGGAGCCTCCCTTCTGGGAGGTCATGGTGACGAGCCACCCTGCTTCGGTCTGGATGCGACATAGCCCCCTGGCCTCTGTGCTGACGGATGGACAAGACCACTTCAAGGCCCCTGTGCTATACCTGCTTGTCAGCTGGCCAACACAAAAAACAGGGCCTGAGCCTTTTTCCCACCCAGGGGCCGGGAAGGGCCCACCTTCCTGGAGCACCAGCCAGCAAGTGACATAATCCCTAGGCCTGACCCTCCCCCCTCCTCTGACAGCCCGATTTGTGGGAACAGACCCCACGGCCATAAGCCACTGAGAACGACTGCACGCGTCTGTGTTTGTGAGCACGACACAAATGTACTCACATTACCCATGGGCTCATCACCCTGAGAACGAAAACCAGAACCCTCATTTCTGAGTGAGCCTCAGCGGGAGACAGGACACAAAGCCTCAGGGACACTCAGAACAAGGCGGGCCACAGACTGCAGTTCGAATGACAGCTGTGTAGTGTCACAACCTATGCCTGATTGTCACACAAGGCTGTGTGCGCACACCACGGACACCACCAGTCCACCGAGACCCACAATGGGGCTGGAGTCTGTGGAGCCCTAGAACCCGTGGCAGGTATGGAACCCTCTGCGCTGAGAACTGGCGGGGCTTCTAGCAACGCCCCCTGAGGGAGCTCCGGGCTCCAGAAGAACGGATGTTCACTCTGGCCAACAACACCCGGCCACAGGCCCGCCTCCCTCTCCTGCAGCATTTACTGGAAAGGGCTCACAATGGTGAACACGGATCTCCTACAACTCCGGAGGCCACTCTTCAACGTGCAACCAGCAGGAAAGCAGCCCCTGTGGGGCGGGAGGACCCTGACATGGGTGCCTGGCGGCTGGCACTCGCAGGCCCAGCCCCTCACCATGTTTCAAGGAGCCCCACTCTCCCCTCATTCTTCTCTTAGACGGCCAGTGCTGTGCACGGATCCGGAGAGAGCTCGGGGCGTCCCCAGGGCCGCGACTGTTTCCCTGGCTTCCCAGACTGGTGCCCAGCTGTGTTCATGCTAAAAAGGGTTCACTACTGCAAAGCTGCTTTAAGCTGGGGGAGAAAACAGAAATCCGCGCCCCCAGCTCTCTTCCTGCTCTGGTTATGTTCAGGGACCTGACTGTCCCCGGTGGACCTGACGCAGCGCTGTCCAGACCTGCCTCCGCCGCGTACACCGGGTGGGGTGCCCCAGCCTGGGCAGGAAGCGAAGGAAAGGCTGGGAGGGTCAGAGGGGGTCGGAGAGGGACGCGCAGACCGGGAGCACCGAAGCGCAGTGACCCCGGCCGGGCCGAGCGGGGCTGGGGAGGCAGACGGCTGTGACCCAAAGCGAGCCGGAGGAGGCAGCGCGCAGCAGGGTTGGGCGGCCGCACTCACCCGGTGCAGGAAGTTCAGACGATCCCGGAGCAGCGGCGTGGCCGCCATGATGCGGGTCACCTTCCGGCCCCGCCCCGCTTCCGCCAGGCCCCAGGCCCTTCCAATCACCGTGTGGGTCTGGACCCTCTGGCCAATCGCTAGCGTGGGGCGGGCCCTGAGGCCGACTAAGGTAAACAATGTAAGCCTGGACCAATCCGAAGTTCCAGATCAAAGACAGAAAGCCTACCAGCCAGTTATAAGGCTCTTGAAGAAGGCGGTTCCGGAGAGGTAGAGTCAAGGGCCGAAGCCTGGCCAATTAGAGAGAGGAGAGAAGGTGATGGGCGGAAGCCTCGACCTATCAAGGTGTTTGGCGCCGGAAGAGGACGGACCGAAGGTGGTGGCGCCCACGGATGCAAGGAAGAGCTGCACATGTCGGGGAACGGGGCGGTGTGGGGGCGCGTGCGAAGCCGCCTGCGCGCCTTCCCAGAGCGCCTGGCGGCCTGTGGGGCCGAGGTAAGAAGCTGTCAGGCGGAGCAGGGCCTGTGGGGCGGGACGGGTGGCCGGGCGCTGACGGAGGCAGGGCGGGGGTGGCCCGGTGACCCTCAGGCGCGGGGGCCGCCGCGACCCTCTCCCGCGCCACCCCGACCCCAGGCCGCGGCCTACGGCAGGTGCGTCCAGGCGTCCACGGCCCCGGGTGGCCGCCTGAGGAAGGATCTCTGCGCGCAGGAGTTCGAGGCCCTACGGAGCTGCTTCGCCGCCGCGGTAGGTGGACGCCCCCGACCCCCCACTTGCAGGCTCGCCGCGTGCGAGGGGCCCGCTGGCCCCCCCTTCCCTTCTCCTGGGTTCGTGTTGGGCGCCTGCTGGTGCTTCCGACGCTTCTCGCCGATCCACCATCCCGCGCGACCCCGCCGCCGCGGAGCCTGTGTGCCTGTCAGGCGGGGGTAGAGCGGCCGCCGCTCCGCGAGGACGGCGAAAGGGGTGGGGGAGCGTGCGGAAGCGCCGCTGGGGCTTGGCCACCTCGCGCGTGCCCCCACGTGCGGGCGCTGTGTGCGGCTTCGGCCGCGCGGGCATCGGGCACCTACTGGGTTGCCGTTTCCGTCCCTGATCAGGTAGACCTGGTGGAAATCGTCGGGCCCTGTGGGCGGGTAAAGAGTTGGTGTCACCTTTACACGTTTGTGTCTGAAGGCCCTGGAGGGCTGGCGTTGGGGGAGCCGTGTCTGGGGAAGCCGGGCGGAGGGACTCGGCGGGAGGGGCGGGCCCTGGTGGCAGAGGTCCCCTCTGCAGCATTCACAGGGCCTGGGCTGCGCCCTGATCTTCCGCAACCATCCCAAGCGAATGCTGGGAGGACGAGGATGCGCGGGGTCGCGCTCTGGGCTCAGGGAAGCCCGGGCACCTTCCTGTGGTTTTCAGGCCTTTAGGACTGGAGCACGCCAGCCTCACCCCCCCCCCCCCCCCCCCCCCCCCCCCCCCCCCCCCCCCCCCCCCCCCCCCCCCCCCCCCCCCCCCCCCCCCGCCAGTCAGCCCTTGTCACCAATCTCAGACCCCTCCCGCACTGTCCGTTGAGGTTGTACTTGTCTCTCGGACCTGCTCCTGACTCTCGGTGGTTTCCTAGCCTTACAGCTCTGCCTGGGGACGAGACAGACCGCCCTCTGCGGGTCCTGGCGGTGAGGGCACGGCCCAACAGTCCTGCTACGCAGAAGCGTTCCTCTGCCGCTTTTGCGGCTCCTCAGGAGTCCCTGTTCCAGGAGCCTGGTCCCCTGTGACTTACCGTCTGCTCCTCTGCCCCTGCCACACACAGACATGCCTGCAGGCGTGCCCTGTCCCTGGAGCCTCACGCTGCCTCAGGGCCGCCCCTCTCCGCAGAGCCGGTGGGGGGTGGGGGTGGGGGGTAGGAGGCTGCAAGCGGTGTGAGTGGCTCTCGAGTGGGCAGCACGCAGACGACCCCATTTTTGCCCTTCTGCCTGCAGCTCAGAGCCAGGGGCTGCGGGGGAGGCTGACAGGGCTCCATGCCGGCTGCGCCCTGTGAGCCCTGTCCCCGGGCATGCATGTTAGCATCTCTGCCCTCAGTGTCCTCTGTAGGAAGGGCCCCCGCATGGAGCGCATGGTGCCTGATGCAGGGGGGGGGGGGGGGGGGGGGGCTCCCATCAGCCAGGCCTACAACCAAGCTTTCTGTAAGGTATTTGCTAGAAGGTGGCATTTGGTGAGAGAGTTTTCTTTCTTTGAAGTCCACATCTAACTTGGAAACAACCCATTAAGACAAAATACTTTATTTTTTAGGCCAAGAGGACCCTGGAGGGAGGCCATTAGGAAGGACCAAGGGCACAAAGCCAGGTTCCTGGTACTGAGGGCGCCAAGGGCCAAGCGCTGAGCACGGAAAGGATGGGCCGTGGCCGCGGGCAGAGGGGAGGGCCCGGCACCAGGTGCACGAGGATCTGGGCAGCGGTCCCTGCAGGTCCCATCAGGCCTCTGTTCTGTGCATGGTATGCACGGTCCTGATGGAGCGTGGACGGCAGACACCCTGCCTCAGGACCCTCTCTTCATTGTGTCACCAATAAAATGTCATCCGAGTCTCACGGAGCCTCTAGGCGTGACTGCCAGCTCACAGGACACACCGAAGGTAGAAGATGGAGGATGCGGGGGAGGGACCCGGCTGCAGAGGGCTCTTCTGTAGAAGGCAGTGAAGACAAGGCCGAGCCCAGAGGGGAGGTCTAGGAACCTGGCAGCTTCAAGAGCAGTGAGGCACAGGTCCCCTCCCACGTGGGGTCACCCACTGCCCTTCCTCAGCCTCCAAGGGAATCAACCAAGTCCCTTCTGACCTGCCTAGTCCCAGGGCTCCCTCGGCCCAGTCTCCGGTTCCTGAGCGCCACCTGCTGGGCACATGCAGCTGCTCCAGGAACCCCTCCCAGGGGCGTCAAGATGCCCTGGTCCTCGGGCCACACCCGCCCTGACATCCCTAAGCCCCAGGACTGAGGCCTGCACTTGCATTTCCCCTGAAAACTCTACTCCAGAACCAGCCCAGTTTTTCCCAGGCAGTGAGGTCCCCTGGTCCAAGATGCAAATGTCTCTCCTCAGACGTGGGTCGCTGGCTGGCTCTGGAGGGGCCGTGCAGGCAGCCACCTTTCACAGCAACCACTGGAATTCTGGACTAGAAAGTGGTAGCGTCACCCCCCCACCCCTACTGGGGGCAAGGGAGACCCACAGATGGCTGGAGGGCAGGGTGGGCCAGACCTTCCAGCTCATGCCCAGCGGGCACACACAGACTGCTATCCTGACCCTCCCTGTCCCATTTGGTCTGGCGGCTCCACTGCGCACACCCCCACCAGGCCCTCCTAGAGCTGTCCCACCAGGTGCTCCCTCCTGCCACTCTTTCAAACTCCAGGGTGGCAGTGAAGCCACCACTCCATACCCAGGGCTACCATGGGCTTGTTCCACTGACTGGCCAGGTGTACTCCAAACACCAGCCTCAGCTCCTGAGACCTCCCAAGATGTCCAGAGGCCCTGCATGAGCAGCACCCAGGCCCTGTGCACCCACCCCCATCTCCAGAGTTCAGGAGGAATCAACTTTGCCTCCAGAAAATTCCATTTCTTATATTCATTCCTGCTTGGCAGGCTGCCTGGTGCATAGAAATTACAATAAAAAGTAGTATCGATTTGTAAGGCCCCGAGGCCAAGGCAGCATGGTTCTCCCTGGGCCCTACAATGCCCTCTCCACAGGGTCGGGTCGGAGCATCTCCCCGATCGCGTCCCACAAGGGGAGCCGGGTGCACATGGGAACAAGTGGTGAAGGCCCTGGGTTCTTGTGGGACGGCTGCCTGGGGCCAGAGGGCCACCATCAGCTCTTCTGCTCCTTGGAAACCAGACACAACACAAAACCCCACACAGATGAGTGGGTTCTGGTGTGGACGGCCTGACTGTGCTGCCCCAGGAGACGCAGCTCCAGGGATGAGTCACTGTGTGGAGGCCCCCTCCCTGGGCCTGCGCCTGCAGCTCTGCCCACAGGTTTCTCTGGGACTGTCAGGTTTGGTTGCTGGTCTGTCCCATCATACCCGTATGTGTGCAGAATCCTCGTCAGCTAACTCACCTCAAACCGCCCCCCACCCTTACCAGACAGACCCCAAGTGGTGGTACTTTTCCTAGGGACCTCACGGTCACTTGGGGAACCGAGGAGAGCGCGGGGCGGGGCTGTGTGGTGGGTGGGTGCATTTGGCCGTGCTCTGACGAGTTGCCCCTGCCCCCATGCAGGACCTCAGACTGGACGCAGGGCTCACAAGAAGGCAGGGTGTTTATTTGGGTTTTGTACAGCACTCTGTGCACAAGGCCAGCACAGCCCACGGTGCCCGGAGGAGTGGGGCCAGGGCTGGTCTGGGCAGCCATGTGCTGGGTCGAGCAACGTGGGCAGCACCGGCCCTCGCCTGTGCCGTGCGGCACCTGTCTCAGAACCTGGAGGGGTGGTCACAAGGAGTCCAGCGGGTGGCTGAGGTGAGCTTGGGACAGGGTAAGAGCTGTGTCCGTGACAGCAGACCTCCGGGAAAGGGCGCAGGGCAAGACGGAGCTTCCAGATCACCCCCCTGAGCTCCGGGACTCAGCACCTGCTTGCTCCAGGGCCACCGGCAGCCTGGCCAGGCCTGGGTGAGGCCAACTGGCCCAGAGGCCGACAGGCACTTGGGAGCACTCAAGCCTCCTCCAGGTCCCCGGGCAACTGTTTGATCTGGCGGCTGTGGACCACCCGCAGAGCGCCACCAGCTGCCTGGCGAAGCTGGGTGTCAAGGGCGCTGCGGAGGTCGTGGACCTGCACATCAGACAAGGGGTGGAAACTGATGATGACCCCCTCTTTGGGGGCTGGCCCACTGTCTTCACGTGGAGCCACGTCCCGCCGTCGCCTCCGGAGGTCAGCGCCCACCTGGACTTTCAGGTCTCGGTTGGGTTTGGCATTGTCCAGCTTTGGAGCTCCGGGCGCTGCCGGTTTGGGCCCGAGCTCGGGGTCCGGCCTCTGCCCAGGCTCTTGGGTGGCAGTGTGCTCCTTGGGAGCGGGCACATGGTCCCCGCCAGGGCGGTCCCCACGAAGGGCCTCCTTTCTTGCCTCTGGGTGGCCTCCCTGAACCCTGGCAGAGATGGCAGGGCGCGCCGACTGCTGGGACCCAGCCTGGGCCCCCCGTGCTGCCCCTCCCAACCTGCTGGGCAGGCCTGCCGGTCTCTGGTCTTGGCCCCCTTGCTGGGGCTTCACGCGAGGGTCCCTGGCCTCTGCCCCCACTCCTGCTGCTCCCGCCTCCTCTTGAGTGTTGGCTCCAGCGGCTGCTCCCTCCTTTCCAGATTTGTCCTTCTCCTGGGAGCCTCCGCCACCAACGTCCCGACTCTGCCCAGGGTGATCCACAGCGCCATGCTTCTCTGGACTCCCGGGTGCCCCAGCGAGGTCTGATTCTGGGGCCCGCTCCTGCACCGCAGCCCCCTTAAGCTCAGTGACCTGGCCCTGCCGGCCTTCCCTCAGCTCGGCCTGGGCTACCCCCGGCTCCGTGTGGACCCCACCTGGAAGGCCGGCTGGGGCTCTGCCTCCGGCCCCCCTGGGGTCGTCCAGGGAGTGCTGGCTGTGTCCCTGGGGCAGAGCCGGGGGCTGCTCTGGAGCCCGGAACTCAGGTTTCAAAGGCTGCGGTGGGGGATGTGCCACCGTCCCTGCGTTGTGGGCCTCCTGCTCCTTCCTCCTCAGTGCTGCCACCGCAGGCTCAGGCTGCGCGTCCACTGCAAGTGAAGACACCAGTTTAGCACAGAACTGGGCAGAAGCCACTGACGCCAGGACTGAAAGGAACCAGCTTGACAGCAATTCAGAAACTACAGAGTTTCTGGGTGGGACTGAGGCCTCCCCAGCCCCGCCCCACCCCTAGCCGGTTCCAGCCCTGCCCCCCCCAGCTCAAGCCTCTAGTGCACTTGCCCTCCTCTCCGTCCTGTCGCTGCTGGTGAATCTCCTTGTGCTGCTCCTCAATCACTGCCAGCAGCTTCTCTTGCTGGTCCAGGAGGCGCTTCTGCTGCACCTGCTGCTCCTGGATCACCTGCAGCAGGACGGCGTGGTCCAGCATATCTGCTCTGCCGGCTTCTGGGGGTTGGAAAACATGGTCGGAGCCTGTGCGTGCCGCCGCAAGGACACGAAAGCCCCCTGCAGGGCCTTCCCTGGGACGCCCTGCAGGATCTTCTTCTGTCCCTGCTGGTCCATGAGGCGTTAAGGGCAGAGGGGCCTCCCAGTGGCAGTGACTAGTCTAACTGCCTCGTGCTCACACTGGCCCGTGGCTTAGATACCTGGCAGTCCCAGGTACCCTAAGTCACTCCCTGGGCACCTGCCAGAGTGCCACCCATGTGGTCCGGGCCAGCTGAGTGAAGCTGGAGCCCGTTCTGAAAAGAACACTTGCACCAACAGAGTGTTCCCTCCGAGGAGAGGGCTTTGAAAACAAACAGCACCTTCTTGCTTTCCAGCAGAGACCAGAGCTGGACCCTCCAAGGACAAGGCCCTGCCAGCACATGGGGTCCCCACACGGTCCCCAGGACAGGGCTGAAGGCCTCACACAGGAGGAAGGTGGCAAGTTCAGGGGCAGGCCCGGTGGCAGGCGTGGCCAGGCCCTGCTACACCTGCCACCCAGCGCCCCACACACAACGTGGCCCGGGCAGGCCGGAGGCGAACTCCTGCACCCGCAGCGGCTGGTGAGGGGAAGGAGAGCTGTCTCCCTCCCATGCTCCCACACTGGGCCAGCAGCTGGCTGAGGGAGGCCTGGGTTATGGAACGCTCGTGACACCTGGTCTCTAAGCAGTCAGACGCTATGGGGACGCTGTGGCTGGGCAAGCCATACACACACATCGGAAGGAGGAACACGTTTGCCATAGGGAGAGCCCACCACCCAGTGATGGCCTCGCCTGCTGGGCACACAGGACATGCTGGTCAGTTCACCCAAAAGTGACCTCTGACCTGTCAGAAGAGGGTGGGGTTGGCCTTCTCCCAGGGGCTGCAGGGGATGTGCAGGTGGCAGACCCATGAGGAGCAAGCCAAGGCTGACCATGGGGAAGAGGGCCCCACCAGGTGCCCGCCTGGACGCCCTAAGGTCCCCAGGATGCTGCTTAAGGAAAGCCATGCTTGTGGGCATGGCCAGGCGTCTACACCCCTCCCTCCGATGAGGGAGGCACACAGCGCCGTCCCCACAAGTTTCCAACTGGCTACCTCGGCCACAGGCCACCCTGGACCCCAGCACCATGACCTCGTGACTACACACTGGTCAGTGGCAGAGGGATGGCCCCACATGTGGCCAGCACCCCGCCCCCAGGCATGTTAGGCCCCTGCCTCACTGGCCCCTCGGAGGGCCAGCCCTGCACCGACCACAGGAGAGACATGGAACCTAGTGGAGGTGACTGCATCACCAGGACCACAGGGACCAGCCATGAAGACGGGGTGAGAGCCGCCAGATGCCAACGTGCATTCAGCAGGGGCTGCGCATGGCCCCGCCCCGTCTCCTAGGTGGGGCCTGATGCGACCAGCGCTTGCAGACTGTCCAGTGACCTCCGAGCCACCGCAGGGCCCAGAAGGACCAGAGCATTTGGAGGAGACAGGAGGAGCTGGGGCATCGGAGGAGCCCAACCGAGGGGCAGGGGCCCGGCGTATGCGCTGGCCCCATCCTCGCGACTCTGGCCCTCCACACACGTGCCTGCCACGGCGATGTGCCCCTCGGTCCATACCTGCGACCATCTTTTGGATTTCAGCTGCTCGTCCCGTGGAGAGGCGCACAGAGGAAAGGCAGAATAGAAGACTGTGAGAACGCGCTCCAGAGAGAGGAAATCAGAGGGTCAAGCAGGTGCAGGCAGCAGGTCCCGAGCAGGGCAGCCAGCCGACAGGGGGACAGACAGAGCACCGCAGGCACTGCCACAGCAGCCCCGAGTCAGGACACTCACCCCCCACGCCCTCGGCGGGCGGCCCCAGGGTCAAGCTAGGAAGCAGGTACGGACAGCGAGGCTTGTCCCAGGACCCCACCCCAGGCGGCTCCCCTCGGTCTCCATGCACATGGCCACCGAAAGCAAGTGTGGGAGCTCAGCCTGGGGGATAGGGCCCCAGAGCCAGTGGGTCACCAGAGAAATCAGGGCCAGCCACTAGGCCAGCCAGATGGTTGCCCCCAGCTCCAACCACAGAGGCGGTGCCCAACAGGCGAGGCTACAAGGTGGGTCCAAAGCCAGCAGCTGGAACCCGCCCAGACTGGGCAGGTCTGCAGGGCTCACCGCGAGTCTCACGCGCTGGAGAGAAGAGGCAGGAGGAGCTTTCCTTTTGGAGGGGTGATGATGGATGGGTCTTCACTTTAGTGACATAAAGGTCCCCTTGGGCCACCCCCAGCTAAGGGGCGCGGTGGACGAGGGGACGGAGCAGCATAAGCACCAGCCCTCCCTCGCTGGTCAGGAAGGCCTCCAGGTCTCCCAGGAATGCCCTGCCCCCGCCGCCTGCGAGGCCCGTGCTCAGGGACATTCACACGTCCACTCTCAGACAGTGACAGGGTTTTATGGGGAGAAAGGGAGATGAACAGAGCTGCTTGAGGCCTTTCAATCACAGAAAACCGGGGAGCCCGAGACTGGGGCGGCCTAGAAAGGGCCCCTAGACAACAGGCACTTGTGGCTCCTTCCGGGGTGGCGGGCGGCCCGCCGTCTGGAAGGAAGGGGCGCTGTCCCCCGGGAGCGCTCGGTGAGAAAGCAGAGCCCTTACCCTCTAACTTGCTGCCGGCGTGGTCTCCGGCCTGCCCCTCTGCAGGGTCTCCGGCCTGCCCCTCCGAGTTCCTCTGGCCTCGAGGCTCTGCCTGCTGCCCGGCTCTGGGCGCCGGCTTCCCACCTGCACACACAGTGGAGACACCGGTTCACAGGAAATGGAGGAGGAGAAGGAAGAGGAGGGACAGAAGGTGGCAGCTGTTCCCTAAAATCACCCCGCACTCGGCCCCTCCCTCCCGTCAGCACAGTCTGTGCTCAGCCCGATGACGACCAGGGAAGCAATGAACAATGTTTAACCACCTCCCAGACCCTGGCAGCGAGCCAGCGTTCACCTCCCGGGCCAGTCACCGCGCGCGCGTCACCCTAGCCAGGTCCCAGCCGGCACTCGGCAGCGTGGTGCCTGTCGGGCTCAGCGCGTCCCCGCGTGTGCCCAGACACGCAGGAGCAGAGTGGCACCTGACGTCCAGTGGCCTGGGAACAACTGCGTGACACACATCACAGTGGATGCCGAGCCACTAGACTGGCTCCCTGCAGCTGCGGGAGGGGCTGCCACCCTCACAGGCCAGCCTCTCGAGGGTAGGGGGCCCGGGCTGGTCGTTCCCACACCCACACCGGAGGGGAGGGCCTCTCCTGATGAGCCCAGGCCGATACCCACCAGGCTCGCTGTCCGCTGGCTTGCCTGCGGCCTGGTCTGGCTTCGGGGCATCGTCTACTCTGCCCTTGGCACCAGCCCCCGGGGCGCCCTGCCCCTCAGGGAGCACTGCCTGGGGCCCTGGATGCAGACCCCTGTTGCCGGGCTCCAGGTCCTCCTTCACCAGCTCTGCAGCCGGCTGACCATTTCCTTCTGCGACCTTCTGGGGGTCTTCAGGAAGAACCCCTGCTGCCTCCAAGGCTTGGACCTGCCCACGTCTCTCTCTTTCTGAGTCCAGCAGAGGCGGCACCATCTGACCCTTGGCCCCAAGAGCCTTTCCATCCACGTGGGAAGGTTCATTCTCCTCCGGTCCTTCTCGGTCTTGACCTTCATCCACCATCACCTTGTCGTGAGGGACGGGGGGTTCGTGGCGGTGGGCCTCTCCAATGGGTGCTGCCACACCTGGGAAGACGAGGAGGGCATGTTGGGGAGCAGGGAGAGGATGACCCAGCTTCCGTCCAAGGGACTGTGACCTGAGCACCAGGCCTCACAGCGTGACCCAGGCCGGCAGCTGCCGCCTCTCACAGATCTGACTGCTGTCCAGCTGAAGACGGACGCTGTTTCTAGAAAATCACAAGATGGGCAGCAGCAAACCAGCTGCTTTGGCAGGGTGCGGTGCGGGACAACCCTCCGAACCAGAGGAGATAGGAGGCAGAAGGGACCGGAACGTGGGCACAGCCCAGGTGGGAAAGGCCCGCAGCCCTGGGAGTCCCCCTCGGTCCCAGCACCCTGCCCACCCTCAGCCCTCCCACCCGCCCCGTACCACCTTGCCCGGGCCGGTCCAGCTGAGCCTCCTCCTGCTTCTCCTTGGAGTCCTCTCTCAGGGGCACATCCACCGGGCCCTTAATCTGGGCCTGCTCCGTGTCGTCTTTCTCCCGTGGCAGCTTCGGCTTATCTCGGCCGTCTGCGGCCACGGCCGCGCCTAGATCCTGGCCTGTAAGCACAGACAGGCTGGCTGAGTGGCGTTTCCACACGGCTACCCACCAATCACCACAGCCCCAGGCGGTCTCCCTGGACTGTAATCGCATTCCCCAGTTGCATGGCGGAGCCGAAGCAGTTGGCTTTTCCTGCTCCATCATTAGCAGCTAAGGAGCACAGAAAACTGTCATTTTTCATGTGTATTCATAACAAAAACATGTCAAAATGAAATTTACACCTAACTGGTGCAGGAGAGCACGCTGTGCAACACCGGCCATTACCACCAGGTGGCGGCACAAACCCGCCTTGGACAGGCCAGCGCAGCACCGTGGTGGGGCCAGAGTTGCTGAGGCGGTGAAGAGGCTGGCCCGTCACCCTGTCAGCCTCATCCTGCTGACACTGAACATCAGTATCGAATGGAAGCCAAGCCCAGCCCGCAGCCGGCAGAGTCGTGCCGGGCACTGCCCGCTGCACCTTGCAGCCAGCCTCTCCCAACGGCGGTGGCAGGGCACAAGGACGGCCCCAGAACCAGGCCAGGATGAGCCCCTTGGGGAACCACGTCCTTTTGAAACACACACACACTTTGTTCGTGTCCGGCATCGGCAGCAAAAACCGAAGAACTGCAGAGGGAAGGACAGACGTAGAAACCCATCCCTTCACCAGAGGCAGACGCCACAGCCTCTGCAAAGGGGAGGGCTGAGGTCTAGGGCGGGGGCTGTGGGTGGCTGCAGGCGTGGGCTGTATGCGCAGCCTTCCTCACGTTCCAGTCAGAGGGGTCTGTCCCCTCCCGCAGGAGAGGACCTCAGCAGGCCGGGCAGGAGGGCAGGGGCTTTGTATCGTGCTGGACAGGGAGGGCCCTGCTGGCCGCATGGAGTTGAACCGGGCATGGCCGTCCCCGCAGGTGAAAGCGGCCTGGTCCCCGCCACACAGTCACCCCTCGCAGACGGCCCACACACCAGCAAGAAGCGCCACGGACCAGAGGTGTCTGCCTGGCGGATGGCAAAGTTAAGGAAGTCGACCCTGGGTGGTCGTTTCTCAGCAGGGAACAAAGCCAGCGCACCATCTGGTGCAGCGCGCGCACTGAGGCGAGCTCTGTGCTGGGCTGGGCCAGGCTGTGACCGCAGCAGGCGGGGGTCAACCAGGAACCGCGACTCTCGGCTACCTGCCAGAAGCCAGGGCCCCCCAGCCCAGCAGCCTCCTGGGGCCTGGACCCCACACTCCAAAGCCGCCCTCGGGCAAGGGCCACAGCATCTTCTAAGGTGGGACCAAACTCTTCCCTGAGGACCGTTTGCCAGCCATGCCTCCTGAGTGCTGTAAAACGGACATAAAACTTCAAACAAGTAACTGAGAACAGCCTGTGCTCCACCTGCCTGGCTTCCGATGGGGACGTGACCGCGGGTTGTGGAAGACAGGAAGTAGCCCCGTGTGGCTAGCAGTGCGACCCCATGAACAGGGTAACGGTGGGGATGGGGCTGTGGGGGAGCTGGGCTCTGGGCCCCACTCTCTCCTCCAAGGCTGGCAGCCAGTGGGGCTCAGGAGAGGCCAGCAGAGGGCACCCTGTGCCAGCACAAACCCCCAGCCCCCAAAGGTCACCACTGGCCACCTCACTGGTCTTCCAGGTCATCACTTCCAATGGCTAAAGCAAGACGTGCCAGCAATCACCGGCCAAGGTAATGAGATGCAAGAAGTTCCAAGTTCATGCCTCTCTCTGCCAGGCCATGGTGGGTTCAACCTGCCTGGGGCAGTGCAGGGCAGTGCACGTAGTCAGTCAGTGACCTTCCTGCACGCTCAAACCACGGTGACAGGGACACACACTGAGGTGCTTCCGGCTGAGGTCCCGGGGTCAGCAGTTGCCTGGTTCTGGCTCAGGGGGATGGGGGCTGGGGGCAGCCGACACACCGTCCTGGCTCTGCCCCCGGGCGTCCCTGGGGTTGGACGCACCACGGCATCTCAGGCGCAGCGTCCAGAGCAGCCTGCCCACAGTGACGAGGATGGCCGCCCTCGAGGCCAGTCTTCCTGCCACCCCGCTGCAGAGCCCCGTCCCAGGTCTGGGGGCACTGCTGCCACCACCCTGGCCGGCCACTCTGTGCAGCTTGTGATCAGTGAGGACCAGAGTGGCCATCCCAGATGTCAGGCACCAAAGGAGTCACTTAAAATGACACCTGAGAGAAATAAAGCTGACAAAGACATCTGGAAATCAAAAAAAAAAAATGACACCTGAGTCCTGTCCCCTGGAAGAGGGCTGAAGTTTGGGAGACACAGGGGACCCCAGGGCCATGCCTTCAGAGGGCAACTGCTTACAAGCCAGGCCCTGCAGCGAGGCGACTCCAACCCCAATCCTGCCTTTCCTCTGGAGCGCCAGCCACCACGCATGAGATGGGCACTCAGCGAGGGCATTTTTAACCCGCTGGTCCCCGCCTAGGGGCAGGGCAACCCTGCGACTACACGCACCCATCGCCTTCCAAATGCGCAAGACTCCCAGAAATTGCCCCTGGGACCCCACCGTCCCTGCGGGCAACTGACTCCTCCCGGTTCTGCAAACAGACACATCTGTCCACAGGCAGCAGGCAAGGCAGGTGGCCCATTCAACAGAGACCGGTCAGACCCAGGTCACTCAGGGGCTGGGACGTGGGAGGTAGCGCCCTTCCCTGACCCAGGGACCCTCTGAACCCAGCAGGTCCGCGCAGCTGGGCTCCCCGCCATGTCCTGAAGCCAGGGCAGTCCCTAGATAGAGTCCATCACAAGGGTGGCAGGGCATGGGGGCTGCAGCAGCTCCACACCGCTCCCAGACCTGAGGCCTGAGGAGACGTGGATGTGGGGGCCGTGGCCCTTGCACATGCTGGCATCTGTCACAGCAGTGGGGACGCGTCCCTGCCTGTGTGTGTGGCCAGCTGGTGTGGGTAGCTCAGGGCGAGTGCTCAGGAAGGGCAGCGGCGAGCCCCCACTGGGGCCTGTGTCACCCTCTGCCACCTGCATCCACACTCAAGAGCACGGTGCCACCGAGAGGCCTTCCTCCTGTCCAGCTGGGCACCCAGAGGGCCCTACCTGGCCCTTCTTCCCCATGGAGCAGGAGCACAGCCATGCCACGTGCCCACGCTGGGGGAAGGGAAGGAGTCATACAAGGGGCGCTGGCCAGGGCTGCTCCCCAACACCGCGGGACAGGGTGCAGGAGCTGGGGGAGAGGGATGAAGGGGGTGCTGTGGTCATAGGAGGGAGCAGCCGTGTCACCAGCCTGTGCCCGCCGGCCAGCCCCCGTGGGTGCTCCCAACCAGGAGGCGAATGGGCGACTCTGCCTCCTGAGCCTTCCCAGAGCTCAGCACCTCTCCCTGCGCTGTGCCCACACCGGCACGCATCCCCGGCTCTGCTCGCCGAGCGTGCTGGGCTGTGTGCCGGTCATACGAGTTGCCAAAAGGGTGGGACTCCCCTCGTCACTCTCAGGGCCAGTGCGGGGCTCTAAGGCAAGCGGTCCATCCCGTCACTAAGACATCAGGGACCAGCAGGCCCTGCTCCGCTGCGGGGAGGCCACCCATCAATTACGGGGCGGCCAGAGTGAGAAACTCAGAGAGCGCGCCCAAGACAAATGGCATGTGGCTCCGAGGGGCCGTGTGTTTGGTTATGGCCTCGGGGAGTCAATGGGAACCAGATGTGGCTGCGGCACTCCAGGTGAGCCAGACCCGCCTCCAGAGCAGGACACAGCTGCTGGGGCTCGGGCCGCCCAGCTGGCTCATGCCAGGAAAACCATCACCAGACCTGCCACAGCCGGCTGAGGAGGGAGAAGCTGGCGCCCAGGTCCAGTTCTGCCAGGGCTTGCCCCACACACAGGCCAACACGCCAGGCCAAGGGCCCAGGCGGGGTGCCAGCAGGGTGGGTCTGCGCCACCCCCCACTTCAGGAGGACCTCTTCCCCGTGCAGACCGCCGAATCTGGGCACCCGCCACGGACACCTGAAGCTCCCGGCCACAGGGCGTTTCTCCTGTCGGCCCTGCCCTTCCCAGGGGTCTTCACTGCTGGAAACCCACTGAGGGAGGGTCTTCTCGCCAGTTCTGCGGCCCCAGGAAGGCAGAAGAGTGTGTGTCCACTCCGAGCACACGGGGGTGAAGCTGGGACAGAGGCAGCAACAGGGCCAGGGACCCGGCCCCTGCCAGCACCCCAGCATGTCCACGCCCTGGCTGGCCCTTCCATGCGACCTTCTCTTTGTCAGTCATGGTGAGTGGGGAGACCCCAGCCACACTCAGCAACCACCCTTCCTGCACCCGACGGGTGTGGGCACTGGCGGGACGATGTGGTCCAAGCACCGGGCTCCACCAGGCGGCCTCAGCTGAGGGAGGGCGTGAGGGTTGTCACTCCACCTGAATAGGCAGGTGGGCTAGGAACAGGCGTCAGCAGCACACGGAGCACAGGGGCATCACTGACTCTGTCCAGGCGACACCCAGCGGACACTTACAACCTCAAGGCTAACGAACGTGAGCAACACCCACAGACTGACTCCGTTAGCACACTGAATGGGGGCGCAGAGGTCTCAGCCCTGCTGCCCCACCCACTGCCTATGCCCTGCACGGAGACAGCTGCCCCCCCGGCCCCCCGGCCCCCCAGCCCTCTCCACCACCCAAACAGGATGGACACAGCCGGCAGGCGAGGCAGCCTGGGACGGGCCGCCTGCGCTCTCAGGACCCCGACGGGCTGGCGGCTGCGGCCTACCTGGGGGCTGGGCTGCCTCCGTCTTCTTCGAGCCCCCGGCCTCTGCGCCCCGACCACCGGGGGCTTCCTTTGCCGAGTCCAAGTCCACAGGGGTCTCCTCGCTTGTGGACAGGGTGGTGAGTGTGCTGACCGCCAGGATGCCCAGGCCAACCCAGAGCACCACCTGGACAAGACAAAGACCCTGAGAGTAAGAGAGGACGTGCAGCCCCAGGCCGTGCTCTTCCCAGAGAGGCGGAAGGCAGGGCAGCAGCAGACCCGTGAGCACAGCAGGAGGGGCCGGGGCAGCGTGCGGAGGCCCGCCTGCCGGTCAGTCCCACGGGCTACCAGGAGACGGTCCCTCGCTGGTCAGCGTGGCCGAGTCATCAGCCAAGTGTGCTGGGGCTGCGCTGGCCGCAGAGAGTGGTGAGGGCATGAGGGGAGCCCGGAGAGAGAAGGGGCCGGTGTGTGACAGAGTGCCTGCGGGCCAAGACCCGGGTCTGTGTGCGCAAAACTCCTCAGAAGACTCGTGCTCCTCAGAACGGTGAAGGTTGTGTGAGAAGGAAAAGGCAGCAGCACGCGGCAACCATGGTCAGCCGGGCACTTCCAGGTGCCAAGTCAGGGGAGAGCCTGCAGCGCCTTCCGCACGCACGGTCACAGGGAGTCAGCGCGGCCCGGCACGCCTTCTCGATTCTAACCACCATGGCGCCACGGGCCCGGGAGGGGCCACGCTCCTAGTCTGTGTTCACAGGTGTGTAGGGATGTGGGCGGCCGGGGGAGCGTGCACACGCACATCTGCACACCGAGCCACAAGCTGGCATCAGGCTCAGACACTAGACACTATCCCAGCCGGGTCAGGAGAAAGGGGGGCCTGCCCCTCGCCCCAACCCCTCTGCTGGGGCCGGGAACCGACGCGCAATGAGGGTGGGCAAGGCTAACACCGGGAAGGGGGGATGAGGCCTGGAGACCCGCACATCCAAAAGGCACAGCCTCCCGACACACACACACACACACACACACACACACACACACACACACACGGCAACCAGTCAGAACACGAGGGGAGAGGAGGCCCTGTCACCGCACAGGGAGCCCCAAGGACCTGCTGTAGGTCAGCAAGGGTGCAAAAGTATCGACTCCAAATTCATCTCCAGCTTCAGGAATTCCAACCAGACCAAAGCACAAGAAGCCGCAGTTACTTTGTTTCGAGTCAGACCCGCTGATGTGAATGTTCCCGTGCAAACCAAAGAGGCAAGACCATCCAGGAGTGCTATGAGTGGAAGCAAGGCAGAGGGATCGGAACTCAGAGTCCCAGAGCAGGTCCCATGCAGGGAGCCGCAACAGTGTGGAGGCCAAGGGGCTGGATAGGCCGGCCGGCAAGCAGGACAGGGGTCTCGAACGAGGCCCAAACACGCCACGCAAGGGAGCAGTGGCATTTCCCATCAGTTGGGGACCGCGGTCCGACAGCTAGGGAGCCACCCGGAAAACGCTTACACGCCCACCGCCTTGCTTACCCCCACAGGAGCAAACGGGTCAAAGAGCTGAGCGAAAAAGCGGGCTGGAAGCAGGAGGAAGTTCTCACGTAGCACGGGAGCAGGGGGGGGTCTGACTCTGAGTCTTCTCCCCCAAGGAGTCCGATGGACTAACACACCGAGACAGCGAAATGGAGGGAGTGTGCGCGAGCTGGCAGGCGGCGTGCTGACTCCTTGCTGCGAGCAGCCCTCAAAGTCGCCTGGCAGCCCTGGCTGGGGCGGGCAGCAGGCCGCAGGCTGCTCCACACTCACCCTGTGAGGGCCGAATAGACGCTCAGACGCCATGGCTGAGGCCTCGGTGCTGAGCCCGAGGGGAGGGCCCGGTAAGCGCAGGCGCTAAGCAACCAGTGCAGCATGGCAGGCACAGGACGGGTGCCAGAAGTGAGGGGCTCCGCTGCCAGAGGAGGAGGGCGCCCGCGTCCTGCATGTCACTCCCCCAGGCCAGTGCCCCTGCCAGCGTCACAGTCCCACAAAGACGCTCGGCAGAGAACTGAGCAATCTCAGGTGGTGGCGTTTCGTCATGACCCAGGGAGGCCGCACCCGGGGAGAGAGGGTAAAGCACAGGCAGGTCTCATGGCCTGGCCACAGGCCTCTTCCGCCCTAATGCCTGGACGAGGACGCCAGTGGGACCCGAAGGGCACTGACCGACGTGGCTCAGTGGGCTGGGTGCTGTGCCGCAGAGCACAGGGTGGCTGGTTCGTTCCCCATCAGGGCACGTGCCTGGGTTGCTGGTTCAGTCCCTGATCGGGGCGCCTGCAAGGGGCCATTGATGTTTCTCACATGGATGTGCCTCTCCCTCCCTCTCCTTCCTTCTCTCTAAAAATGAAAAAATAAATAAATTTTCATTTATTGAAAACACGACCTCGACGGTTCTTACACACCATGTCCACACACTACCAGGCACGTCAGCAGGCAGGGCCGAAGGATGAAGGCTGGCTTCTCTGAAACCACAGTGTCTTGAGGAGTTTGGGATCCGCGTAAGGTTAAAATACAGAAAAGCCAAAGGCCAGAGGCGGGCCATAGAGTTAGAGCAACGTGGGCCCTCGCCTCGTCTTGGTGGGGGCAGGAACCAGCCCCCGTGGACCCGGGCGAGCCTGGGCCTCCCATCCCACGGTCTCACGCCCGACAGCAGGAGGCGGGGCACGCGCAGCACCAGCTGACGAGGGGCGGAGAATAAACACTTGACGTGCTTGCCTCACCCAAAAGGTAGCAAAAAGAAAATACTGAAAAAGAACAGATGGGACAAATAAGAAACAAAGAGTAAGACGGAAGCTTTAATCCCCCAAATCAGTAATTACATCAGCTGTACAGTCTTAAACACTCCCATTAACAGGCTGGATGAAGACAAAGCAGGACAGGAGCCAGCCACGCGCTGCTGTGAGGGACACACCTCACACACGGAGGCGCGGCGAGATCAGAAAGCTACCCTTGCGCAAACAGGAACCACAAACAAAGCGGTGTTAGCCGCGAAGTGTCAGAGGAGGCTGACGTGGGCAGAGAAGCATTTTCAGAGACAAAAAGGGGCATCTCGCGGGAAAAAGGGTCAGTGGAACGAGACATAAGCGTCTTAGCCCCGCCGTTCCTGGTAACCCAGCTGCCAGGCACAAGGGGAGGGCTGTAGGAGGGGACGAAGCTGCCAGCACGGCAGAGACAGTTGTTCTGTCCCCAGAATGACAAAGGGAGTTAAGACCAGGGGACCACGTGCCGGGCCACCAGGCAAGCCTCAACTGATGACAAAGGGCTGAAGTCCAGTGTGTGTCCTCCAACCACACACTGCAGAGATGACCAGGAACCCCCCAAAGTAGGTGAAACGGCACCAACCACGGGACCGAGAGGCCGCCATGGCCTGAGGGAGGCCGCTGACCCTGCCACCCCTGGATGTGCGGCCCCGCCGAGGGCCAACAGGCTGTCCCGGGGGAAGCTGACCAGCGACTGAAAGCTCAGTCAGAGGCACGAGGCCGGCCACAGGGAAGGCCCTGGAGGAGAGAAGGTGGAGGGCTTCCGCTGCCGGCGCTGTCCCCCACACGGGAGAGTGCCAGTCCACCGGCACGTCACAGGGGACAGGCGCGCTGGGGATGGAGGGTGCTGGCCAACCAGAGCCCCAGCCTGTCTCATGCCAACCAAGTCCACGGGGCTACAAGCGAGGAAGTGAGAACTTTCTGCGGTGTCAGACTGGAGACCGTCGTCAGAGCCTGGGGCCAGGAAACGCACCCAGCGAAAGAGGATGGACTAGGTGGACAACGCCACAACCAACATGTGTTAATGGGAACGCACCACTCCGAGTGGAAAGGCGGACAGGGATGGGAGACTACGGCGACACACACCCCTGCAGAGAGTCATAGCACATCCAGAATCTTAGCACGTCCACCAGTCAATGAGAAAGGACCAGTCAACTAAAATGGTCCAGAAGGCCCCACAGGGTGGTCACGGGTACGGGCAAGCCCCAGCCTCCTTGGTCACGCGGGGACCACTCACCACGCACTCACCAGAAGGCCAGGATCCGCAGAAGGGACAGCAGGTACAAAAGCCACTGGAATTCTACCGTGATGCCAAGAACCACACAGGGACACCAGAAGTTCAGTAAAACCCACGAGGTCCAGGTAGACAGAACCCCAGGCCTGGAAATACCCTTCCCTGCCCCCACCCCCCGCCAAGAGAACAAGCAATGAAATGCACACGAGAGCACCAGGGGACTCTGGGGCAGCCCACCCAGGACCCTGGCCCCACGGGGTCACGCAGCAGACTACCTGCCCTGGCCCAGCCCCGAGGTGACACAGGTGAACGCAGATGTGACCTAAGGAAGCCAGACAACGCAAGTGCCCACTGGGAGAGGCCGTTCACGCCCGTGGACGGGAAAATCATGCCAGGACCTGAGCAGACGGACCAGCTGAACTGCATGCGGGCACCAGGGTGGAAGCCACCCGGTTCCACCTGCCCAGGCCCACCAGTGAGATGCTCTCCCAGCTCCTCCATCCGCCACAGCGGGAGACGGGAGGGTGGCCCCGTCACCGAGTCCCTAGCAAGATGGGGGGGCTCCAGAGTGGTGACCCACAGTCCCCACATGGACAAATTTAGGGAGTATTTGTTCCCAATTTGGTGCTGATGAGGAGGTCGTGCCCCACACCCCCCGCCCCACACCCCCCCGCCAGCACGCTCGGCTCACCCCTGGGCCTCCCAGACCCCGGGACCAGGGGCCTCGGCTAAGACCATCAGTTCACAGGAGCCGAGAGAGCGCGCCCTCCGAGGCCGGCTGCACTCACCTGGGAGAAGAGTGTGCTCTTGTGGACCTTCCTGTAGATCAGCGCCGGGCAGACGAAGCAGATGAGGCTCCCCATGGTCGCACCCGTGAGGCCCAGGATCGTCTCCACTGAGGGCGAGGGGGCCGGGAAGGGGTGAGTACCCGGGAGCTCCCGGAGGAGCCAGGCTGAAGCTGCCTGCAAACCTGTGAGCGAGCAGAGCCCGCCGCACCCAGCCCCCTGGACACTGGGACTGCACAGGCTCAGCAGCCCCCTCCTGCTGTGGCGTCTGTGCCTCAGTTTCCCCACTGACATGGTTCTGACCCCCGGCCGTGGGGGCCTTGTAGGGAGCAGCACAGCAGCTGACTCCTCACAGAAGGAAGCCCCAGGGAGGCTTCTCCAGGGCTCAGCTTTGACCCCCTTCCCCAGCCCCTGCTCCTCAGCGAGTGACCGATCAGGGCTGTCTTGGGATGTGGGTGGAAGCCAGGAGGGTAGGGGCCTCTGGGATGTGACCTGGGGAGGGCACACACAGTCCCACTCAGCACCTGGTGGCAGTAGCTTCATTTGTCCAGGGGCCGCAGGCAGAACCCTCACCTTCCCCTGGTGGCAGCAAGGGGCCGCTTTCTGGCTGCTGCCTGCCCCGGTCTCAGCGCAGGTCCCCATGCCTGTTTGGGCCCCTCGAGCTGCCACATTTGTCCATGCCTTTCTTTGGCACTCAAGAGGAAGGCTGAGAGTCTCTGGGCTTTTTAGGAGACCAGAAGGACAGCAGGACACCCCGACACATGGCAGCCACCAAGGGCCTACGCACGACAGCGAGGATGTAGAACGGGAGGGAAACTCGGCAGAGGCCAGTGACTGGGGCAGCCCCCACTTACCGTTGGGGATCAGGACCCCGCCAACCATGGTCCCAAACACCACTGAGAGCGTGAGCGCTTTGAAGCGCAGGGGCGGCATGTAGCCTCCGGCGGCGAAGGTCCCATCTTTTTGCTGCGCGGGAGGAAACAAAAACGGAAAGGCTTTGAGATGCTGGGTCCCCACCCTCTCCCTCGAGCAAGACCCTGGGGCCTGCCAGCGCCCCGGGCTCTGTGCGGAGGCCCCAGCCGTCCTCTAGCAATCCCACGTGGCTCCGCAGCCACACCGGGAAACACTGGCCTAACGTCAGGCATGGACATGAACTCTACAACTCTGGGCTGAAAGGTCAGCAGCGTCCTGACCTCCTCTCAGAGCAGCACCACGAAGGAGGTCCGCAGAGTGCCGCACAGGGCGCAGAGGGGGACATGGACACAGCAGCTCCACGTGACACGCCTGCGGGTCTCAGGGCAGGGCCCGCACCCACCCGCCCACACACCAGCAGCTGTGTGGTGCACGCGAGCAGCCCCAAAGCTCCTCCACCTCTGTGGCTCGTCTTCACGTGCAAACCTGGGGCCACACGGTGAGGACCACATGGTAAGGGGGCTGCAATGAAGCTTTTAGAACAATCTGGGGCGCACGGTGGGGCTGACTATGGAGACACCACTGCAGCCCCGACTGGTGCAGCCCAGTGCGCTGGGCATCGTCCTGCAAACCAGAAAGTCGCCGGTTCGATTCCCAGTCAGGCCACCAGGCTGGGTTGTAGGTCCCGTCCCCTAGCAGGACATGTGTGAGAGGCAACGAATTGATGTTTCTCTCCCTCTTTCTCCCTCCCTCCCCCTCTTTTAAAATCTTTTTAAAAAAACTAGTAACATTTGATTTGCAACAGTTAGTAAAAATCTTAAAAAGCCCCGGCTGGAGTGGCTCCGTGGATTGAGCACCTGCCTGCAAACCAAAGGGTTGCTGGTTTGATTCCCAGTCAGGGCACGTGCCTGGGCTGCTGGCCAGGTCCCCAGTAGGGGGCGTGAGAGAGTCGAACCACACATGGATGCTTCTCTCCCTCTTTCCCTCCCGTCCTCTCTCTAAAAATAAAAAAAGAAAATCTGTAAAGATAAAAAATGAAACAAAAGCGTTCTGTGCCCAGAAACACAAACCACCCGGACACAGAGCCGTGTCCGCCTCACACAGTGAGGACAGAGGTGGTGACCCCCAGGGTTGGGGCTGGGCTGGACGCTAGGGGGCCCCACGGCCATGTGACATGCCTGCCACTGCCCTCCAAGGGACAAAGTGCTAGACCAGGCCTGGCCTGGTGCCTGCTGCCAGAACAGCCAGTGAGCAGGGCAAACCAGACCGGGAGAGCAGCCAGTACTTCAGGGCTCGGCCTCTGCATGGGACGCCACCTCTGGTGGCAGAACCCGTGGGAAGCAGCGCTGACCACGTGGACAAGGAGCCCTATTCCAGCTGTTCCGGAGCCTGGGCGCCCCACCCTCCCCAGTCTGGCTGTCACACTCTGTCCTGGAGCCTCTGTACCACAAAGCAGCCTAAGCAAGTCACGTGGGACCCGTGTAGCCACCAGAAGTGCCTGCTGATGCCTCAGACCAGGCTCCCGAGACATCCTCGGGTACAAGCTCTCCTGCGTGTGCCTTTCGTTTGTCAGCTCAGCCACAGCCGGAGCCAGGGTGTGACGGACGTTCACTGAGGCCTCAGCAGCACCGTGCCCACACACGTGACGTTGTCTCAGACGTCAGTGTCAAATGGCTGAAATGCTTAGTCGTACAAAGTGAGGTGGACAGTGTGCTGACCACAGTGGTCATCTGCCCACCTGGCCAAGGCCAGCTCCTGCCCATCAAGCCAGCCCTCCCTCCCCCAGGACGGGGTGCACGCAAGGCCCCCACTGCCTGCTGCTCCTCTGGGAAGCAGCTCAGAGCTGGGAAGTCTTGGCAACGGGCCCGGGCCGCGTGGACACTAGGCCTGACCATGCGTGTGAGTCAGTCCCCGTTTGCTCTTTTCTCCAAAGTCGAGTTAATAAAACACCCTGACGAAAGATTTCATTGTGACTGAACCTTTCTCACATTTAGCTAGGAAAGCTCACCCACCACCACCCAGGACGTCAGAAACGAGCAAAAGCCACCAGGAGAGAACGTCGCGGAGCCCGGAGAGCACAGGCCCCGCGCCGCTGTCCGCAGGGGCCTCACCTGCCGCTCAAACAGCAGCGTGTTCAGGGCCTGTCTGCAGGGCAGGATCATCATGGGGAAGCCCACGGCCACTGACATCATGAAGCCGGCGCGGATCATCTGCGTGACCAGGTTGGAGGGGAAGTGCATTAGCACGTTGCCAGCAATGGCCTCGGTGAAGCTCACGTAGCCAAAGAATCCCACCTGCCGGAGGACAGAGCAGAGGTGTGTGTGCTGGGGCTGCCGCCTCGCCTGCCCGCCTCCTGGCTCGCAGACGGTCCTCCCCCACAGGAAGGGCAGACACCAGAGGCGAGGGCCCCACACGACTTCCCACGAGGACGGCAGGGGTCTGCGCAAGCAGAGCTCCTATGTGGTGAGCGCGGAGCCATGGTCCCCGTGCCCTGCCCACAAAGGGCGGGTCTTCACGTGGTCTGAAATCCCAGCCAGGGTGCCAGGGCTGAGCCCATCCCTGTGGTGAGAGATACCCTGCTGGCGCGAGCCGTGCAGACTCTCTGTGAACACACCAAGAAGGCCGAAGCCACGGTGCATTTATGACTCCATCTGCAATGCCGCAAATGGTGACCGGGAGCATCCGGAGACGGGGACCGGCCAGCTGGCTGTCCCTGGCTGCGGGGGTGGGCCAGGGCCCAGGCAGTGCTGACCATCCCGAAGCGCCCCCCAGATAGGCCACCAAGACCACCAGGGTGGAGTGGCTCTCGGGTGGCCCGGAGTGGAGTTGAGGAACAGGTCCACCTGCAACCACTGGGCTCTGGGACACTGCCAGGGGACTGTAAGGAGCTGGGTACAGCCACCCGCCCATGACACGGGTGAGGAGGGGAGGGCATGCGGGTCCTACCATGACGTAGAAGGTGGTCACCGCGTTGAGGGAGGAAGCAAATATGGAGCTCATGGTTTTCACCGACGGCTCATCCAGGCTGTCGTACGTGGGCAGGACCTGGCTGTGTGACAACAGGTGGCTTCACAAAGCAGGTTCTGGAGACAGACACGGCCTCCCTCCCGGGCTGCCAGCCCCAGGGCCCCAGCCCAGAGCCTCCGACGCCCCCACCCCACACTCGGCACCATGTTAGTCAGAGCCAGGACACAGCGACGTGGTGGGGGCAGGGGGGCAGGGAGCCTCCGGCTCACTCCCTGCAAACACCTGCCAAGCACCCAGGGTGAAAGGCCGGCTGCCCACCGCAGCAGGGGCCCCACCGCTTGGGGAGCGCAGGGCGGGGCAGAGGCCACGCGTTTACGGGCAGCAGGAAGCAGCGGAGCGCTGCTGTCAGAAGACTGGGAAGTTAAACAAACAAGCCGGCCTGGACGCCCGCCCGTGCCCAGCGGCGCTCAGAGCCGCATGGACGGGAGGCAGGAGATGACAGAAGAGCGGCTCCTGTCCCCACCCCGGGCCAGCCATACAGTGCTGCGGGCAGGGGAGGGACGTGTCCTTCTGGGCTCTCCAATAAAAAGGGGGGCGAGGAGGAAGTTGGGGGGCAGCCCCAGTTGGAGGGAGCGGCACTAGGGGCATCCAGACAAGAAAGCGGGGCTGACGCTGTGTTAGCGGTGGCCACTCTGCGGTCCCACCCGCCCAGGTCCCAGTGGGGCTCAGAGACACAGCCTCAAGGCCGCAGTGGCCAGCTCCACGTCCAAGTCACGCAGGCCCCAGGGCACCGGAGGAAGCGCATCAGGACAGACTGACAGCAGTGAGTGGGTGGGCCCCGCGGTCCATAGAGCCAGCCCCACAGCTGCCTTCACAGAGCCAGGCGCGAACCAGGAAGGCACACTGTCTACCACAGAGCAGGCGACGAGGACAGGGCGGAGACTCGGCTGCTAGAAGCTGACACCCACCACCCACTCCTGCACACAGGCCACTGTGGACCCTGAGGCCCAGGCCCGTGCGCCTGGGAGACAGCCGGGACCTGCAGGGGAAGCAGCTCGAATGTCTGGTGCTGGCCAGCTCCTGGGGCTGGAGCAGGGTCCCCACGGGCGAGTCCAGCTTGGGGAGTGGAGTCAGGCCCAGGCCTGAGGCTTCCCTCTCCCAGCTGCCGCACACACGGAGAAGCCCGACCCGGGAGCTGTGGGCACCGTGGGAAGGGGCTACGCAAGAACAAGTGTGGAAAGCCCAGGCGCCGCCACATCCCCATCGAGTTCGTGCCCCAGGAACCCGTGATGGTGGGAGCCACAGACCCCACAGCACAGCCCACCTCGTACTGTGCCTCACTAAGCGGTCCCCATGACCCAGTCTACTTGAGTCACGCGAGGCTTTCTCCACATAGCCCTGGGCACGCTCCTCCTGCCCGTGCCACAGACCCAGGCCCTGTACCCTGGGCACTGCTGGCTCTGCACCCCAGCACCCCAACTAGAAGGAAGGCCCGGAGCCACACAGCGATACAAAGCAGAGGCCTGGCTGTCCCGGCGACAAGGAAACCAGCCACGCAGGCAGGGCCTAGTGGGCATCAGCAAGGGCAGGCAGGAGCCCCCATCCCTGCACGCGCTCCAACGTGGCCACTGTGGGAGGGAAGAGCTGTCTCTGCCCTGGATGGGGAGGTCAGTAGGGTGGCCGGCTGAGCTGGGTGTGGCCCTCCCCTACTGTGCTCGGGGGACATGCATATACCTGCAGGCCCACAGTGTGTGAGCGGCAGGACAAGCCAGGAACCTACAATGTGACGGACCTAAGCAGCAAACCCAGCAGACGTGCATGGGCTGCCCTGTGGTCACCACCAGACAGACAACCACGAGGAATCATTGGAAACGCAAACTCAGCCCTGGCTAGTGTGGCTCAGTGGACTGAGTGCCGGCCTGTGAACCAAAGTATCGCCAGTTCGATTCCCAGTCAGGGCACAGGCCTGGGTTGTGGGCCAGGTCCCCAGTCAGGGGGGTGTGAGAGACAACCACACAGTGATGTTTCTCTCTTTCTTCTTCCCCTCTCTAAAAATAAATAAATAAATCTTTTTTTTTTTTTTTTTTTAAAGCAAACTCAAGACAAAAGGGACACCTGGTAACCAGCCCAGTGACAGAGCATCACTTTCGTCACCCACTGCGGAGGAAACGCTGGACAAGAGAGTGGTGTGTGTCCTGGTGGGCCCTGTGCTGCCAGGAGAGAGGGGCGGCGGGAAAGGACGACGCGGGCGCTGCACACGGGTGCGAGCCCACAGGCCGCGCGTTCGATGCCGCGCCGGTTGGCGGCGGGCGCCGTGTGCCCGCGAGCACGACGGGAGTGGGGAGCCGCTCTGCCACCGCCTGCGCCCTGATGGTCTTTTCCCGTCCGCACCGGATTCACACCCCTCTTCCGGGAGGGTGGCTGGCTCTCGCCACTGGCGGCGAAGGCGATGCTGCCACAGCCCTGGAAACAGGCTGATCTGCGCCCACAGGGCTGCGTGCCAGGGGAAGGCGCAGACGCGCAGGGCCTGCGACAGCATCCCAGAGGCAGCCTGCAGGCGGTGTTTGTGCAGCTTCCCTTCCGATGCTCTCGCGCAGACAGCTCGCTGCTGGCAAGTGCCTGGGGCTCTGCGGATCAGATGGCTCGGGCTGCTTGCGCTCCCCAGCCAGCTCTTCCCGTGGGGGTTTGGCAAACTGGGTGCTCTCACCAGCAGTGCCGGCAACGTATCAGGAACAAAGTTGACTTCTCTACACAAAGGATGGATGAAAATACAGTGGCCCCCCCTCCAGGGGGCGGGGGCGAAGTCTACAACTGAACAGGACTCGACCTCACGGCCTATACTGGGCACCTGAAGAAAGCAGATGAGGCCCGTGGCCCAGCGTCGGACCCTCCCCCACAGAACACAGCCCCCCTGGGCCCCGGGGGCTGGCAGTACTTACGACTGGCAGGCAAAGGACATGCCAAAGATGGGGATGCAGCGGAAGACGCCCTCCCAACGAACGTAGCTGACCCGCCGCAGCCACTGCCCACTGAAGAGGCCGTGCTTGAGTGAGGACAGCATGACCTGTGTGAGGAAGAGGAGGAGGCGCTCGGGGACCAGTCGGCCCTGCTCCCCACCTCAGCTCACACGTGCCCTTGCAGCAAGCCTGGGGCCGACAGCTGGAGGCCAGGGGCACGAGCCTTCCCGTTCCCTGCCCGCGGCTGGGCCACAATGCTGCTGAGAGGAACACTCACTGCAGCGCCCACATGATACTTGGGCAGGGGCCACTTAGGCCGGGCAGTGGGCAGCGAGGTCCACCGCCATGCCCACTCTGTTGCCTCAGGGATGGGATGGGCCCCCCAACTGGGAAGGTCGTGCCCCAACCCCACGAGGACAGGCTTGTGGACAGCAGTGGCTGGAGAGCCGTCAGGGACCGATGCTCTCGGCTGAGGGCTGCCGGAAACGCACACAGGAGCTGGGTCCTCGAAGGAGAGCCAGTGCAGAGCCTTCCAGGCTCTGTTCCCCAGGAAAGCCCATCCTGACCTTGCCAACAAGTGGCAGGCCAGGGCCAGGCCCCGGGGAATCCGTGCAGCCTCCAAGTACGGAGCAAGAACCGAGTATTCTGAGTACCCACAGCTCACAGGACCCTCCAATCCGGCCACTTAGAAACGCTCACTTGGAAAACAATATCCCGGACTGCAAACCAAAGCGTCACCGGTTTGATTCCCAGTCAGGGCACATGCCCGGGTTGCAGGCCAGGTCCCCAGTAGGGGATACACGAGAGGCAGCCACACTTTGACATTTCCCTCCCTCTCTTTCTCTTTGCCTCCCTTCCCTCTAAAATAAATAAATGAAATCTTTAAGAAAAGCGAAAACAAGATCCCCTGTGACCAATCCTGGTGCTGTGACTCCCAGACATACAGCCACCAAAAACTTGTCCTCAAACATGAGGTTTGGCCTCCCTTCTCAGGGGCCCCACTGAGGGCTTGCAGGGATGAGCCTCCCGCCACTTCCCAGGCCCTTGGCTCCCCTTCAGCACCGCCGGGGCAGCCGCGGGCACCGGCACTCACCACAAGCAGGAAGGCGGCGTAGAAGAGGAGGGCCATGGCACTGAAGGACTGGATGGAGGCCATCATGTTGCGCTGCAGGCTCAGTGGCAGCACGATGCACAGCGACACCGTGAACAGCAGGAGTGCGCGGAAGGGGCCGGTCACCTGGGGGCAGAGCGTGACCCTGGGCGGGTGCCACCCACAAGTCCCCTCTGCTTCCCCCCCGGCACCCAGGCCTGACCCCTCTGGTTCCAACAGGTCCAAGGTGGTGACTTAAGGGGTGTTACATGAGCATGCCAAGACTCCAGATACCTGAGAGGGTCCCTACCTGTAACCCAAACAGCCGAGCAAAGAAGTTGGAGCCCAGGTCGCCGATGACAACGTAGAAGGCAATGCAGGTACCCAGCATCAGCCCGATCATGCTGCGGAGAGGGAAGCGGCGTTTGTAACCGCAGTGGCCGGGGGTCTGCGGTCTCGCCCGGTCAGAGCAGCCTCAGCTGAGGACCGGGCGTAGCTGTGCTCGTGGTCCTGGGGGACACCGACACTGAGGACCGGGGGTAGCTGTGCTCCTGGTCCTGGGGGACACTGACACTGAGCCCGGCCCCCGCTGGGCCACTGCAGATACAGCCCCCGCAGGTCGTGCTGCATGACAGAGGCGACTCCCCACGTCTACAGGACCAGGTGTGTCTGTGGGCCACCACAGCAGACCTGGAACGAACCCGGAACAACCCTACGCTTTTCTCTGTGGGGTTTCACAGTCCTCTCCCTGCAGGAGCTTGGGAAAGTCCGCAGGTGCCACAAGCCTGCGCCACGGTGCCGGGCAGGTCACAGGACACCCAGTGGCTTCGGCAAGGGCGGTCCCAAACCTGGAACCTGGCAGTGCAGCTTCCCGCAGCCTCCACCTCACAGAATTTCTCTCCAAAAGGAGAAAAACAGGACACGCCAACTCGACGCCACCCCGATGCAGCCACGTTCGGGGTGGGGGTGCCCCGGCAACGGGAGCAGCACTGAGAGCTTATGGCAGCGGGGGAGCCCCGCGGCACTCTGTTCCCGGGTTTTCCACGTTTTCACCTCCCTTCGTGAGACTTCAGTAGGGCTTCGACCTCGACGCCAATCGTTCTAAGCGCACAATAAACTGAACGTTCAAATGTTCAGCAAGTGTGTGTCAGAAACACTGGAAGTCGTAACCCAGCCCTCTTCTGAGGCATGAGCTTCACCAGCAATGGGTGCCACGTTCCCCCGCTGGCCACAGCTGAGGACAGAGGAACCTCCCGCGGAGGGGCGTCGCCTACCTGGTCTCCACCAGCATCTTCCCGGCCTTCCCGTAGGCGTGGAACGCTAGTGCAAAACAGAAAGAGGACCGGTGCTCAGTCCCACGGCCCCGGGAATGCATCGGTAAGGACGCGCCAGGCCAGGTCGTGAAAGGCAATGCCACAACAGCCCGCTGGTCTGGCGCTTCCCAGGGGTCAGGGGGACATTTTTTCATTTTGGTCCCATGCTTTTCTCCAGTCTATGACCGACAAATGGAAACCGTGGAAAACAAGAACAAAGCAAGGAAAGACAGGCAGGTTAATTTTTCACTCAAAAAATATTTTAAAAAAGAAAGGAAGAAAAACCATCACTGCGCCGTAACTGTTTCCCGGCACTGCAGGCAGGAATGAGGGCTTCCTGGAGGGGAGCCTGGAGGGGCTGCGGGCCAGGGCAGCCAGGACTAGAGCTGAGAGGTGCCCAGGAGGGCCCAGCCGCCCCAGCCCAGCTCGCCCCGTTTTCACAGCTCGAGCCGGAGGGCCTGGCTAAGGGCTTTTATGTCCCCGTCTGAGATTTTAGGGGAAGATCAGAGAATGTTCAAGTGCGCCACTCTGGGATGCAAGGGACACGTGCTCTCAGGCAGCCCCTCTCCAGAGAGAGGGTGAGGGAGCCTGGAGGAGGCAGTGCGCCTCGCACACCTCGCCTGCCCTGCAGTGGGGAGCGATGACCATGCCCACTTCCTTCCTGACCACGGGACCGCTTCCAGCAGAGGGGATGTTAGGAGCCAACTGGGCAGTGCCCCTCCCAGGACCTGCAGTGGCCTGGTACCCCTGCGCCCCCACCACAGTCCAGCGGGACAAAGGCAGAGAGGCGACCAGAATAGGGTGCGTGTGGCAGGAGGGCCCCAGCTTCCGGCCCCTTGTCCGCCCTCACTGGGGCCAGGACCCTCTGGCTGTTGTTCTGGGCAGCACCTTGGGGGCCCCTGACCCCCAGGCTAGGAAGCAGGAGGCGCAGGCCACTGGTGTGGATGACCCCAAAAGACACTTGTTGTCACTTTCAAATCCCTTAGGAAGAGGGCGTCCCCAAAAGCGAGACAGCCTGAACCTCTGGCTCAGCTCCCCCTGCCACAGGTGACCTGAGCCAGGCGAAGGCAGCCCTCAGGGTCCCCAGCCTCCCCGATGTCTGACCCTGGGCGAGGGCTCGCATTTCAGGTGCTCCTCACAAAGCCTGTCAGCATCGGGAAGCAGCCCGCACCCCACACAGGTTTCTGCCCGAAATGCCAGTCAAGGTCAAGCTGAGAGAGAACTTCAGACACTAGGAGCTCCAGACGGCAGACAGCAGCCCAAGGCCCTGCCATCACCAGGAGCAGGCCTGCCGTGCCTCTCGGGGACAGCCATAGGGCAGCCCGCCCAGGACAAAAACGGGGGCCTGGACACGAGGGAGGCGCATTCCTGGCCACCCCAGCCTCTTCCTTCTCCAAGAGGAAGCGCCACGTCTACAACACACTCTAAATGCCCAGAGAAAGTTCCAGAACACACCTGTGTGCTAGGCAGAGGGAAGGGGCTCTCTGAAGTCAAAGGACCAACTTGGGAGGGGGCATTTCTTCACCCTGAAAGATGCAGCTGGTTCCCAGAACAACAGCCTGGGGGCCGGGGGCCCCCAAGGTGCTGCCCGTGCAGAAAGGGGCCTGGCGTCCCAGCCTCCCTGATTTCCTTCATGAGGGCCCGCCCCCCACACGCTCACACCACACCCCCCCCACACCCCACTACAGACATCCCCACCCCTTTTCAGCCGTCAGTCCCACAGCAACCGCTAACCCCAAGTCTCACGTACAAAGCATTTGTATTAGCACCCCCAGCCTCCTGCCTGGCACGGATCTGGGAAGCTAGGGGGCTATGGCCTGCCCTCCTGTTCCTCTGGGGGAAACCACAGCACCAGACCAGGACCGGCGGCAGGCTTGACCAGGGCCACAGATGAGGCGGTCAGACGCCTGCAGAGCCCAGGACCACACACTGCTCTCAGGCAGGGCTCTGAGGTGCAGGCCACACTCCACAGCGCGCGCGTCTGGGGCCCAAGGCCAGGCCACGGGCTGCGCGGCCCCCCTGGAACACTCACCCAGGCCCGCGTAGGTCCTTCGTTTGCTCAGGGTGGCAGCTTTCACCAAGAACATGCAGGACTGGTGCGTCATCCACGAGCAGAAAGCCAGGAGCAGGGCCCCCAGGATGATGCCACACTAGAGGGTCGAGAGAAGGAGGGACGGTGACAATGTAAAGCTGCGCTGCGGTCTCCTCCTTACAACTGACCCCAGCGGCCGCAGCCTCCGGAAGCCCCTCCGCTGCACACCGGTCCCTGGAGATGCGAGACCCAGTTCCCTTTCACTCCCGTCCCTAGTACAAAAGGGACCAGTCCCTGGATATGGGGGCCACACACTTTGTCCAGGGACATCAGATCTGTGCGTGTCCTGAAGGGGCACCAGGGATATCTCCTTCCCACCTTCCCCGCCCCCACGTCGGAGGGCACGCTCCGCCGCGACCCCCAGGTATCCGCACACCCTGCCGTGCGCCCCACCCCAGCCACTTGGGTCGGCGGCTGGAAGTGGCAAACATGTTCTTGAAGGAAGAGATTAAAAATGACATTCACGCCTTTCTTCTAAATTAAACACACACTTAACCCTCTGGCCTAGTGACTGCACCCCAGGTGTTTGCCCAAGAGAAGTGAAAGCGCGTGCTCACATAGAAAAACCTGCGTGCCAAGGTGTGTACAGCGGGGGTCTCTGTGATGCAGAAACTGAAGGAGCCACCTGAATGTCCTGCTGGGACCTGCTGGGGCTGAACATGCACCTGCCCCACGACCCGGCTCTCTGCGAGACGTGGACGCAGAGTGCGAGCCTTTGCGCATGCTCACAAGAGCTCCAGACAGGCAGCGCCCACGTGCCGGGCGGAGGTAGGGAATGAACAAAGTGCCGCGGACACCAGCCAGACGTCAACACCGAGCGGGTCATACAGGTTATTCTTGCGGAGTTCAAAAGCAGGCCTCGCCGCTCTCTGGTGCCAGTGGACCCTTCAGTGGGAGGGCTGTGGGGGGGACCGGCAAGTCCATGTTCCCTAACTTGAGGGCCAGTGGTATGTGCTTGTTCATTTTATAAAAATTCACCAACACTGCATCTAAAGTGTGTGCACTTTTCTGTATGCACAGTATACAAGAAAATATTAATCCTTTTGAATCCCTTCATTATACTTATTTATCTATTTATTTATTTAATCCTCACCCGAGGATACATTTATTGGTTTTAGAGAGAGAGGAAGGGGGAAAGAGAGAGAGAGACATTGATGTGAGAGAGAAACATCGACTGGTTGCCTCCCGGATGACCAGGGCTTGAACCCGCAACCTTTTGATGCATGGGATGACTCTCCAACCAACTGAGTCACATCAGCCAGGGCAAAATGTTAATTTTTTAAAAAGTACCAAAATTACTAAAACCAACCAACCAACCAACCAACCTGAAACACCAAACTTTTTAAAACTGACCTGGTTGTCACACACCAAAATGACACACCCCCAAGCTGCTCGCTCGCCTCCCACTACGCTGCGGCCACGAGGCCACTGCCAGTCCGCGGCTCGCTGGAGGCCTCCCCCTCACTGAGCTGCGCACTCTTGCTGAGCGAGCAGGCCTGGCTGCGTGCGAGGGCTCTGGCAGAGGCCTGCGTCCCCCACGAGGGAAGACACTGAAGTCTGTAGGCAGCCACCTTGGCACCTCCCACACACGCATCCAGGCTGCGGACTTGTGAGCCAGACCTGCCAACTACCCGGCCCAGAAGGCAGTTCTGCGCCAGGCATGTGCCAATGTATGCTGGGGCTTGTAGTCCTTCCAGAAGCAGCCTGCCCGATGTTGCCCCAGGGAGCCGGCCTCCCGCCACTGCCCCAAGCTGCCCTCCTCCTGCCAACACACCCGCCAGCCAAGTCAGATGAGGTCTCACACAGACAGGCTGGAGGGCTGGAGGTGGGGACCGAAAATCCCCAGATTGAAAGCATTTCTTTTGCTAGTTTTTGAAAAGATTTTTTATTTCTTTATTGATTGATTGAGAAAAGGAGGGAGAAAGAGAAATAGGTGTGTATGGTTGGCTCTCACACGCCCCCTACTGGGGACCTGGCCTGCAGCCCAGGCATGTGCCCTGACTGGGAATCGAACCAGAGACCCTTCGGTTCGCAGACCAGCACTCAACCCACTGATCACACCAGCCAGGGCTCTTCCGCTATTTTTACTCAAAAGACGCTAAGTATGAAAAATACAAACTGTCTGTTAATCTAAAATTAAACTCCTGGGACCCATTTTCAGTTTCAAAATATCCACCTTATTTTCATTTTTTTAACTATTTGAGTTCGCCCTGTAAGACTGGTCTTGGCGGACTTGACAGCTGCCCATCCTCCCAGGGGTCCCACTCTCCAGCCGCCCTGACCCTCAGGCTCGCTCCGGTGGGCAGGGGTGACAGCGACACTGCCCTGGGCACACAGGAAGCGGAGAAGGGGACTTTTAGGAAAGAAGTTACTGAATTTAATTATTCCAAAGTGCCACGTGCCTGCTTATTTGTGGATTAAGCAGACGTCAAATGGATCCACCCGTCAGAAACGGTGACTTTCTCTCCTGCGGTATTTCACGATGGCATGCTAATTTCTTAATGTTTCAGATTTTTTCAAATTTCTCATTTGCATATAGCACACTGCGCAGACCTAAAGTGTACAACTCGGCGACCTTTGTCACCAACTTGGAACCAGCGCCCCTGGCTCCCCGCCCGGGGACCCGACGCGCCGCTTTTGCATGCAAGTGCAGCAGGGTCGGAGTTTTAAAGAATACAGCGCTGACCCCGAGGGTCCCTCTTCGTTTTCCGGGGATCACGGTGCGCTTCATCTGAAGTTACTAAATGGGCGGACTGACTGCCAGCGCTGATACTCTGCGCTCCTCACCGAGCGACTTCTCTCAGATTCAGCCCGCAGACCCCCAGGAGGGGCCGCCGAGCGCCCCCGCCTCGCCCTGCGCCCACCCGACCCGGGGAGCCGCGGGCAGCGACCACGGCCCGCAGGACTCACCTGTTTAAAGCAGAAGGGCATGGTGAGGACACTAACTCCTACTATGCTGTTCACTATGTTCATGATCAGCCCCCAGTTGGAGGCGGCGGCCGCCGTCATAGCACCGGGTCAGGGCCCGGGGGCCCGGGTGCGAGACGCCGGGACCACGCTGGGCGCGAGGCCCTGACAGGGACGGGCGGCTGCCTGGAGGAGGCGGCCTCGCGCGAAGGTGGCGGGGGCCGTCAACCTACACACCCCGCCAGGCCGCGCAGCCGCTTCACGGCATCGTCTACCGCTCACTCGCTCTCACCGACCGCCTCCGTGTCCCCGCGCCCAGACCCGGAAGAGCCGCCCGGCGCCAACCAGGCACACCTCCGCCCGGCTTCGCGGCCGGCCGAAGCACACACTTCCGCCTTCCGCGGGCTCCCCTATCCGGAAGTGACGGCACGGAGGCAGGGGAGTGGGAGCAGGAATGGGTGGGGCCTACTAGGGAGGAGCGAGGCTCTTCGGAGGCGGGGCCTTGAAGGGCGGGGCCTGGGCGGGGCCGGCTGGCCTGGGAGCTGTGCACCTGTGCAGAGCGCTGCGCTGGCCTCCCGGCGAGCTCTGTTGCTGAACCCCGCCTTGCAGGGACTGGATCTCTAGGGACTCGCCCACAGAGCTCCCCTCCAGAACGGCAGTGGAGAGCTAGAGGGAGAGGGCCGCGCCGCGCCTTCCGGAGAGAAGCGGGCTTTCGAGGGCTCATCTTGGCAATTACACCCTAGGACCGAAGTCGGAGGGTGTGTTTGGTACCCTGGGAGTTGGGGCGAGGCCTTAACAGTCCGGGCCGAACCCTTAATCTGTTCGAAGAAGTTAGCACCTACCTTTTACAAGTGAGCCGCTGAGGCACGGAGAGGTTTGGTGATCTAGCTGAGGTCACAAAGCTCGAGAAAGGGGCATGGGGATCTGCTCCCCGGGCCAGCGCCCTTTAGAACTGCACCCAGAGGAGTGGGAGGAGAGAATCCAACAACCTAATGTTAAAGGTGTAGGAAATACTGTGAGAGAGCGGGAGAGGTAGAGACCTAGATGACCAGAGAAATCTAGGAGGGCTTCAAGAAGGTGGTGGTTTCTAGTCTGGACCTTGAGGGCCAAATGAGGCCAGAGAAGGAGGCTGGATTCCTGGACTACAGCAGGGAGCAGTGCCGCCTTCCCAGCCCCTTACCACGTCCTCCAGACCACTCCATGAGGGGCAGACAGGCCATCGTGTATAAACCATGGTTACTCTGGACTCTCTTTCATGAAGCCAAAGCTCCACCCTATCTAATGCAATAGCGAAATGAGGCAGAGAATTTTGCATTTTACACTTTTACACTAATGGACTTACATGTATAAATTCTTTTTTTTTTTTCAATCCTCACCTGAGGATTTTAGAGAGAAGAAGGAAGAAAGAAAGAGAAATATCTGTGTGAGAAAGAATTGGTTGCCTACTGTATGCACCCTGACTGGGGATCGAACCCGCAACCTAGGTATGTGCCCTGACCGGGAATCAAACCCATGACCTTTTGGTGTACCGGGCAATGTTCTAACCAGCTGAGCCACCCAGCCAAGGCTAGGTATAAATTCTCCTGCAATTCCCCTTTTCCCCACTACTTTGTTTGCAAAACTCACCATTATATTACAGGTACTCTGAGTCATTCATTCTCACCGTCCTATGGAAATCCGTTGTTCAAAAAACCCAGAATGTATGTGTCCATTCTCCTGCTGAGGGCGCCTGAGTTGTTTCCAATTACTTGCCATTATAAACAGTGCTGCAGGAACAGTGTGACACTTGTCTCCTTCCTATGCTAGAGGGTCTCTAGGACAAACACCTAGAAGTGGAAGTGCAGATCCGAGACCTTGCGTTCCTTTGATCTTCCTGGATATCGTCAGGTTGCTCCTCAAAGTGGTTGTAAGAGTTCTTGCTGGTTTACATCAGAGGCTGGAAAACTTCTGTAAAGAGCCCAGTAGGGCACATTTTCTGTTTTGCCAGCCATACGGCCTGGGTCACAACTATTCACTTCTCTCTTTGTAACTCAGATAAGCATGTCTCTATGCCAATAAAACTTTATTTACAAAAGCACTGGGCGGCCCAACTTGACTGGAGGACCACAGGGTGTGGACGCCTGCTCCGCACTGACAGCAGTGTCCGCTGCCGTCGGTTTGGCCCTCCAGGCGGTGAAATGTAGTCTCACTGTGGTTCTAATTTGTTCTCCCTGATTGCAAACGAGGTTAATCGTCTGCTCGCTCAGAGTTTTATTGTCCATTCCTGTTTTCTCACTGAAATGCTTATTCATTCTTGCCCATTCGTCTAATTAGCTGTTTGTCTGTTCTCAGGAACTCTGCGGAGCTCTTTCCAGGTGCTTGATCACTTCCTAGCCCCGTGTGCCTGGGCGTGGGATTGTCTGGTGTCTCCTCCTTGCACCAGCTTCTCGTTCCATCCGAACAACTGCCTGAAGACTGAACAGCTAACCCGACACAAATCCACCACCTCACAGTCGGCAAAACTCAGGCCCTCCAGGCGGGGGACCCAGGCCGTTTTCTTGCTGGCTGTAAACGGAGGGCTGTTCCCAGCTTCTGGAGGCTCATGGCTCCCTTCCTACGACTTCAGAGCCAGCAGCGGGGGTGGAGGACGGGGGGTGTCAACTGCTCCTAACGGCCCTCTCCCTGACCCAGCCCAGAAAAACTTTCCGATTTTAAGGATTCATGTGATTACACTGAGCCCATCCGGATAATCCACGATAATCTCCCCATCTCCAGGTCTGTAACCTTAATCTCATCTGCAAAGTCCCTTTCGCCAAGTCAGGTTAACGTGCTCCCATGTTCCAGGGATCAAGCAGGGGGCGCACATCCCTGGGGGGCCGTCACTCTGCCTATCACACTCGTCACGAGATTCAGATGACATTTCTCTAGCAGAAGCCCCCCAGAGGTGATGCCACTGCACCTTGTCAGGGGCGGTTGTGGCTTGCCCCATTACCATGGTGCACCCCTTGTCACTTGAGTAGACAGGCTTCTCCACGTCGTGTTCCCTCTTTGTAACGACCGAGTGGTGTATGGGGAGGTGCTTCGACATGAGATATCCCAGTCCTTATCAAAGTCACAGTTTACGGTTCATCTGCATCAGGGTGGACTCTTGGTTTCCTCTTTTATTCAAGGGGTTATAATCCATTACTGTCACTATTTGTTATTTTTAATTTTTTACTTAACCTTTATTATATATTTTTCCGATTATCATTTAGTGCCCTTATACCCCCTCTCCCCTCACTATTTATTCTGATGCTGAAACTGCCCCAGATGAGGGCCACGAGAGACCCTTCAGTTGGCTCCTGTGTCCTTTAATGCGTCCTTGTCATTTCCTGAGCTCTTTTCTCTCTTGATCCACGAGATGTTCCCTTCCTGGCTCATCTTGTACTTTTCCTGGGATCGGTCATCTCTCCAAGGAGCTCTGGCTCCTTCCGGTGGAGGGCGGTAGCAGAGACGGCGATCCAGGCCCCAGGTGCGCACACGGCAGTGCCGTGGCAGTTGGACCCCGAGTGGGACAGAGCTTGGACACACATGTGTGCGCACACACCCCCCCCATCTAGGCTGCTCCCCGTGTCTGCCCATACACACTGAAAGCCACGAGCCCACCGTGCGGGAGGAGCCTGGGCACTGTGGCCACCCAGCCCCACCATCTGGACACCGGATCGACCCTCAAGTTTGCGGGTGGACAATGGAGCCGTGACCTCTCGTGGCTGGCTGTGAGGTCGCATGTGAAAGTCCCAGTGAGGGCTGGACCCTGTGTCCCTGAGAGCATCTTTCTGGGCAATCCCCCACTCTTTGGTCAATGTCTCCAAGTTCCAAACTTGAGGCCAGAACGGCTCCTTGAAATGAGTGTCGGAGACTTGGGGGCGTGGGCTTTTGTCACTCCAGCAAGCAGGGGTTGACTGTTCACTCCCGTGGCTGAATTGCCTAGAAACTTGGGGTCCCTGTCTGGTCGGGTCCCCCTGAGGCCACCCCAAATCCAGGCGTAGCCCAGACCTGCAGCCCCCTCCCACCTGCCTGCACTTCCGTCCGCTATTGACATCATGCCACAGCCTTAGAAAGGACCACAGGCCCAGCAGACAGGAGTGGCTGTCCTTCAGTGTCAGCTGGATGGGGCGCCACAGGCGCAGATGCTGCCACGGAACCCCTCCCGCGGCCAAGCCACTGAGGGCCACACAGAACCACCGTCTACACAGGCAGCCTCAGGCCTGCACCCCTTCCCATCCCACACTCGTCCCTGGCCTAGGTTTTCTCGGAGGAGGCAGCGGTGGGGGCTCCTGACCTTCATGAGTCCCAAGAAGAGTCAGAATCAGGTGCTGGGTCAGGGTGGTTTTCTCACTCTGTTCACTTCCTCAGCCCAAACGGTGAGCTCTGTGACATTTGCTGAGGAATGAATGGGCCTTGGGAATGGGCCTTGAGGACAGAGGCACCCAGCCCTGGGGCCGCCCACCACGGAGGAGCAAACCTCTGGTGTCTCCCAACAGCAATCCCTAAGGGCTGTGCTCCCCACTTTCCAGATGGGGCAGCTGAGGCTCAGAGAGCTGAAGCAGTTTGGTCAAAGCCACATACCTCCTCAGTGTCCTCGGCATGGTGACTCCAAAGCCCCCTGCATCACAGAGACACTCGCCTCTGTCCCCTGAGCTGCGCGGAGGAGGCAGCAACTTTCTGCCGACAGGTCCAGCACAGTGCCTGGGGACTGGCTCCTGGGGACACTTTCGGCCACTCTAGGGGAAGAGGACACAATGGGCACCACTACACCACTCTAGACCCAACCCCAGGCTGGCCTGCACGTACACTTTGAGGGCCTCGTGTGGCCCTTTCCAGGCCTGGTCCCCACCGGGACGTCCCCTTTCCCTGGTCTGAGTGTGGAGCCGTCAGCCAGGTCCCCAGACCCATCAGAGCGGGGCCGGGATGAGCTGGAGGGACAGTGTGACCTTTTGGATGTCCCCCAGCTCAGACAAAAGCTGCAGATTACAATCTTGGCCACCAGGAGGAAACGGGCCCTGAAGGTCATTATCTCTTCTTGTAATTAGAGGGGCCACCGAGAATTCAGCAAGATGAAAAACCTGCTTTCATCTACAGATTTTCTCCTTTTCTAAAAGTTCCAGACAGGAGGGAGGGCTGCCTGGACACAGTCACACGCTGGCACCCAGGGCGCTGGGCGCAGGCCTGGGCCCCTTCCCCACAGCCTCCGTGCGGTGCCATGCGGCGGGTCCCCAGGGCAGGACCCGGGACGTGCGCAGATGGGATCAGGGCACAGAGGTGGCTTGGGCCTTTTCTGAGCAGGCTCGCCCACTGGCTTCACCCTTCTGACGCACCAGGCAGGTCAAGGGCTGGCACCTGACCCTTGGCCATCAGGCCACACGGCCTCTCGGCACCCTCTGGGCCACAGCCCTCCCTAAGCCTGGCTGCCAGGCAGGCCCAGGGCCACCTCTGTCCAGCAGGCCAAAGGCCACACTCCTGCACCTCAGTCCCGCCAGGGCGAGGCACCCTCAAGGCCTGGAGCTGGCCACTTCACCTGCACAAGGAACAGCCAGCAATGGGGGCCCAGCAGGCAAATGTGGCATGCAGAGTGTTGACTGGGGCCTCCGTTCACCCTCCTCCCCAGCATCTGCAGGCCCCAGGGGCAGGGAGACCCCCCCAGGACAGGGTCCCCAACAGGGCAGCAGCCCAGCTGTGGAGGGGCACTTGTCTCTCCTAAGGGGTGTGCCCCAAACAGAGCCTGTCGGGACACCACAAGTCCCATGGGCCCTGCCCAGGCTCCGTGGGAAGCTGGGACTCACAGGGGTGGGGGCGACCCTGGGAAGTCCAGCGGTCCTTGGGAACTCGCTGCTACCTCACCCTCACAGAACGCCAGAGCCCCGCCAAGGGGCCCCAGCAGACTCCTAGTGATACATTACTGACTTCCCTTGGCCAGGTTTGGGTGCAGGGCTACGATGGGGGTGGGGTAGAACACAGCTGGCAGTCCTGGGGCACAATGGGGCTGGATCCAGGCTCCCCAAGCAGCAGCTGCAGCCCTCAGGCTCCCTGCACCCTGGCTGCCCTGCACGGGGGCAGGAGCGGTGGCCCGGGGCAGGTATGCAGGAATGTGACATGCCTGGGCTGGGGCAGAGCTTCTGAGAGCTTCCTCAGCTGTGCAGGGCCCAGGCAGATGGAGCCTGAGTAATTAGAGCCGTGACAGCCGATGCCAGTGACAGAGACAGGGAACGCAGGTGGGAGTTAGAAGACAGGATCTCCTTGGGGACTCAGGGCCCTCTGCCCCCAAGGGAAAGGGCTGGCGCTGGGCCTGGGGGAGGACAGCCTTGCGGGGGGTGGGGGGGGGTGGCGGAGACAGCCGCAGGGGGCTGAGGGGCAGGGCTAGGACTCTCAGGGTGGGGAATGAGCTGGAGGATCCCCACCAAGACCCCCACCTTAGTCTGCAGCTGCTGACAGGCTTCTCAAGGTGCAAGTCACCCCCCCCACCACCTCCAGCCCGAGGGCTGCACTGCGTCTTCATCTGAGGCTAGGCCTCCTCAGCCCTCCCACGACCATGACAGTAAATTAAGTGAGGCCCAGCGAGGGTCCTGCCTGTACCCACCAGCGCCCACCTCTTCCTCTGGAGGTGGCCCCTTCAGGCCCTGCCCTGCTTCTGCAGGCCACTCAATGGACCCTGGGGATGTGGGGGCAGTCACCTGTGCAGAGGTGTCCGAGAGGTAGAGTAGGCCATGTGTGGGAAGCAGCAGGTGTGCAGGGCATGGCACGGTCACCGTCACCGCCAGCTGGCGTTCTCGTCCGTGGTTTGGGGGCCAAACACAGATGAAGTCTTCGGGTGACACGGGAGGGTTCATGGAAATCCAGGCACCCACCGCAGAGCCAGGCCTTTCAGGGGCTTGGGGCTGCAGACAAGGGCCACCCAGACTTAGAGTCCCAGCTCAGGCTCCTCCAGCTGTCCCCACCCTCCCGGTGTGCAGGGAAGGGGTTCCCACCAACTGCCTGTACCTGACCTGGCTGTAGGCAAGGTGCCCACCTCTCTGAGGAGCCTGGGATGGGCCTGAGGACAGGCTGAGGTTCCAGAGACGGCCGTGCCTGAGAGCAGGGCCACCAGGCAGGGAGGCCGGGCCACACCTGACTCCTGGCTCAAAGCCCCACACAGCCTGCCACACAGCCCTGCAGGCTTACCCGTGCCTGGGTGCCGCCAGCTGGGAAACACGGCCAGCAGCAGGAGGACCCCTCCTCCCCTCCATGACAGCAGGAGTGGGGTGGCCACCGGCCATGCACAACAGGTACAAGATTTGAAGGGCACAGCAGCCGCTCCACACCCTCCTCATGCTGCAGTCACACCTCAGTCCAACCCCCAACCACGGGCTTTCATGCCCCCCCACTTCCTGCACAGCCTGGGAAGGAGGGCAGTTACTTTAGCGCTGGCGCTCCGGGCCCCCCAGTCTGTTCTCTGGCCTCCTAGAGCCCCCTTCTGACCTTGAAGAAACCAGACCTTTCCTGGCCTCTGCCCAGAAGGTCCTTCCTCCCTACCCCTCCTGAAGCCTCCCTGGCTCTCTCCTTCTCCCACCTGGGTTACAATGCCCTGCTCACGTGTTCCCAGAGCCCCCTGGATTCACATGTTGTCCTCCCCCATGTTGGGACTAATGCGCCATCTGTACACCCGTATGACCTCAGCACCTAGTCCCTGGCCTAGAACACTGTCAGTGCTGATAGGAGGGGGGCAGGGGGGAGGGGAGAGACCAAGGGTGGAGGAGTGGGTGGATGGACAGAAGGTGGGTAGATGGACAAGTAGGTGGATGGACAAATGGATATTTGACGGGTGGATGCATGGATGGACGGACGGATGGATGGATGGAAAGATAATTGATGGATACATAGGTGGATAATTGATGGGTGGATACATGGACAGATGGACAGGTGGGTAGGTGGGTAAATGGGTGGTTGGTGGGTGTGCGGCTCCCTCCAGTTGGAACCTCGAGTGCTAACCCAGTTACTTTCATCCAAGCAGGGTCCTGTATCAGCCAAAGCCAGTCTGGGGCGACAGGAAGCAGCGCTGTTCTTGCGTCAGACAGGGTAAGGCTGCAAGAATCCTGGGATCTCAGCAGGCGGCTGGGAGGCGGGGCTTGGGGAAGGAGGTGAGAAGCAGGAAGAGTGAGACCCACCATTCAGCAGGCACAACCTTGGCCAGCACACCTGGTCAGCCACACCACGAGGACTCTACCTGTCCTTTGTCCTGGTGACTGGGTCAGGAGTCAACACCCAGAACCAGGGGAGTGTGCTGGCCAAGGTCTGGGACCAGCTGTGGGGGCCCCCTCTCAGCCAAGCACCAAGACACCAGTCTCGGGGGCAGAGCCCAGTGCCCAGGAACGGGGTCTGCTGGGAGGCAGTCTGCCCGGTGATGGCCCCCAGCGAGCCAGTTTGCAGCCCCCCACCTGGAGGGGAGCCCAGGGGGTCAGGGCCCGGGCCCAGCCGCCTAGAGATGCCCTGGCAGCCCTAGGTTGAGGGCCTTGATACACTGCTTTGTTTGCCCACCAACCAGGTGACCAGTGGGTCCACCCCCAGGGCAAGAGATGGGCTGAGGATGGTGTCCAGCCTGTTGGTGAGCAGTGTCACCTCAATTAGTGCCCCAAGAACAGGACAAAACCACGAGAAGCCTATGGGGGATGCAGAGGAAGACCCCACAGTCCCAGACTCCCAGAATCCTCCTTGGGAGGGATGGGGCACAGCGCCTGGCAGAGGTGGGGGCCGTGTGACTGTGAGCCACACTCACGTGGGATGCCCACTAGAGGCTTTCTGAATATGCCGTGGCCCACATCGCGGCCAGTCGAGAGTGGCCGATTGCACACACGAAGTTATTTCAGGAGGCAGCGAAGGCCCCAAATGCCCCTCCTCCAGAGACGGAGAGAGAGGCCCCTCAGGCCCAGTCCCCAGGTGTGCTCTGGGAGGGCACACCAGGGAAGATCTCAAAACAAAAGCCTGCTTTACACATAAAGAAACAATTGTTGCATCAGGCCCACCCGCTGCTAAGGGACAGAGCCCTCCCCCCAGTTGCCACTCCATCACCCTTCTCCTCAGGGTCCCAGGAGGCCACCCCTCATCTGCGCAGGTGGTGGGAGGATGTGGCCCCAGGGCCCCTCCCACCCCAGGAAATTCAAACTGCCCCAGGCAAGCCGCTCTCAAGGCCGTGCACCCACACAGCCTTCTCCCCTGTCCTGGAGACAAGCTTGGTCCAGTGTCTGGAGAGGGCAAGGGCAGGGATCCCCCTGGGAGGAATGTCCTCCAGCCTGGCAGACACTCGGACGGATGGAGAGGCAAAGCGCTGCATAGGCCGGGCGGAGCAAAGCCTCTCGAACAAAGACCAGGTGAGGACATCAATCAGCCACCAGATCACATTTCCTGCTCTGAAAGGTCCTGTAAAACACGGGAGAAAATTGACCTGTCAGGGGGACAGATGGGCAGTGATAGTGGCCGCCAGCCAAGGGCTAGGCTCCCCTCCACCCTCGGGGTCCCACCTGCACCGGGTGCCCCCCACACCCCCCACCTGACAGGGGCTGGGCTCTTGTAGCCTGGGAAGCTCCCAGCAGAAGCCAGGCATGAGGAGAGGTGGCGGGTCCCCCAGGCCCCCCGGGGGGCTGGCTCCTCACCCCTCCACGCCCTGCAGGACAAGGCCCAGCTGCCCGGCCGTCAGGCTGTAAAACGGATGGAGACCAGAGATGGTGTCAGCAGACAGCTAGAGTACCTTTTAAAAATGTAATCTCTTTTTATTTCCCTCCTCCCTCCACACTATAACCTCCTGCTCACCCCTCTCCCTTCCTGCAGCAAGGGCAGGCGGTGACCTTGGGGCTGGGCCCCACTGGCAGGTGGCTGGAGCCTTCCAGGGCGCCCTCCTCTCCATGGGTGCTCTGTGCGTGGGCCGGGGCAAGCCAGGGAGCACAGCCCTGCCCGTCACAGTGACCTCGCCACCCGCAAATCCCACAGCCCTGGGCTGAGATGGGACCAGCCTTGGGCGGCCTGGACACCCCACCCTGTGGAGGCTGTGGGGGGGAAGAAGGGCAGGGGGTCATGTGGCCTGCTCCTCAGGACAATGGGGGGGCAGACACTGGACGACCTAGCCTCTGCTTAGTTGGGCCTCCTACTACCCCACCTCTAGCAACCCTTTAGAGCTCCTGGAGGCTCCAGGGCTCACCCAGCCTTGGGCCACCCACTTGGCCCCCTCTGGCCTCGGGGCTGAGGCTGCAGAGCCCCTATAGCCTGAGGGTCGGCAGCTCCCACAGCCATTTGGGGGAGGGCAAGCCTCTGTTCTCTGAGGGGAAAAGCCAAGAGACATGGAGGGAGGGGCCTGTCCAGGCAGGACAGGACGGGAGAAGGCCCCGAAGAACCAGGCGTGTCTTCCTGTGTGAGGGGCTGGAAAAGCTGCGAACGGTCCTGTCCTCTGGAGCCAGGCGCTTACAGGGGCAGGAGGGGGCAGGAGCCTGCGGCGCTCCGCCAGGTGCCGGGAGGCAGGGAGGCCTGGGAGGTGAGAAAAAGCAGAGCGTGGGGCCTGGGAAGGCCGCCAGCGGCTCAGGGCGCTGCTCCGGGCAGGGGAGTCCAGGTGGCCGCACAGGTGGAGAACTGGGCCTGGTGGCCCCAGCAACACTGTTGACAAGGGCATTGGGCAGCCTCTCCCTGCATCCCTCCAGCAGACTGACCACCATGGAGGACGGGCAGTGGGGGCAAGGTGGAAAGGGAGGACGCCCACAGACAGAGAGACACGAAGGAGAGACCGGAGACTGCGACCAGGCAGGGCAGAGGGCGAGGTCAGACAGCCATGCGCACCGCAGGGCTGGGCAGCAGGTCCCGGAGGGACAGCTCCACCGTGTGTGCCATGTCCTTGCACTGGCCGGTCACAGCCTTCCCAGGTGAACAGACAGTGCTGCCCCCAGCCCTGGCCAGCTTCCCCAGCCCGGTTCCCCAGCCCTGTCTTCTGGCAGAGACAGGAACCAGCAGAGAGCAGAGCCCCAGGGAAAAGCCCGGCCACCTAGTCTTTCCTGGCCCAGCGCGAGGAGGGCGGGGCCCCAGCAGCCCATCCTGGAGACAGAGGCAGCTCCCCCTTCTCCCTGCACCTCAGCCCGAGCAGCAGTGGAGGGGCTGAGAGAAGGGGGACCTGGATTCAGGCCTCGCTCCAGGCACAGCCCTGGGGCCCGCTGGCTGCCTGGCACAGCTGGCCCTGGGGAGCCGCCCTTGGGCCTGACCCTGACCGTCTGGCTGACACAGCAGACGGGTGTCGTGCCCTCCTCTCTCGGGAACAATGGCTCTTTCAGCACACAGGCAAGAGGCCACTTGCTGGCAAGGGCAGGCTGGCCCACAGGCTGACACTGAGCAGGCAGATAACCGATAAGGCTCCAGTTCCTGGGAGGCGGGTCCCCCACTCCTCCAGAGCCCTCAGCGGGCACTTGGGGGCGCAGGGCAGCTCGGGAGAACTGGGCTCAGCTCCATCCTCAGGGTGTGGAGGCTGGGGGTCCCTGCGGTGGGGAGCCTGAGGGTCCTGATTGGTTAGAAGGCCGGGCCGGGGTGGGGTGCTCTCACAGAGTCACAGAGCCCTTTTTGCACCTGGCAGCCCAGGCTGAGGCCTCTGGACCCCGGCCCTGCCCTGCCCCCCATCGCCTTTTCAGAGCGGCCCCCCCACACACTGCCTCCCAGCCCATGTCTCCTTCCCCAGAGCTCTCCCAGGCCTTACTGTGGCCCCAGCCCAAGCACCCACTCTCCCACCCTGGGGTTCTGTCCCACTGTTGCGGAAACCCATGACCTGGCCCTGAATGGGGGAGGTGATGCACTTCCAAGCAGCTGCACCCTTCACCCGTACGCACACACTCCTGGGCCCCGGAGCACCCGAAGGCGGGGCATGGGCGGTAGGAGTTGGGGTGACTCTGCCTCTCTCGAGCACACACAGCACACACCACGTGCTCATGCGCGGTCACCCCCACCCCACTGCCCAGCCACCGCTGGCTGGTTTTATGTCCTCTGGCTGTCGACCTAGCCCCGTGACCCTGGCTGTTCTGCTCAGCAACGGCCTGTCTGTCCGCGCCTCAGTGCCCCAGCCCTTCCTCCTCCTTGTCTCCGCCTGGAATCCTCGACATTCGCGCCGCTTCCCGGGAGGCCCAGGCACAGGCTCATTATGTAGGGCAGGCCGCGGCTCCCCAGGGCACCGACGAGGAAAAGCAGGTTACAGCTCCAGCGCCCCAGGGCCAGCGCAGGCCTGCACGGGCAGGAAACGCGCAGGCGGCTGGGCGCACGTGTGCGGGGCCACAGTCGAATAAGCGCCCGGCGCCCTTCAGGCATCCGCCTTCATGGGGAGCATGGCCAGTGGGCACCCAAACACCCCATCCATCCCCCGATTTCAGAGGCGGTGTTTTCGCTACAACTTGGCTTTTCACTTCTCCGGAAAATTCGATTTTCTAACTCTGATGAGACAGAGAGAACATTCAGGAGCTTAGGCGCCCACTGTGGGTTGGCACAGGCAGGGCTGCCTGTGGGGGGGCTGCAGAGCAGGGAGGCATCTGGGAATAAAAGTGCAGGGGGCAGGGGACCTTGGGCCGTGGGACCACCGGGGCCAAGATGACCTTGCAGACCCCCCGCTGCTCTTGGTCCAGCCCCACGGCGGGAGCACCTCTCCCCGGGTGCCCCTGGCCCGGGGCTCCCCAGTGGGGCCGGACAGGACCAAGGCTCTCTCTTCCCAAACACACTTCTCTCTCCCACAAAATAATTTAATGCAACTTAATGGCTTGAAGTTGATGTAAAAATTACAGGCGTGGGGGCTGGGGTGGGGTGTGGGCCGCGTAAGAAATCCTTTTGAAAATATAATTGAGTTAATGGAACCATAACTGTGTCTCATTTTGGGGGTAATTGGCCTGCTTTTTGTCACTCTGTCCATTTACATACTCCTGTTTTCTTTATGCTATTGATTTTTTCTTTATAAAGTGGGCCACTTTACTGCAATTTTAAAAGCCCCGGTGATGAATAAAAACCTCATCTTCCCACTCATTAAGACTCAGGAATTAGCCGGCGAGGGCCCCACTAGTCAATCTGCGAAACAATCCCGGGCTTCGCGGTTGGGTTGAGGTGGAAAAGGGGGGCTGCCCGCTAATGGTGAGGGGTTCAGAGGCAGCCAGAGGGGCGGGGCAGTTGCCAGAAGGAAGGTCCGGGGCAAGGGGCTTTCTCGGACAGGTCCACCTCCAGGGAAGGGGAGGACTGAAAACCACCCAGAAGTCCACAGACACACCTGCCCGGGACCGAGGATCAGGTTCTCCTCCACCATGGCCCTGAGATGCCCCTTCCGGTCCTCTACCTCCCACCTGACTCCTGGTGGCTGTGACTCAGAAGCCCCACCCCCTACCTGTGACCTCAGACCAAGGTCACATTTTCTTTAGAAAATACAGGGTCCAGCAGAAGTGACACCTGCTGGAGTGTGGCTGGTCGGGTTCGTGAATGTCTCGCATCAGATGGACAGCAATTAGAACATTTCACCTGCAATGTCAAACGGTGAGCTGGAGTGTGATATGGTTATGTTACAGAATCACATGCTTACGATTTGGTAATAAAAGATTTTGTAAAAAAGTATGGGCATTATTTGTGCCAGAACCATATATATATATATCTATAGATATATATATATAGATATATTTATTTATTTTTAGGATTTTATTTAAGTATTTCTAGAAAGAGGAGACGGGAAGGAGAAAGAGAGGGAGAGAAATGACATCAATGTGTGGTTGCCTCTCACACGCCCCCTAGTGGGGACCTGGCCCACAACCCAGGCATGTGCCCCGACTGGGAATCGAACCAGTGACCCTTTGCTTCGCAGGCCCACGCTCAGTCCACTGAGCCACACCAGCCAGAGCTTATTTTTAATTATAAAATCCATGCAAAGACAAAGTAAAAGAATCCAATGGCACAAAGGGATAGAAAGTGACAGCAGCATCCCCCCATGCCTCAGCCTCCAGAGGCAAGGTCTGCAAACAGCTCCCTGCACCTGCCCCTCGGTTGCTGGGTCTCATTCCCTCCCCCGGGAAGCACTCCACCTTCGTCTCTTCTCCGTGGCCTGTCGGCATCGTGCGTGTGTTTAGGGCAGGCAACCAGCCGTCCAGGTCTGCAGGGCTGGGGGACTCCCAGGACCCACCCGGGATTTTCAGTGTTCGGTCCAGGCCTATCCCAGGCCAACGGAACGGCTGGTCGGTTTGTGTGGACCCCGCTAGAGTTCTGCCGTTGGACATTTGGGTGGCTTCTAGTGCCTCCATCTCTGTGCCCTAACGCCAGTGTGCCTGGAAGATAAAGTCCCTAGAAGAGGAACTGCCAGGTGAAAGGCATCGTATTTAACATTTTGTTTGCCACTGCCAGTTGCCCAGCAAAGTGTGTCAACATCCCACCAAGCGGAACAGCATCCGCTTCCCTGCATCCTTGGCAAAGCTGGAGCCTGTCGACCATTTTGGCCTTCGCCATCTGACAGGTGACCGAGAATGTCGTGTAGGACTTTTATTTCCGTCAGCTGTAAGAGCCGACTCAGAGACAGCGAGTCCCCCCTTCTGAGGGCGCAGTTCGAGGAGCGGCAGCAAACGCACACCGTCCCGTGATCGCTACCGTGATCGGGATACAGGGCCCGCCAGTGCCCAGAAGGGTCCCTCGGGCCCTTCTCCATCGGTCTCCCACCAGATGTCAGGCCCGGGCAGCCACACACCCGCTGCCTGTCACCGCAGCGTGCTTTGCCTTTTCCAGAAGTTCACATAAATGGGATCACACAGGATGTCCTGGCTTCTTTGCTCGGCACAGGACTTAGCGACTCACCAGGTGGTTGTGTCTCAGAGCCGCTCCCTCCCGACGTACCGGCCAGTGGTGTCCGAGGTGGCTGTGCTGCACGTGTGCGAGGCACTGCGGCTCGGACACTCGGCTGTCCCAGTTTGGGGCTGTTAATGAATGAAGCTGCTGTGAACACACACGTGTAAGGCGATACACGAGCGTCTGTCCTCACCTCTGCCAGGCAAACCCCAGGAGTGGCACGGCTTCACCGCTGGCCTCTAATGCTGCCATGCTGCTTCCAGCCGGCAAAGCCTCCCACGCCCCCACGTGGCGGGCGAGCGGCGGCCCCTCACCAGCACCTGGCACACGGCCCGTTCACTCGGCTGCACCGGAAGCTGTCGAGCCGTAACTCTGTGGTTTTAACTTGCATTTCCCTAGTCGGTCTGCTGCCTTTTGACATTTGTTAATTACAATGTTTTTATCGTGAAGAAATTTCTGTTTGCGGTTTTGGGGTTTCATCACAGTTTCCTTCTCTACTCTAATCGTCATGGCTTGGGTCCCCAGAAATGGGCCCCTCAGGCTGACCCCCCTTTATCCTTTAGGTGCTTCCAAAGCAAAGCTGCCCACATCGGGGTGTGCAGGCACCCCATTCCCCTCCTTCTCCAGCCACCTGGGGGAAATCGTCAGAGACCAATGTCCCTGCCCGCCTGGGACACCAGCACCCACATCAAGGGTCTTGTCCTGACACATGGCAGCTTTATCTGTTTCTTTCACTCCTCCAACCACAGGGCTGACCCCTGGGTCCAGGAGCCTGGAAGTTACACAGGTAAGCGGCACGCACCCCCAGGGTGAGCCCCTGTGCCACAGCGGGGGCCCAAAGAGTGAGGTCCCCACAGTGTCAGCCACCCTCCCCGCCAGGACTGAGGGAGCCCCAGACCCACTCCCCCTTCTTCCCTGCCCACGACTGTTTCCCAGCATCCTGTACAGCCACGGTCACCTCCTGCCTAACTTATGGACACAGGATGTGAGTGAAAGTTGAGGGGAAAGGGACAACAGGAGGCCCTCAGGAGCTGCCAGTCTGGACCCCCGGGGGGATGGAGCCCACCAGGCTGCTTGCCGAGGGGCTGGGCCATGCTGTTGGGCCCCACGGTGGGGGGCTGGGCGCTGGCCCAGGAGCCCTGCAGTGACCCCAACCGAAAGGGCCTGAAGAGGCCTTTAGGGCCGTGCAAGGCAAGGAAAGCTCATGGGGTTGAGGTTGGGCTGTACGAAGTGAGCAAGCTGTTGTTAGCAAAGGAGGTTTTGGTGCCGTCTTACAGATGGGGAAACTGAGGCACTGGGAGGTTTCCTTGCCTCACATGGGGCACACAGGTGGTGGAGAGCCAGCGCTCAATTGCCAGAGCAGGGGAGCACTGTGGCCCCTCCCCCCCCTGCCCTGGTGTTGGCCAGCCTGTCCCCTCCCCACTGTACCTGGGGGCCAGGGCACTGGGGCCGCCACCCAGTTCCCATACCCACTCCTCTAACATCTCAAGTGTCTTTCCGTTTCCCACCCCCCACCCCCAACCTGGGCTTCTGGTTTTACAAAAACACAGACACTTTTCAGGTGGGGGGTCAAGGGAGCCCCAGGGCCCACCCCCAACCCCCCTCCCCCATTCTGGAAAGGCCTTTGCTTTCCAGGTCCCTCCAAGGTCTGTCGTTCAGCACCTCTCACACCTAGCCCAGCATCCCTGGCCCCACCTAGGTGCGGCCGGTCAAGCAGGCAGGGTGGCCCACAACCTGCATTTCGCACCAGCGTCCAGGCGCTGGCGGGCCCACACCGCTCCAGGCAAGTCATCACGGGCTGTCAGCTGCCTGCTCACGTCCTCTCCGGAAGGGGTCTCCTCGGGCACAGCCCCCACAAATCCCCCCCCCCCACCCCCCGGCAGAAAAAGCAGCCTGCGGCAGGTCAGGACCTGGGTCGGGCTTCCCCGCCCGCGGCCACCAGCCCGCAGGAGGAGAGGTCCCAGCAGGCCTCGCAAGCCACCCCACCGCGTCCTGCGCCCTCTGCTGGGGGTCCGAGTCCCACCCAGGTGAAGGCTGTGGTCTCCGTCACGTGATCTAACGTTACCTTCTCTGATTGGCCAACCTGGGCCCTGCGCCTGCTCCTCACTACAACAGGCACCGTGATTGACAGCCTGACTGGGAAAGGGCCGGGGATGCGAGTTGTACCCACAGCGTCACTTTCTAATCAGAAGGGAACCCGTGCCCCGGCCCTTTCACACCAGAGCCCTGGGACCTCCGGAGCCTCCCTCCCTTGCTGCTCTGCACTACGGGGCCCAGGGCGGTGACTGAGGGCCCTGAGGTGGGCTGGGCGGTGGCCCGAGCCTGGCCGCCCCCGCAATCCCAGGGTCCCCGAGAAGCCCTAGGCTGAGCAGCTGTGAGCGTGTGGCTGCCCTCACCCCAGTGCTGTCCCAGAATGCTTTGGGCCAGGGCTGTTGCCTGAAGCGCGACTGGAGCCGCTCTGCAAGGGCCCCTAATGCGGCCACCCCCTGGAGATTCCGCCCCTCGCCCCATCCGCCCCATCCCTACAAGTCCCACGCTCAACGTGGGCCTGGGACTCACCTGGGTCCACAATCCCCATGCCTTCCCCAGGCTGACGTTGGCTGTGCCTGGGGTGGGGGCCGATGCCAGTCACACCCCCTTGTGTGGCCTCAACAACCCCCTTCATAACCTGGGCCTGGCCTCAGGCCTCCTCTCAGCCCCCACCCTTCGAAGGATGGACCTTGAGCCCTCAGAGTTTGCTGAAGCAGCATGTAGGGAGCTTGGTCCCAGGCAGTGAGGAGATGTCGGGCATCCAGGTCACGCTGCCTAAGATGTGCTGGAGGGGCAGGCCAAGGGACCCCCACCCAGCAGCTGGGCTGGGCTGACCTTGGCTATTTCCTCCCAGTCTGGTCACTGGGTTTGGCCCCCCCCCTCCTGGGGCACTCAGGCTGGGGGTGCTGTGGGCTGGGGTGGGGTGGGGGTGCTTAGTGGACTGCTCTGTGGGGCAGGGACAGGGAGGTGCTGAGATAATGTTGGGGGGAGGGGTGGCCATCCAGCCTGGCACTCCCAGGCTGGGCCCCCAGGCAGCCCTCCCACCTGCCCCGGGAAGCCTCCTGGCAGCTGTGTTCTGGAACAGCTGGAGGCTGAGGTTAGGGGAGGGGGAGCCCAGCTGGGGGGTGAGGATGGGAAGCCCCCTCCAGCAGGAAGCCCCAACCCCAGGCCTTTTGGCGGCAAGGAGGGAGGGGATGGCCGGCCGGCCCGGAGCTGCAAAGGGCAGGGAGAGTGCAGCTCGGCTGCGAGCCGCCAGCGGCCTCCAACAATGTGGTTTCAATCTAATTGTCCCAAAATATTGTTACAACACAAACCACGTGCCATCCACTCACCTGCAACTAATCAGCGGCAAAGCTACCGAATAAATCGGTTCCACACCCGCGGGACCAGCAGCCCGGCGTGCGAACCCAGGAGCCCAGGCCAGGGCGCCCAGGCCAAGGCCATCGCTGCCGGGCCTGTTTCCTGTTGGGAGTGGGGCAATCAGGACAAGTGGGGTGCACCCGTGGGGGCTCCTCCTCTCTCTGCAGCCCTTACCCCACTCTGGGGGGCAGAGCTGGAAGGTGGCCAGCCCCTCATGTCACGGTCCATCCAGGCCCCAGAGGCTCAGCATGAGCACTGGGCCCACACTGGGCCAAAGCCGGTCAGCCGAGCTCTGCCCAGCGTCCGAGTGCCCAGGGAGTCCCCGGCGTCCTCTCTCTATCCTGAGACTGTGGCCCAGAGGGTGTGCACTCCTTTGGGAAACATTGGCACGCCCACAGAAACGACAGCACACCAGCCTTCGAAGCCACCAAGGCCTTTTGGTAAATGACCTGAATGATTCTGCCAACACTCAGGTGAGCTAAAGATATCCCCCCTCCCCTGCCCATTTAGTCACCAGGGAGATGGACACCACGGAGGGGCAGCAGCAGTGGGGGCCCAAGCAGCCCAGGGCTCCGCAGGCGGCAGACTCCGGGGGCCCTGACCTGCCGGCCGCCTGGACTCTGGGCCAGCTGCATCTCTGAGCCCCAGCTCTGACCCCCCTGGTGGCTGCGGGGCCAGACAGGCGGCTCTACCACTCTGCGCCTCGATTTCCACGTCGGCCAAAGGCAGACAGAGCAGCACGTTCCTCGTGGGAGGCTCTGAGTGTCGCGGCAGGCACGGCAGGGAGTCCCTCAGCGAAGTCTCGAGCTTGGTGATGAGCCCAGACTGCCCACAGCCTCACTCTGGGGCAGATGGGCCAAGATGGGCTGGTCCTAGGCCACCCTCCACCGAACCCAGTGACTCAGGGACTCTTGGCACTTTGTCCAGCTCATTTTCTCCCTGTAAACTGCTCCCAAGTCCCCCAGGGCAAGGCAGGAGGGCCTGAGGACTAAGCTCACAGCACCATGGGAAGAGGACTTGGGGACAGCTGGGGACAGAGATGGCCAGGGTCCTGCTCCACCCTCCCAGGCCTGAGCATGGGCGCAGCTCACTGGTCTGCACCAGGTTGGGGAGTACCCCATTTTGAGGGCTGCAGGGCTGGTCAGCGCCTGTGCTGGGTGTCTGTGTGGGTTGTGTGGGTTCTCTCCAGCAGGGAGTGCCCTCTGCATCCTGCCCTCTCCCGTGCTTTTCCTGAGGGGCTTTTCTGGCCATGGCCTTTTCTTGGTCCAGCCCTGGACAGCGGGCTCTGGCCAGGAGTCCACTCCTCACCTGCACAGGGAGGAGTGACTGGGGATGATGGACTTGCAGGTGAGGAGTGCAGCCGAGACACGGGCAGTCCAGGGGCGAGTGGGCAGGGCTGCTGGGGTGTCCTGGCCTCGCACACTCTTCCTAGGCAGAGACGCCGCAGAAGCTGCTTCCGGGGGACTGGCCCTGTCGAAGACAGTCTGGACTCTGGACTGGACTCAAGGTGATGGCCTCCTACTTCAGGGCCTGCCTGGGAGAAGCACCCTCCCCGCCCCCGAGGGTCCCAGCGGCAGCCCGCACCCCTCTGGGCTCCGAGTTTCCAAGGAGGGATTGGCTATTCCTCAGGCTACTGTGCTGCCACATTCACAGATGGCCTGAGAAGCTTCTCAGAAAGCACAATTTCCTTTAGCGTGTGTTAGGGAAACATAACCGACACATCAAGCCCGTGACTTCACAGGCATTAACGCTTGGATGAGGCCGGGGGAGAGAATCCAGAGGCATTCCAGAACACAGTGGAGCAAGCAGTGGTGCGGGGTCTGGGGATGGTCAGGCCCGGATGGAAGTGCCCCCCCACCTACTTTCCCCCCATGCGGGGGCAGGGGTGGGGGGTGCCTGGGCCTCTGACCCAGCTGGAGGAGGGGGTAAAGGCACTGAGGGGTGGGAGCTGCCCCTGTCCCCAGGCCCGGCGAGGATGATCCCTGCCTGGCCCCTTCCCGGTGGTTTTCCCGTCTGGCAGGAGCCTGGCAGGCCGGCTGGCAGGCTGGGCGGTGATTCATGCTGGCCGGGGCCCATTTGCCCTGCATCCTGCGCCTGGTGAAGTGAGAAACCTGACCGGGCTCCAGCACAGATGGGAAACCCCACCCCAGGGCCCAGGGCGGGACAGGTGTGGCTGGGCTGAGGCTCCCTCCCACGCCCACACAGGCCTCGGGCCAGGGCGTCTGAGCCGGCTTGGCTCTGTCCCTGCATTGACACAGCAGCTGTCTCACCCCAGGCCCGGAACGCGGGATCTAGGCGTCCTCCAGGGCGCACGGCTCTGGGTTTGGCGCTGGGTGGGGAGCGCCTGCTTCACAGGCAGGGCTGAGGGACCGGGCTCCCCACACGGCCCCACCTCTCCTTAGCTGTGAGACCCCAAGCAACCTGCTTTGGCCTGTCTGGGCCTTGGTGTCTGTCTCTGGAAGGGTCATCTGCTCCACAAGCACTTACAAGTGACTTCCACGGTGCCTGAGACCTGGAGGCTGTCCCAGTAGCCCTACCCCACGCCTTGCTCTCACCTGGAGCAGAGGGACAGGTGTTCCAGGCCCCAGGAACAGAGGGCAGCAGCTGCCACAGCTCTCCCACGTCCTTCCTGGTGGAAGGACCAGGACCACTCAGGAGTGGGGAGGGCTCCGTCCCATGAGCTTTCCTGTGAGGGCTGCAGTGCCCGGGCAGGTGGCTGTCACGATTCCTCGCTGCTCCCTTCTTCATCCCTTGGTCCTGGACACCACACCGGGGACACCTGAGGAGGGCGGGGCAGGTCCCAGCAGCAGCTAGGGAGGCCCACCCACAGGACCCAGTGGCAGGAGGCATAAGCAAAGAGCCAAGGCTCTCCGGCAGGGTGGTGCAGATGGGGGGCATCATGGGGAAAGGGGTGGGGGTCAGCCAGCATCCACTGGTGTCAGGTATGGATGGGCTGTGTTCGGTCCAGGCCTCCCTGCCCACCCCTCTCCTGTTGGGTGGCTCCCACTCTTCTTTGGGTGGACATCAGCAGGGAGGAGAAGGGGACCTCCCCAGGAAGAGGAGGCCTCAGCCATGTCCTCAGGTGTGCCTGGCAGAACTGGGGCCTGGGCAGTGCCAGCCCGACTCTGGTGGGGCTGCGGTGTAAGCTCCAGGGGCCAGGGCCCACACCATTGCTTCCTGTCCCAACCCCTTGCCTGGGGAAGGGCACCAGGAAGGCTTTCTGAGCTGTCCCCACAACCCTGCGTGGAGCTCCTGGACCTCAGGAAAAGCTGAGACTGCAGGCAGTGAATGAGCCAGCCTGGAGGCTGCACCCACTGTCCCTGTTCCTGGCTCCCTCCCCACCTCCACAAGGTCCCGGGACCTCCTGCCACCTCATTCACTCATGAATACGGAAAGCAAATTAAAGGGAAGGACAGGCTGGCTGGCTGTGAGCTAGGGTCCTGACCTCTGTGCAGGCCCCGCGGCCGCTGAAGGGACCCTTCGAGCTAGCTGGGAGCTCGAGGGGCAGACAGAGGTCCCCGGGCCGTGGCCCCATGGTCACTCTAGTGAGCTGGGATGGGGACCTTTGTCCTCTGTGGCATCCAGAATGTCCTTGGGTGGATGCCTCCTCCATTCTTCCCTTGTGGCTCCGTCAGGTGAAGCTGGACAAGAGCAAATGCCATCTGGTTAAAGCGTCACCTATGAGCAGAGTCCCCAGCTCCAGGATCAGGGTCCAACAGCCAGGACGCCCCTCCCCTGACCCGGGCCCACTTGTTCACCTGCTAGGACCCACCCCATGGCACAGGCAGGAAGCACATGCCTTCCGCTGTCCACATTGGTGCTGTGATGTGGGAACAGCCGTTCTGGGCTGGGCTGGGTCAGGTAGGGCCAGAGAGGACAGAGGACTGCCGGGCCAGGAGCTTGGGGACAGGGGTGGGTTGCAAGGTTCTCTGGCTGCGTGTGGCTCCAGGACTGACTAGGACTGGTGGGGAGAAAGGAAGCAGGCTGGGGGCAGGGGCAGGAAGGCAGTGACCTAGTGAGTGACACAGGAGGGACCAGGCTAAGAGATGACCCTGTGCTAGAGAGGAGACATTGGGAGGGCAGGATGGGCAGGATGCAGTGCAACCAGAGGTCAGGGTAGAGGGAGCCCACCCCCCTCTGCCTCCAAGCAGTTGCCCCCAGGGGTGTACTCTGGCCCAGGGCCCGCGCCAGACCGCTGCATCTGTAAAATACTCCGATGTCCGTGGCACACCCCCCACGCTCTCCAGAGGCCTGGCATTACCTGCAGGACCCGGACAGGGGCCCAACCCAGGAGCACCGAGGCCCCCAGTCGTGGGGTTGGGGGAAGGACTGACTAAAGTCCCAGCTGCCTCAGATTGCTCCCCGCCCAAAGAGTTGCTGCAAAACTTAGACAGCAAAGAGCAGGCCCCATGTCCCCGTGTGACCGCAACCGGCACCACGAGGCCAGCCCGAGTGTCTGAACTCCAAGGGGCCCATTCCCGCATTCACCGAGTAGAGGACACTGGGGACCAGTGTGTCCTGTGCCAGGCTAGCCAAGGCACCGTGTCAGTGCAGGCAGAAGAGGCCCTCCCAGAGGGGGAGTGCCCCATTTCCTGGTGAAGCTCTGGGGGGGTGCCTCCCCCAACCCCCTGCCCCTGGCCGGCCCCAGGCCTCAGAGCTGTGTGGCGAGGCCTGAGCCCCACCCAGCCAGCCTAGGAAGCAGGGGTCAGCTGTCTGGCTCAGGGCTATGGGGGAGGGGCCCATCAGCTGCCCTGCTGGAGGGAAGACTTTAATTAATCTGCAATATGTTGTGTCTTGGACAAAGGCAGGCTTTCCAGTCTGACAACCGCTGTGTGGCCTTGGGCAAGTTACTCAACCTCTCTGTGCCTCTGTCTTCACCATGGGAACCCACAGTGCCACCGCTGTGTATGTAACAAGGACACATGCCACCAAAGCCAGCTCTTTCTCTGCCTCTCCTCCCCTTTCCGCCCCCATGTCCCTGTGGCCTTGGGACAAAGCATTTGGCAGTCCCTGTTGGGTGCCTGGGCCTGGCTGTGTGGGCTAGCATAAGCCCACCAAGCCCCAGGTAGGGTTGGCATGGCGCCGGGTGGCCAGAGGACACCACAGTACAAGTGGGTGGAAAGGCCATGTCCAGCAGTGGCCGTCACCCAGGAGCCTGTTTCACCAGGACACTTGGGTCTGTCCTCCACGCACAGCCCCCGTCTTCACCTTGCCCCTGTGACCGTATCCCAGCTCCCCAGCTGCCATGTGGCCACATTTCACCAGCGTGGAGATGCAGGCCTGGGCTGGGTTGGGGGGTGGGCTGCCTCCCAGGGTCCCCCTCCCTGGCCCTGCTCCAGTTGAGGGATGGGTCTCTCTTGTGTCCCTTGTGAACTCGGCTGCTGCAGGGAAGAGGCTAGGAAGCCCTCTCACCCCTCCCCAGCCTGTCTGTCCGGCCCGGGGTTTGGCCCTGTTCTCTGATTCTCCAGGAAGAGCTCTGGGTGCGGCCCGTGCGAGCAGCCCGGCCACCGGCAGGCAGCGTGGACCATCGAAGGGCCAGAGACACCGTCCTGGCTCCCAGTAAATCCTCCTCACCCACCCACACACACCCACCCACTGCTCACTCAGCAAGCACATCCTGTGTGAAGAGCCCAGGCCCCGTGCCCTTTGCCCTGGTGGGCTGACCCTACAGCCCATCTGGGTCCGCTGGGTGGCCGTTGCACTGCCCGGGTCAGAGCCATCTGGAGGACTTGCTGGTCACACGCACACCTCCCAGCCACTCCCCAGGGTTTTCACCAGGGCCCCGAGGACCCCGCACGGCTGTGTCTGTCAGAGGCGCCGAGGGCCAAGCCAAGGAGCCAGGAGCTGCAGGGCAGAGGGCCGTGGTGAAACCCTGCAAGGCCACGGCCCCAGGCACCGTGCCGTCTTGTTCCAGGGTGCAGAGCCCTGAGCAGAGGCTGGCTTTGCCCAAGCTCTGAGTCTCCACCAGCCCAACGGGACAGGGCCTGTGAGGGGGTGGGGCTGTGCCTCCTACAGGACAGGGGGGTTGAGGACAAGGTCCCTAAGTGCTAGGCACCCCCTGTCACTTGTCTCCTAAAGGAGAGAGCCCACGTGGAGCAGGCCGTCCTGGACACCCCCTCAGCCCCCAGAGCCACCCTTTCTGGCCTCTCCTCTCCAGCTCCTGAGGTCCCCAGCCCCACAGCCCAGAGGCCCCGGGCATTCAGCCAGGCCTTCCCTTTTCCTCTCCCTCTCATGAGGGGCTTTCCTGGAGGCAGAGACCCCAGCTGGAAGCACCCCAGGGGACCCCATCAGGCCCAGGTCTCATAGCAAGGGACCCAGGGTGGGGGAGCAGGCGTGGCTGGGTCTCCCTGCCGGGGCTACAGAGCCGCCTGAAAGGTCTCGTTCATGCTGATGGCTTGCGGGGGTCCCCTGGCCCCCACCGCCCCTCCTCCCGGCTGGCATGATTAGGAACGAGTGCAAGGTAGGGAAAATTATTAATTTCCATCCGTCAAATTTACTTCTGGGAAAGTTTGCCAATCGCCTCAGCAAGCACAGGCACTCAGAACGAGATGAGAGGCAGGCAGAGGCTGGGACAATTTTTGCTGGGAGTGGTGGGCAGCGGACCCCAGGTTGATCGGGAACCTGGAAGTGGAGGACAGGGGAACTGAGGAGGCCACCCCAGCCCCTGCCCACCATGACAGCGGGGGACGGGCAGGAGGGGCCAATGCTGTCTCAGCCCTGTCCTCCCTGGCCGAGGCGGTGCCTTCTTAAATGCAGGTGTTGCGGTGGGCGCCAGGCTGGGAGCCCTGGCTGAGAGCGTCCACACGTGGCCTTCGAAGCTGGCTGTCTAGCACAGGTTCTGAATGTCAGGAGCCCATGGCAGAGGACAGGATGACCACCACAGTGGCATGTGCCGGGTTTTCAGGTGTCCTGCCTGACGGTCCCCAGCCCTGGTCCTTCACCCACTTTCTTTACCCCTTTTGTGCAAAGCCAGGCCCCTCCCCTTTGAGAACGGGTTCCAGACTGTCCTCCGGCTGGCCGACTGCCCCTGGAGATAGACTGCCACTGCCCTGACCCCGGGTTAGCTCTGCCCGCTATCTGGGGGCACGGGGGGAGGGGCACAGGCTGTCTGGGCCCTGGGGCCCTCGTGCCGCACACGCTGTTGTCCCGGGTAAGGGCACAGCATCTGGACAGGGCGACCTCGCAGGCTGCAGGGGCAGGAGTGAGACCCACACAAGGCCAGGAGAAGCAGGCCGGGCCAAGTGAGGCAGTCTCCTAAGGCAGAGCTGCCTCTGGGTCTGGGAACCTGCCCTGCGGCCCTGCCAGGAAGTAGGCTTGGAGGGGGGGGTGGGGGGGGCCACTGTGCCCAAGGTCCTAGGGCCCCGGGGAAAAGTCCTGCCCAGCAGGCTTCCGGACAGCCATCTGGCTCAGGAACACTTCCTGGGCCCACTCTGCAGCAGCCAGGGACAGAAGGGCAAGGCCTGGAGTGACTTTTCACCGCTTTTGAAAAGGCAGCCCAGAATATTCCTCTCCTGCCAGCCCAAGGCCAAGGCCTGCTCCTTCAGTGTCCTCTGCGCTTCCTGCTATCCAGGTCCGATTTCACATCGGCCATTCCCCGTCCTCCAAATGGAGGGGCTGAGGCCCAGCCCCCTCCCACGGTGCCCTAGCTGCCCCCATCGAGCCCCAGAAGTACTTAGAAACGTAAATTAAAATAAATTGCATTTTTAAATCGCAAATAGGGGCCATTTTATCGTTTTTATTGCATAACAACCATTAATGAAGTATAGTCCCAGCCGCCTTAATTGCCTGGAGACTCAAGTTCAATTCCTGCCATCCACGCAGGCCCGGACGCCGGGTGTCACATCCAAGTCACATCCATGCACCTGGCGTAACTTAAGTGTAAATAAATTACGGGCAGGATGAGGGGCTTCAGGGAAGGCCCTGAAGGCCACATGGTGCAGCCGCTGCCTCCTGAGTAATGGAGGGGTCGGGGTCCTCTTCCCTGGCCCCCTCCCCTCCTGACCAAGACAGGCATGTTCAGGGAAGCTGAGGCCCGGCCCAGCCCAGCCCAGCCCCTCCTGGGCACGGCCTGGGCCACTTTCCTGGGATTCTGGAATCACTCCAGGAAGGGGCCAGGAGAGCCAGTCGCCCCTCTTTCCACAGTGTGCACCTGGAGTGCGTGGGAAGCCCTTCACCACCAGAGCTCCCCAACCTCCTCTCTGTCCCAAAGGTAAGCCCACCGTTCAACCCTGTGGCATCATGGACTCAACAGAGAGCATGCACAGGCCGGCAGGGGCCTGGCTGCCTGGCAAGGACCAAGCCGGCTGACCCCACTTATCCGACTGCCTCCCTGGCCGCCCCGCCCCACTCCTAGGGCCCCAGTCCCCCTCCCATTAATCTTTAACTGCCTCTGGGCTAGCGCTGACCCCAGAAGCAAACAGGGATAGAATTCCTGGGGAAGGGACACCACGGTGCCAGGTCACCTGGAGCGGGCTTGGGGCTGGGGTGGGGGCGGTGCAGGAAGGCCCTAGCGCCCTGGTCCCCAGAGATGCTGGATCGGAAGGCTGACTTCTCTCCAGTTCAGAAAGCTGCGACCTCCCCCGAGAGTGATGGGGGCAGGACCCCAAGGCGGAGGCAGATTTCCCGGCGCCCCGCAGAGGTCCCCGCAGCAGCCTCAAGGCAGAGGTGTCCCTGGAGAAGCAGGGGAGGGGGTGCTTCCTCCAGAAATCCGCGACGCTATTGTTATCCTTTCCGAGGCCAGGGAATTTTTCCAGGAGATTGTGACAACCAAAAAATAATAATACTCCCCTCCCCCTCCAGCAGGAATTCTGGAAAAAACAGCTGCTGCCGCTTTTGGCGGAGGAAAAAACAAGGTCAGGCGCTGCGAAGATTTAATTTAAGGAGCGCACCCGCAGCCCGCCAGCCACGCACCGGCGCGCTCGCTGTCATCCAAGCGCCAGTTCGGGGTGCGCGACCGGCGGGCGCCACGTGGAGCGCCCCGTGGTCTCTTCGGCTCAGGAGGACCCGGGCGCACCCCTGGCTCCCCCGTCGCGGCCCGAGTCTCCGCCAAAGCCCTGCTTGCCCTGGCTCTGGCCCCCACCCCAGCCGACCGGGAAGAGTGAACTGCGCTCGGGGTTGCCTTCTGCCCCACCCCCAACCTTCGGAAGGGGTTGGGGGCTAAATCCGCCTTCAACATACCATCTAATAATTGGGGTGGGGGTTGGGAGGAGGACGCCGCTCTCTGGAGAATGGAGCCCGACCTTAATCAGATGAGACAGTAGAATGGGCCGTAGGCATTGGTGAGCCAGGCCAGCGCCGGGCCACCGAGACCTCCACCCCCACATCTGTTCTTTGCTGGGCCCCTCGCCTTTCTCCGCCAGGGAGGGGCGGGCTGCGGGGTCTGCTCAGAGGCCGGGGGTTGAGCAGGCCTGGAAGGTTCTGCGTGCACTGACGCCCGCTCCCCACGGGCTGCGTTTCCTCGGCCCCTCCAGTGGTCCTGGAAGCAGCTTTTGCAGCGCTCTGCGTGAGCCCTCTACGTCGGGGCGCCGCGGAGCAGGCCCTACGCGCGCCCTGTGGTTTTGCACAAAGTGGCGCCGACAAGCCTGCCGGATGCCCGGGGTCCCGCTGAGGGCTGCAGCTGGGCCTGCTCCAGGCCCTTCCGACGGGCGTCCTTCTCCAGCCACGCGCGCTGTCCAGGGAGGCTGTCTGGGTGCGGCGGGGCCGGCAGAGGCTTCCACCCCTATGTCTGCTTCGAAGGCCCTGAGACTGCAACCTGTGCCGAGAGGAATTTCGACGTTTTAAGCATCCTGAGGAGCGGGCCCCAAGCCCTCGCGGGCAAGCGGCACCGCGTGCATGGCCTGCAAGGGGAGAGGGTGGGAGGTGGCCCAGCGGGACAGGATTTGGGGGACGCAAGACCCTGCTGCTCCCAGCACCCAGCCCCAGTCTGCAGCGGAGCTCCCCTGACCACCCCCCTCCCGGGTGTGAGTTCCTGTCTCCGAGGCAGAAATCAACAAATACTTCTCGGTATTTCCCAAACTGGGGAACCAGGAGCAAGGAGGAGGGGTGGAGCGGGGAGGGGATGGGGTCAAACCCGCTGGTTTTTTACTTTAAAAATTATATATTTTATGTCACAATCGCTTTCCGTTAAGACCACAAACATCCAATTTGGCTTGGCGTAATAAAATCAGCCGGAGCTCCCTTAAACGGAGCCATTCCGGTGAATTAAGTTGTGAAATCTAATCTATTATATCCATAAAGGAGAATGCTTTCATTGTAAATTCAGGTTATAAAGAAACTATACCTGGGCCGCCAGCCTCCCTTTCGGATTCACTACTTGGAGGGCTATCAAATTACTTCAGAATGTTGGGCTACCCTCTCCATAGCTCATGGCAACAAAAATTAAATGTGGCAACATTTCTTTTACTAGTTGGAGGAGGTCAGAAACAGGCACCACAAGGAGGGGGCATAATTAAACAAGACTCCCCCACCTCTTTGCACTCAAAAGCAGGTTGCTTTTTCTCCATTCCAGTTTTTAAAGCAACGGAACACCGGCCAGGACTTCCTTCACGTTGTCTCCACCCCGCAGGCCTCTGCGTTGCAACTCCCCGGGTGGAGCGCATGTGGGCCCCTGAGATCTGGGGCACGCGGACCTCGGGCCACTGCGCGGGGACCTCGCGGCTCAGTCCGGTCTGCGTCTGAGTTCCCCGCTCGCGGCCCGCACACCTGGGCCGAGAAGGGGCTAGGCAAGCCTGGTGGTGGCACTGGGGCGCGGCTCCCAGGCCCAGGCGCCCACATGCCTCAGCGGTGTCTGGGCCAGACAAAGGAGTCCCCGAGGAGGGGCTAATCCGCCCCCCACCCTGCTGGTCCTCCCCACCACACCCTCCACGGGCAATATGGAGCAGTGGAAGTGCAGCACCCCGTTGTTTCCTTAGCCGCAGGGTGGGGCTATTTGCTGCCCTTCCTCGGATGGGTCCAGACCCCCATCCCCATGACAATATCCACTTCTGAAAATTAACTGATTCCAGGATTGGATCCGGAGCATCCTGCCCTGGCCAGAAGTCGGGGGTTTCCCCAAGGACTCTCTGCCCTTGCTCCAAATAGAGGTGTTGGGGAGACGCGAGGAGGTTGTCAAGTAGTTCCAAAATTCCCAGGTAACTGGAGGCCTCGGCCTTTGTCAGACCCGGAAGATTTACGAGGCGCGGCTCGAGTGTCGGCCAGGCCTTGCCTAGGCTGCCAGCGCACCCCGTTTTATCTTTGATTTCCATCTAATTATTTTTTCCTGCCACTTTCAACTCCGTGTCCGTAGAGGCGAACAAAGGGAGGAGGGTGGGGGGATGGGGCCACCAGGCAGCAGCGAGGGGTCGATAGGGGGTTCCCTGAGTGCAGGGGGGCCCCCTCCACACCCGGGCTTGCGCCCAGCGCAGGCTCTCGGAGGAGAGGGGTGAAGGGTGACTCGACTGGGATCCTGCGGGGGGCGGGAGTTCGCTCTCCAACTCTGCACTCGAGCGCTGGGCCAGGGTGGGGGCGACCCCCGAGTGGGTCTAGAGCCCCGCACAGTCCACACCGCACCCAGCACGCCACCCGGCCGGCCTTCCATGAACTCCCTTGGGCGGCAGTACAACGAAAACTTTCCCCGAAAGTGCAGCGAAGGGGCTCGTAGTGGGGGATAACAGGCCGGATGCGCCCAATGGAGGCGGAGGTGGAGGCAGAGGGAGGCCGGGTTTCTTTTCTTGCCACTCGAAAAAGGTCCGCCCAAGCGGGTAAAAACGGAGCAAAGCTTGCGTTCCTCATGTTTTTTGTAAATTCCAAAATAGAAAGTGATTTTAGTGGTCACTACCCGTAAGTCAACTGAAAACAAGGATGTAATTAGAGTGTGGGGAATTCGGAAGACTGTATCTTCGGCGCCTTTTCCACTGGAACCGGGAGCCTTACGGCTGGAGTTTATTTTGAGAGAAGTGAGGTCAGGGCCTTTGGTGGATGCGGGACGCGTCCAAGGACGCCGCGTACCTGGTCCAGTCCCCCAAGGTGGAATCCGAAACTGCGCGCCTTGCCCCAGGAGGGGCCCTTTCGCCCCTTTCCCCCAGGCCGGGTAACCAGGACTTTGGACAAGTGGGGCAGGATCTCTCAGGGACTGGGCACTGGGACAGAACCCACTGGGGGGGAGAGGGCGGTTCCCCTTTCCTTTCCAGCCCAAACTCAGGATATTCGGGGATGCGCGGCAACCCGGAGGCGAGGAACTTTTCACAGCGCGGTCCATTGGAGCCTCCTCCCCTTCCTGCTCTTTCCGCCTCGGTTCTTTGTTACAGCTTATGGGGGATGGGGGGAGAAGAGGACCCCAAATCACCCCTTCCCTTTAAGCATCAAACCCCTTAACTTTCAATCTTCTTCCTAACGTCAAGGAATAAATTCACTCCATGGGGGATTTTTCCCCCCCTTGCGTGGAAGCCAGATCTCCAACTTCTCACGCAACGAGGGCTCTTTCTGAAAGTCCGAACACAACTCCCGAATCCAAGCGTCACCTACGGCCCACTAACCAGGAGGGAGAGCTAAGGTGCATCTGCACTCTGAAAAGGTCCCCAAATAAAAACACGCCCTTTCCTGCAACTGTCTCCAACATTCCCCTTTGTTGTAAAGACTCAGTCGCTTCCTGAGAAAAGGGGCCAGGGGAATTTACTGGTTCACATTCAGAATTTTTCCCCAAAATGATTCCCTGTGGACTTCTTTTGTTTGAAGTGGTCATGGGGGAGGGGAAGGAGCCCGCTGCCAGGCCTCCCCCTAACCGTCCTAGAAAACAAAGTCCGTGGGCTTTCCCTAACCCTCAAGTCCCCAGCTCCCGGGGCTGGGAGGGGCCTGTATAGGGCAAGAGGAGCTGCCAGCCAGCATGGGGTCAAGAATAAGTAGGGCCTCCCGGTTCCGAGCTTCTTCCGACCCCCACGCCCCACACTAAGCGTCCCCGCCGGAAAAAGAACCCGGTTTTCCAGGAGTTGGGGTGGGAGACCAAAGGGAACAAAGCCCCATTGCCCCGGCTCAGAAGCCCGGGCCGCACGCACGGTCTCTGCGGCGAACTAAATGTAACGTGGAAAAAGGGGAGAAGGTTTTTCAAAAGGCACTCCTTCCGATCCCCGAGGTGGGGTGGAGGCCGCTACCCCACCGGGGCTGTGGGCGCACCCTGGGCCGGCGTCTACCCGCGTTTAAGGGCCCTCCCTGAGCCCCGCAGAAAGACACATTTGCAGCGAAAGGCTCTTACACACCAGCCGGGTTTTTATTCGTTCCCTACCAGGAGTGCGCGCTGGGCGCGCACAAAACAAAGAAAACGCACGTACCTGGCGGTGCTCCGAGGGCGGCCTCGCGGGCCTGCCGCTGGCGAAGGAGACCCCACAAGCCATTCCCCGCCCCGTCGGTAGCCCCACGGTCCGTCCCTCCCTCCCTGGCGAAGCACCCCGCGGAGCCAACTCTGTAGGAAGCGCGAGAAGCTTCCTGTCCGGGCGCAGCGTCCATCTTCCGGCGCCAAGGCGCTCACCTCCTCTCCGAGCGAGGGAGCGCAGAGCGTCCCCGCGGCCCGCAGACCCGGAGGGGGGCTCCAACGCCGAGGAGCAGGGCTTCACGGAGATGGGTTGCAGGTCCGGGCCCGGGAGCGTCCTGCTCGGCCCGGGCTTCCGCCTTTCCACGTTACCGCCAAGCTGTGGAGACGGACACAAGCCCTCGAGGACGACAAGGCGGCGGCAGAAGCCCCGGTCCGGGCAGGAGCCCCGGGGCGGGAGGGGAGCTGGGCGGAGGGGCCGGCAGGCTCCCAGCGCCCCGCGGCCACCGCCCTCCAGGGGCTCCCGGCCCCGCCCTGGCTCCGCCCATTGCTGGAGTCCCTCCGCAGCACAGCCCGCACCATCCCCTCCCCGCCTTAAACCCCGTACCTCCTCCCCCCACCCCTCGCCCCAAGGTCCCTCCCGGCCCGCGCCGCAGCCTGGGGTGCCGCTCTCCGCCTTCCCGGCGCTCTGCCCCGCCTTCCCTGCACCTCCCCTTGCCGCCCCAGCCCCGCCCAATCGCCGCCTGCCGCCGCCGGTCTCTTTGTCTGGGCCGCTGGCGCGGACCAATAGAATTGCACAGAGACGCGGGAGGTGCACGCCTCAGCCAATAGGTGGGCCAGGAAGGCGGCGAGGGGCGGGTCAGAGCCCGGGGTGTCCGCGATCCCGCCTCGCTACAGCGGGACCCGCAGAGCCGGGGTGTGCGCTTCAGTAATTGTTGTCTTAGCCACGGAACGTTGGGGTGTTTGTTATGCAGCATTGCTGGGGCAACGCTGACTAATACGCCCACCCTAACTAACAGACACGGGTGCCCAGGGAGCCGGCATGACAAAACCCCAGAATATGTGGCCTTGGCCTAGTGGTTAGCTTGTGGATGGCGGGGAAACGGATGTGGTGAGCTGGAAATAATAACATGCTTCCCTAGTTACGTCGTGGCAAAACATTTGGGGAAACTAGGAGGTGATAGAAAGAGCCAGGGTGTGAGTGCTTGGGGCGGATCCACGCTTCCTTCCCACGGCGTTGCTCCGACGTGAGGCCCGGCCTGCAGTCAGAGACAGCGCAGAAATTTGGCATCTCCGGCCGGGAAAGCTCACACCTCAAACAGTAGGCTTTTTTGTCCTCTTCCTTGTGATTTTATGTCTGATACAAAAACAACAAAAATTAAAGTCAAAAGCTTTCCAAAAGTCCACTGGGTATCTCGGGACAGAACATTGGGACGGTGAAATTAAAAAAAAAGAAATACTCAACAGGTGGGCGGGGAGGGGTGTAGACCGAGCTGAGCCTTGCGGGAGTGAGCTGGGTGTTCAAGCCGAAGAACCCTCTCAAACACAAAGTAAAGGATTAGTTATACTTCAGGAAGGAAAAGTGAAGAAGCGTGCAAAATAAGTGCAGAGTCTTCTGAATCCAGTCATTTAAAAGGAATTCCAAAGGACAGACTGCAAGGCAAAGGCAGCAAGAAAACCACCCTGGGCTGAAGAATCCCCGTGACTGCATTTTAGAATGAGCAGAAGAGGATCAAATACAACCTCCCAGGGGGAAGAAAAACAGGGTACGTCCAAGAAAAGAGGAAAGGAAGAAACGACGTCAGACCTGGATGATTACGGGTCCCCAGCTGTCCAGCACCTTCAGGGCTTGGAGGGAGGGCGGCAGGAGGCTGGGGTTCTCCGCCAGGCTCGCAGCCGTTCAGCTGGGAGGAAAACCAAACCCTTCTTTGGGTCATGCCAAGTGTTGGGAGAGTGTACTTCCAACAAATACTATCTGAAGTAATTACTAAATTATATACTCTAGCAAAACAAAAAACGAACCCAAGAGGAGGCCTGGGCTACAGGAGCCGTGAAACTCTTTTTCCCAGGGACACATGCTGGGAAATGCTCTCCCAGTCTGGATGATCTCACCCTGGAGCGGGGCAGTCTGGATGCTGATCCACTCAACCTGGGCACAGAAAGGCGAACTCAGACATAAACGTTGAAAGTACAAAGTAATGGCTGGGTTACCTCTATTGAAGGGCGATGTACAACCTCCAGACCAAGAGAAGAAAAAATCATGTCACAAAAGCAGGAAATGGGGGCAGGAGGGGTGACAGGAACAGCAGGACGCCTGCGACTGAGCACCAGTGTGAGTACAGAGGCCATCACAGGAAATGCTAACCAGCCAGAGCCACGCAGGAACAGACAGGGATGCTTGGAACGGATTAAAATTCAAACTCTACACACCTGTACCAAGGAGGCTGGCTCCCGGGAGGTGGCTGGCCTGGGGCAGGGGTCCCTACTCTGGGTCCAAGGGAAGACCTCAGGGGGGAAGTTCATGGACAACCAGGGGGCCCAGGAGCTTGGATGGGACATTACGCTGCCTTGCTTTTCAGTGACCTCTAAATGCAGCGCGGCATTTCCTTCGGTGATGAATCTGCGACGTGGCTGAAGTGACAGCTATTTTCAGATCAGGCTGCCATTCTTGCAGATCTCTGGAAAGGCTGTTTCTGGTCACCGGTACTTTAAATATTGGGGAGTTACTTAATAAAGAAGCACAAATACCGCAATTTTGGGGATATGCTTATATAATACATGTGTATAAAACAAATCCTAAATGACTTTGATGATTGCTTTTCAATTTAATTGGTTTCCTTTCTAATCCTATGTGTTTCATGTATTTCTGAGAAGGGGTCCACAGACCTCACCAGGTCCCAAGAGGGACCCAAGCCAGTACGGCAATTCCACTGCTGAGGCGAGGCTGGAGCGGGCCGGGCGGTCCTGGGCCAGCTCTGCCCGATGCACGGAAAGGAACTGGTGCTCCGAGCTCTGGGTCAAGCTCCTCATTTTGGCCAGCGCTCCAGGACATCCTCTGGTCATTCCCCAGAGTCCTTTGGGTCTGGGCAGGATTCCTGCAACTACCAGCTCCCTTGCGCACCCCAAAGGCACAGCCAGCCCCTCCCCACCTCCCTGAGTGGGGGCCAAGGACCCCGTGTCTGGGAAACACAGTTGGATCTCTGAGTCGCCAGCTCTGGCACTTGCCACCTCTGTCCCCAGACACATTAAACTACATTATCAGTGCCAGTTTGCAGCAGAGTTTCTGCTCCCTGCACACCTACCTCGGCAGCACAGAAAGTGAAGGAAGGGTTGGTGACACCAGGCAAGCATCCTGGTTCCTGGTCTGGTGTTGGGGGGCGGGGGAGTGTTGAGCACGTGAGAATTCCAGGGCTGCGTGTTCAAGAAGTGCAGACCAAGACGGAGGGTTTATTTATATATGCGTGTGGTGCTTTGATACAAAGTTTTTAAATGGTTGCACAACGTTGTGACTGTTCTTAAGGTCACTAAACTGCACACTTAAAAATGGTGGAAATAGCCCTGGCTGGTGTGACTCAGTGGATTGAGCACCAGCCTGGGAACCAAAGAGTCACCAGTTCGATTCCCAGTCAGGGCACATGCCTGGGTTGCGGGCCAGGTCCCCGGTAGGGGGCGTGTGAGAGGCAACCACACTATGATGTTTCTCTCCCTCTCTTTCTCCCTCCCTTCCCCTCTCTCTAAAAGTAAATAAAATGTAAAATAAAATGGTCAGGGGCTCACTCGGTGGCCAAGGTTGTGGCCTGAGATCCCCTGTCAGGGGCACCAGCCTGGGTTGTGGGCCTGGGTTGTGGGGTTGTGGGTTCCGTCCTGGTTGGGGCATCTCTGAGAGGCAGCCCATGGATGTTTGTCTCCCGCCCCGCCCCCCGTCTCTAAAATCAATGATGTCCTCCTGTGAGAGTTAGAAGACTCAACCAGTAAGTGGAACAACAAATCGATGTTTTTCTCTCTCCATTCCTCTCTCTCTACAATCAATAAATACATTTTTAAATGGTCAAAATGGTAAATTTTGTCATGTGTATTTTGCCACAACAAACCAGACAGAATTCACAGGATTACATAAAACACGCTGTATCAGATAAATGCTAACGACAACGAAAAGAGTAGATGCGCTAATATTAGCATCAGACTAAAAGAATTCAAGGCACAAAGCGTTCAAAGGGAGCCCCCAGGCCTCAGTGTGCTCCATTCAGAGACAGGCCACGTGTCTGTCGCCTCTGTGGCCGCTCAGCAGCAAAGGACAGCAGGCCGAGCGAGCGGGTCCACCTAAGCCTCCGTCCATCCGCAGCGGGAAGGGCGGAAGTTGAAAGGTTAAGCCGGCTCCCCCCAGGAGCTCATCAGAAATGCAGATTCTGGCTTTGGTGCCATCTGGCTTTTGCCCCCTGGTGGCAAGATGGCTGTTGCACTCCAGCCCTATCTTGCTGCCTCAAGGGAGGGGAAAGACCCGAGGGGTAAAGCCTTATCTCCACCACATTTCCCCTTTAATTGTAGAAGGTTTCCACCCACGTCTCCTTGGGCAGGACAGGGTCACGTGGACACCCTGAGCGTCAAGGGAGACCTGGACGCGGGGCATTTTCTTTTGACAGGAGAGCAGGCAGAAGAGAAGGGGCTGAGGTAGGCGGCGAACCTCTTTCTACAGAGCCTGCCACACCAGCTGCGGGGTGCCGGGGACCAAGCCACCATCTTCAAAACACAGACAGCGGCAATGACAGAGCACACGTCCTAACAGGTCCACGGGGAGTGGAAGATCTTCACACGCCGGCCGTGGAAACAGACGGACCAGTGGACAAAATAGGACCCGGGAGAAAGTAGCTTTGAGAAGCATGATGAACGAACTTAACCCAACAGCTCTTCCTCCCAGAGCTTGGTGATCGGTGAGCAGAGACTGCGGGTCACACAGCTGGACCAGTCAGTAGCAGAAGCAGGCCGTTTGTCGGGCCACCGAAGAAATCTAACAGAGCTGAAAAGCAGAAACCACAGGATCCCCCGTTCCCTGACTGCAGTGCACTCACTTAGGAGTGAAGAGGAAGCAGATAATACAAAAATTCATCCCTTGGAGATTTAAGGACAGCCTTCTGAATAACTCTTGGCTAAAGAAGGAAATCTAAACAGAAATCACAAACTATTTATAAATGAGGAAACAATGAGAACAGTATGTCTCAAAACCCGGGGGATATCCCACAGGAAAAGTTGAAAACGTATCCCCTTAAGAAAATTGATTGGAAAACAAGAAAGCTTGAAAAGGGAACAAATTGAGGTTTTTAACTGGAGACAGTTAACAAAACAACAGAGAAGCCCCAACACTTCGGCTGCGGCTTCTGCATCCGCGTCCGCAGAGGGAGGCGAAGCCGCCAGGCCCTCCGTCTCTCCCACCCTGGGTCTGTGCGAGGGCCGGGAAAGCCCGTTTTCTCCGGCGCTCGGCAGCGGCGCACGCGCCTGGTGATCATCTGCCCCGTGACATTTGGGCCAAACCTGCCTTCAGACTGCCTGGGCCTGACGACAGCTTTATGGTTCCTGATGCTTGACCACCTTTGCACCTCCCAACGGTTATTTCTACTTCTTCTTAAGTCAGTTTTAGTTTCTAGTTTTGTTTTTTCCCTAGAAAATGGCCTAGTCTAGATTTCCTTTGATTTTGTTGGTGCAGAAGTATAGCTAGCATTCGCATGACACAAAGAAAGAAACAAACACCTCTGTCTTTTCATTTTCTGTCTCTTTCCTTACTGTCCTGCCTCCCCTCCCATGTTCCCTCTTTCTCTCTGATCTCCTTCCTGGGCCCTTTCCCTGGCCACCCTTGGAGATGCGATTCTTGCCCCTCCCCTCTCCTCTCCTCTCCCTGCAGCTTCCTCTGGGGCACTCCGGGGCTTGGATTGTCCAGCACGTGCTCAGAGCTTCCAAGTGGGCACTGCGCGGCCACAGCCTCTGTCCACTTCCCGGTGCGGGTCACCCCCGAGGCTGTCCACGGCTCCTCGGGCCAGCACGAACCTCACTGAGGCTCACAGAGTGACTGCACTCCTAGAGTCCCGAGGACAGGACACAGGGGAGCTCCTGGGGTCTGGGTGGCAGGAACCCTGGGCCCTCAGGCGTCACTGCGGGCTGTACCTTCTGCGTTCCAGGGGCTGAAACCACCATCCAAGGCACCCACACATTCTGTGGGTCAGAGGTTTGGACTGGGCATGGAGGCCAGGGCTTGCCTTCACTCCATAACGTCTGAGAGTCAAGCCAGTCACTGAGACCAGCCCTGGTCCCCGAGGTGGGAGAGACAGACCCACCCTCTCTCTGATGGGCAGGGTCAAAGAATTGGCGAACATGATTTTTCCCCACGCCACCACATGAGGGAAACGCCCACATTTCTGTCACACTGCTGGAGAGCTGAAACTCTCGGGAACAAGAGTCTCAGTGCTAAGACCCCTGTCCCTGTGCAGAAGAGTCCCTGGGACACTGGGGGCAGAGCCGGCTTCCTAGCCAGGAAACTGGGTTCCATAGCTGGGTGTGGGGTCCAGGAATCTCACCTAAAAGGCCCCCTTAGTAATTGCGTCACTGCAGGTCCTTGAGGGAACCTCACTTCGAGAGACTTCTCAAGTGTCTTACTGAGGACTTTCTTTGTTAAGTGTTTTGTTTTGAAATAGTTCCAGATTCGCACGCAGTTGTCGGGAAAAACCCAGAGAGAGATCCCACGTACTCTTTACCCCGGTCCCTCCCATGGTAACAGCTTGCAAAACGGCTCTGGGGTGTCCCAGCCAGGGTCTGGGCGGCAACACAGCGGAGATCCAGAACATTCCGTCAGCACCGGAGTCTCTCCCCCTGTGTCTTCTACAGCCACCCCTACGTCCGTCACCCCCACCTCGGCCCCTGCCACCTCTACTCTCTAATTCAGCCACTTCACAAAATGTCATAAACATGGGGTCATCCAGGCTGTGACGTTGGGGACTGGCTTTTCCTCCTGAGCATAATTCCCGGAGGTGCCCCCAGGTGGCCATGCAGGCCAGCCGACAAGTCTCCTTCTTGCTGATTGGTGCCCCCCACGGAGTACGTAGGGATGGATCAGGGTTTGCCTAACTGTTCACCCCCATGGGCCGTCTGGGTTGCTTCCCGCTTTTGGCCGGGACACATAAAGCGGTTCTGTGCCCGTGTCCAGGATTTCATGTGAACGGAAGAATTCACGGCTCACGGGTAAACGGCCAGGAACACAGTGGCGGGGTGCAAGGGAGTTTGGGGGTGTGGTCCGTTGTCAGAGAAACTGCCAACCTCTCCTCCAGGGAGGCCAGTCCAGTTTGCATCCCCTCTGGCAACACCCAGGGACTCAGCTTCTCCGCATCCTCACCAGCATTTGCTTTTGTGACTTTTTTTTAGGGGGGTGGGGAGCTTTGGATGGATGTGTGCCAATAGCTCACTGTGGCCGTGCTGAGCGTGTTCCACGGCCACCCGCACAGCTTCTCCCGTGAAGTGTGCCTTCAGGTCTCCTGCTCACTTCCAAATTCAGGACTTTGCTTTCTTACAGCTGAGCTTTAAGGCTCTTCACAAGTTTGAGGCACTCGTTTTGGATGGGATCTCTGGTTGGTAGGCGTCTCCTCCCAGACCGCCACTGTCTCCTCCTGGTTTGAACAAAGTGGGTTTGTTGTTTTGCGTGTTTTTTCCCCTTCACTTTTAGCTTTTGAATAATTCCCAATCACAGAAAAGTTGTTCGAACAAAGAGTTCCTCCATACTGTTCACCCAGACGCCCCACATATTAACAATTTACCAGTTTCCTTGTTCTGTCGTGGTGGTGCTTTTCTTTTTAAATTTTTTGGCCCCTTTGAAAGCAAGCTGCACACACAGAGGGTCTTGTCTGGTTCCTAAAACGGGGGCCGCCCCCCCCCCACTGTTGTTATTGGGTCGGAATCCGGGGTCTCACCTGGATGGGCTGTCGGTCCCTCACTGTCCTGCAGTCAGGTCTCGGGTGTCTCTCTCTGTGGCTTCGCCACTCCTGCCAGAGAAAGCCTCAGTCCCACACTTGGGTCTGGCAGTTGGGGTCTGCGCCTCTGAATTCAGCGTGGAGGCCGGGCAGGCAGGGGTCGTCCAGCAGACCAGACGGGCCCACTGGGGCCCGAGAGTGTGGGGCTCGCTCAGGACCACACGACCAGCCCGCCGACCGACCTCAGGGCCGCCGGGCTCACTAGCCCCTTCCCTAGGACCATGTGCGCCCTGAGCTGGGACTCTGGTTGGCACTGTCAACTTTAAAGACAACCCAGAAGGTCCAAAAGCAAGAGGGTCACTTCCTAAAGATGTAATTTAAAACACAATGCGTAAACCTGCATGTGACTGTGGCGTTTTTGATGTGTGCTTTGAAACCATCCCTCACTGTGGGTCTGTGGGACGCTCCCGCACCATTAGACTCCACCTCTGAGTTTTGGCAGGAGTATCTCCGTGGCGATGTCACGTTCTTCTCGGTGCGCCCTATCAGGAGGTACGCCTTGTCTGTCCCCATTCCAGTGACGTGAACAGGTTCTGTCTGCTTCAGTCACGTCTGCCAGGCTTCTCCACTGCAAAGGTAATAATGAGTATTTGGAGCTCACTAGTTAATGAGTAATAATGCGTGATTACTCTGGAGGGGGAGGTAGGTTGAATCTCTGCAAACATCCTCTTTCCCACCAGCCTTTCCCTGCACTTTTGCGCCCTCTTGTCGATTCTTCCCCAAGTCAATTATTCATGCGCTGTTTGCCCGGTGGAGGTCTTCTAACTCCATTACTCCTTCCACATTCAGGAGTCAGCTTTCTCTCCCATTTACGTAGTCACTCACCTATTTAGATCACAAATTATTTATGTCATAAGTAAAGATGGCAATCCGTGACTCTCTGTTGTCGCTCAGGCTGGTGCAGATCTGGCCAGTGGGGACCCCTGAGAGCTCTTTCTTGCCTTTTGACAGCTTCCTCGATCTTCTAACACGTCCTTGCTTCTGGCACCACAAGATGTCCCGGCCTTACCGACTGCCCCAGCCCTGGAATCAGCCATTTCCCCAAAAGCCCTTGTTCCTTTGAGTGGAGAATGGACTTTAGAAGCCACGGTCTGGGCACTAAGTGTGCTCACTGCTGCTGGGGCTTCGTGGTCTCCAGGCCCATGTGGCAGACAGAGCTAAGGAGCGTGCACACAGCCCTACATCTTTCTCTGCGTGAAAAGCCTGCGTTCACACCAACTCTTCAGCTGCAGTCCAGGCGTGCAGGCTCATTCCAGCCTGCCTCCCCTCGGTATTGGAGCCTCCAATCTCCTCCCGTGGGGAGCCAGCCCCCACCTGCAGGGCACACACCGACAGCTCAACTTCCCTTCATGCTCAGCTCCAAAAACAAGCTGGCCACCTCCTGTGCTGCCTGCACGGGCCAGTTCCTCCACCCACGGAAAAGGAACGGGAAGGGAAAAGGAGAAAGAAGCAGAAAGGGAGTGTGGCACTTCTCTGTGGCCACTGTAAAAAAGGACCACAAACTGGGTGGCTTAGGACAACAGGAACGTATTCTCGCACAGTCTGGAAGCCAGAAGTCCAAACTGAAGATGTCGGCCCGACCTCCAGCCAAGATGGAGGCGTAGGTAGACACACTGTGCCTCCTCACAGAACCAAAAGGAGGAGAACAAAAAATTTAAAAACAAAAAACAACCAGAACTGCCAGGGACTCAAACTGTATGGAAGTCCGACAACCAAGGAGTTAAAGAAGAAACACTCACCCAGACTGGTGGGAGGGGCGGAGATGGGCAGCCGGGCCGAGAGGATTTGTGGCAAGGCAGCGGCTTGCAGAGCAGGCGGTCCCACATTCATGTGCGGATGAACTGGGAGGAGACAGACCACGCAACCCAGGGCTCCAGCGTGGGGAAATAAAGCCTCCAAACCTCTGACTGAAAAAACCTGTGGGGGTTGAGGCAGCGGCAGGAGAAACTCCCAGGCTCACAGGAGAGTTCATTGGAGAGACCCACGGGATCCTAGAACGTACACAAACCACCCAGGAATCAGCACCAGAAGGGCCCAGTTTGCTTGTGGGTAGTGGGGGAAGTGACTGAAAACCAACAGAGAGCTGAGCAAGCCGCATTGTTCCCTCTCAGACCCCTCCCCCACGTACAGCGTCACAACGCTCAGTGATGTGGGCTTTCCCACCATGGTGATTACCTCAGGCTCCGCCCCTTACTACGCAACAGGTGCACCGAGACAAAAAAAAAAAAAAAAAAGGCCTGAATGAAAGAACAGATCAAAGCTCCAGAAAAAATACAACTAAGCGATGAAGAGACAGCCAACCTATCAGATGCACAGTTGAAAACACTGGTCATCGGGATGCTCACAGAAATGGTTGAGTATGGCTGCAAAATAGAGGAAGAAGTGAAGGCTATGCTAAGTGAAATAAAGGAAAATGCTCAGGGATCCAACAGTGAAGGGAAGGAAACCAGGACTCCAATCAACGGTTTGGAGCAGAAAGAAGAAAGAAACATTCAACCAGAACACAATGAAGAAACAAGAATTCAAAAAAACGAGGAGAGGCTTAGGAACCTCTGGGATAACTTTAAACATTCCAACATCTGAATCATAGGGGTGCCAGAAGGAGGAGAGGAAGAGCAAGAAATTGAAAACTTATTTGAAAAATAATGAAGGAGAACATCCCCAGTCTGGCAAAGGAAATAGACTTCCAGGGAGTCCAGGAAGCTCAGAGAGTCCCGAAGAAGTTGGACTCAAGGAGGAACACACCGAGGCACATCATAATCACATTACCCAAGATGAAAGATAAAGAGAGAATCTTAAAAGCAGCAAGAGAAAAGGAGACAGTAACTTACAAAGGAGTGCCCATCAGACTGTCAGCTGTTTTCTCAAAAGAAACCTTGCAGGCAAGGAGGGGCTGGAAAGAAGTATTCCAAGTCATGAAAGTCAGGGACCTACATCCAAGATGACTCTCTCCAGCAAAGCTGTCATTTAGAATGGAAGGGCAGATAAAACACTTCCCAGATAAGGTCAAGTTCAAGGAGTTCATCATCACCAAGCCCTTATTATATGAAATGTTAAAAGGACTTATCTAAAAAAAAAGAAGATCAGAAGTATAAACAGTAAAATGACAACAAACTCATAACTATCAACAACTGAATCTAAAAACAAAAACAAAATG